>CADEBD010000350.1:0-510726 GCA_902825455.1 Arctia plantaginis
CCTTGTAAACTGACACGCAGATTGACGCAGATTTAGTTCCGATTTTGTCTACTGAACAGATAAGTTGGTGGCACTGTACTTGAGTGTTCAAGCGACCCCCCCCCCCCCCTCCTCACTCCAGCCCATGAATTTGAGATATAAAAAGAATAATACCAATCGACGTATCTTAAATAGCACTTTCCAAAATTATTTATTATTAAAACAGCACCCTCTTAGTTTACGAGTAAAAAATAAATAAATATACTACCTGCTACACCGTCTATATCACATGAAATACTTCGAATTTCGTACTTTTTGCACAGTGGAAAACCTGCGCCCTACTCGAAACTATCTGCACTATCATTAGAATTTCATAAAATGCAATAGTTATTGAAACAAACAAACAAAACGTAATCAGTCAATTGCCGAAGGCGCGTGGTACGTTTGCGCATGCGCAGGTCATACATCTAGGGCACAGAACATATATACCCCTTTTTCGAAGGTTCGAAGCAAGTTCCCACCCCTAACCTTATCTGCGCTTTCTTTTCTGCTGTGAATGTTGATGCTCCAAAAAAACAATTTGATAAGATAGCTAAAAAGTCTCTTTGCATCTGGTACAGACGCAGATAAGAGTAAAAATTGTACTGCTATGTTTACCTCTTAGTGAAAGTTTTTTAATAGAATAATATTGAAAATAATTGTCTGCTTACTTACACTGTCGTGTAAATTAATAAAGCAATATGCTGTAAATCTTAAATACATAATGAATTTAGAATGTTCGTTAAATTAAAACAAAATAAATTTCTATATAATAAAAAATATATAAAATTTTCAATATTATTCTATAGAAAAAACTTTCACTAAGAGGTAAACATAGCAGTACAATTTTTACTCTATTTTTTTTATGAATGGTCAATGTACAAATTTGGTATTATTGCATACCACCACAATATTTAGTTGGTACATGGTAAGGTAAAAATGGTACGTATACCAAGAAGTTGGTACGTCTAGCATCCCTGTATGACATTTTCGTATAAATTGACTTTTGACAATTTTGAAATCTTTTGTCGTCCACTTCGGGCCGACAAATCAGGGAAGAGGTGCGGGAGAGACCCATGTAAATCGCAGCCTTCTTTCTCTTTCTACCAACATCCCTGGTTCGTAGCACGCTTCTCCCCTCCATCTCTACGGTTTTCTATCGTTGATAACATCAAAATATATAAAATCTACTAGCGCCATCTAGTATAACAGGTATTTCAACTAAATTAAACTGACAGTTTATTTTTAAAAATACAGATTTATACGAAATAAGGGAAATAAATAATGATTATTTTGATCAGTGTATTTTATTTATATTTTCAAAAGATCTTATGTAATTATTTGTCTATGACTATTTGTTTTGCATCTTATTACTTATACAAACACACGCCATTGGGGAAACGCTCACGAAATCGAAGACAGACGGTAGTGCTAATGATATCTTCGATGATGGATAGAACAGAAACCATCTTACAGCGTTTTCAAGATACAAGATAATTTATTTGTATTAACTTCTGCACATTAAAGATGTTAATAACATTTCTTGATCAACATGTTTGACCATTAAACGTGTACAGAAAATAAATTACTTTACAATAGTTATTTACCTTAACATCAAAGCGCTTTTTACATCTAACACAAAACTATTTAAGAACATTAAACATCACAAACAATTATAATTGCAGGATTCGAATATCATGACGATTATAATCAATAAATAATGCCGCGCCAATCCAAAAGACTGTAACTCTACTTAGTGTGAATCCGTTTCTTTACGTCGGTTTAGTCCCCTGACTAACACTTTTGTTACCAACCATCCACACCAATTCACCTTACCCTAATCCTCATTTGACCTTCTCTCAACCTGTCTTAGTTGATAAAATAATATACCTACATTACACTAAACTACACATATCCTGAGTCTGGAGTCCAGTAATCTGTTGTACTGTCTCCTAGTACATATACGTCTCTTACACAGATTTGCTCGAAAAATTGTATATTTGGCTAGACCTCGCATGAGAGTGAACATTACCAGATTGGTGTTAGATGGGTTACCAACTGGTCATATTCAACTGGCACAGAGCAGACTAAGTGGGCTCGCAGAGCTTACTAGTTACCTTACCTGATAAGGGTGCAGTCAGATCATTCGCGTTGCCAACTAGTTATTCATTCAAATTAAAATAATTTCATCATCATTAACAGCCTTTAACAGTCCACTGCTGGACATAGGCCTCTCCTTAGAAAGGAGGGTTTGGCTAAGTATACCACGCTGGCCAGACGGGTTGGTATAGGGTTTGTGTCAAGTTTTCCTTCTCTTTGCAGTGTTGTTGTCCTGTGCGGTTTGCTCCCTTAGTCGGCTCTTACGACACCCACGGGATGAAGGGTGGTGGTGACAATCCGTATTCTTAATCCGTCACCACCACACGGACATGATCATTTGTTTCGGACAAAATTCATCCATATAGTGTAAGTACCAGTGTGTCTTAAACTAGTGTTATTATTAAATAATATTATAAACAAGCTATCTATCTATCTATTCTATTATATTCTATACTGCAGCACTCCTAGTCGTGTTATAACTTTAGAGATTCTCAGCTCCAGAAAAGTGGTGAGTTCAAAATCCGTAGCAACGATGCGTAGGTCACTATATAAGTGTTGAGATGCTCGAAATTTGAAAATGGAACACATCTGCGTCACATATTATTAAAGGGCAAATTTATTTGAAAATCGAACACAAAAGGCCATTAAAAAAATGGAAGCATTATCATCATCATCATCAACAGCAGTCCACTGCTGGACATAGGCCTCTCCTTAGAAAGGAGGTTTTGGTCCACCATACCACGCTGGCCAGACGGGTTGGTATAGGGTTTGTTTCAAGTTTATATGTAAGTATTATACTGTCATAATTTCCCGCTTTTTCGTCTGCTACAATGGAGCTTAATCGTGAACATTTGCGTGCTATGATATAGAACGTCTTTAACCGTGGTTTATTTGAAGGTTTAAGCTTAGAACGTTTAAAATCAGCTTTAGGTGTGTCTGCTCTGGGCACCAGGGACTTCCTTTCTAGAGTATACCTGGTTCCCCGGCTATTAGTACCCGAGACGGCGTGCGGTTTTAGCCGGTTCGAGTCCGACATGCCACCGATAGGTGGTATCCGAGGGGATTTCCGCACGGAAAAAAAAAAGGTGTGTCTGCTCTTTCTCGGGCTACCACTTTTAAAAACTTTTACTTTCGGGCTTTTAAAACGGTTTGACGAATTTAAAAGGGGAAATACTAGCCTTGAAGACGATGCCAGAAGTGAACGCCCGCCAACAGCAGTCACTGCCGCAAATGTGTGGTCTACTGAAATACTTATGCCCTATAAATTACATACAGGGACAAAATCTTAAGCATCAGTTCGGTTAGTATCACATGTTAGAATGAGTGAGCTTTGTTGTCGTTGGAAAAAGCCCGTGTGGAATGTAGAACTGAGATGCGTCTACGTTAAGAAAATGAAATGTCAAAACGTGTTTCTGAAATCATTACTGGCGACAAAACATGGATGTATCAATATGGTCTGAAAAGTAAGAAGCGTTCCTCGGTATGGCTGTTTCCAGATGGTCTGTTCCCAAAAAAACAAAATTGTAAGTCTGTTAACTCAGAATGGTACACTACAGTCGAATTGCCAAAAGCTTTCAAAGCTTTGCAGAAGAGACGACCACACACCGGGCTCCGAGGAATGATGCTGCACCACGACAATGCGTCTTCACACTCTTCCCTCAGAACAAATGGGCTTATTCAAGAATCGGGTATTGAAACCCTACCTCACCCACCTTACAGCCTCAACGTAGCTGCAAAATATAAGATAAAAGGCAAGTTTTTTTTCAAGTGTCGAAAAAGCGGTGGCTGCCTACGAATCAGCCATTTTTGACTTGTACGAGGAAGACCGGATTAAGTGTTTAAAGACTGGTCTAGGCGGATGAAATTTTGTAGAGTGATGGAGTATTAAAAAAATTATAATTGTAAGTATGTATTGTTTACTTTTTGCGTGTCTCAAAATTGATATAGTGATCTCTTTGCAATATATTTGCCAAAAAGAACTGTTTACAATTGTCTTTATATTCACTTTTAATTTCTATGGCACTTATGTCTATGCTATTCTAAGCAATTATACAATTCAAATTCTAAACGCAATCTAGGAGATCTTTTTACATTTGAGTACATGATCCATATCAAAGAGCCTGATATGCTGCAGTACACAACCCCGTGGGTAGCTGCGAACCGTACTATTCGTTTGCTGAGCCTAGTGGTGATCCAGTCCAGTCCTGGTTCACCTTGTGCCGCTCCAGTGCGGCTCGAATGTTAATGAAATTGGTTTTGTCGACGGCTCCCTTAATATCTACGAAGGTCTCAAGGCCCTTGCATTATTCAGCTGCCTCTCTTTGTTCTGTGAATCGACGGAACATATTCGCTTAGTGGTTGTTGTGTAAAACTGTTACTTTTCATTTCAATATTTGTTTATTTGAAAGAATACAAAACAGATGAGAGATAGGCACGTTTAAAGTTGTTGCATAAAACAAAATTAATTAGCAAGGTGTAATTACATATGTCGCTCGTGACGTTGATCTCGTCATGTCTCTCAAACAAGTTCCTTGTCAGTGTGTGTCGCCATGTGTCTCCTTAAATGACATAAATGAAAGAAACTCCTCTTACACATATTACAGTCTCTCTCTCAGTGGTTTCTCACCAATGTGTGTATAACGGCTTTGTCTGAATTGTGTGTTAAATAATATTATGAGACTGATATGGTTTCTCACATGTGTTTGAACGCATGTGACTATTTAAATAACTCCTCTGTGAGAATTGTTTCTTACATGTATAACACTTATATGGTTTCTCACCAGTGTGTGTACGAATATGATACTTTAAAGAAGTTTTTGCTGTATATTGATTCTTACACATGTCACAATGAAATGGTTTCTCACCAGTGTGTGTACGTATATGTTGCCTTAAACGACTTTTTAATAAAAATCGTTTATCACATAAATCACAATGATATGGTTTCTCACCAGTGTGTGTACGTATATGATATATCAAAGAAGTTTTTGCTGTAAATTGATTCTTACAGATATCACAATGAAATGGTTTCTCACCAGTGTGTGAACGCATATGATACATTAAAGAAGTTTTTGCTGTAAATTGATTTTTACATATATCACAATGATATGGTTTCTCACCAGTGTGTGTACGTATATGTTGCCTTAAACGACTATTTGATAAGAATCGATTATCACATAAATCACAATGATGTAGTTTCTCACCAGTGTGTGTACGCATGTGAATAATCATATAACCTTCCGTTGAAAAATTTTTATTACACATATTGCACTGATATCGTGTCTGAGCGGTGTGTTTACGCATATGTTTAAGTAAAATTTCCTTTAGTTTGAATTGTTTCTTACATGTTTCACAATGAAATGGTTTCTCAGAGTGTGTACGCATATGTCTAATTAAATTACTCTTTTGTGAGAATGTTTTCTCACATATGTTACAATAACATGGTTTCCCACCAGTGTGTGTACGCATGTGAATAGCTAAATATTGAATGCCTGAGAAACTTTTGTTACACACACTACACTGATGTGACTTTTGAGCGGTGTGTGTACTATTCTGACTTGAAAGATCTTGTAAAGTGTCCGGTACGAGAACGTGATGCTTCAGGTTGTTGGAGGTTAAATCTTCTGGATTTCTCTGATCGTCTTGCGTAGATGCCTTCGGAGTAGGATCAACTAGATAATAAAAATGGCAATTACAGTGTGATTTTGAATATAATTGGAGTAAATAGCAGGATAAATAAAATGCTTTAAACACAATATTTTTGAGGACTTAATTAGCGTTAAAAATTAAACCATTTTTATCTCAGAATTTTTGTTATAAAAAAGAGTGTCAATTTTGGACAAAAGTAGAATTTTTCTGCGCACATGTGCGTTGTACACACACGCATACCAACGCACACGCAGACGCGTACACACAAAATTAACTTGTATCATCAACAAGTACTTGTGTCGAATCTAGTCGCCGTTTGTGTCCCTTGTTTATTAAATATCTATTCATTACCCGGCGTCACAGGAATCACAAACATTACAAAAGTTGTTAATTTAAATAAAAACATACGCAGTATACATACTTGTCATGTCTCCGGTCTGTTCCTCCTTGACAGTCATTACAAAACCCTTTGAGTCTGCAGACTGTACGTTGTCAAAGACACTATTTTCCTCCTCATCGATACGAGTATCTATAAACAACATTGAGTCCTGACTGCAAGTCGACAGTTATGAAGAAGTATGTTTTTACGCAAAGGGGGGGCAAACGAGCGGATGTGTCGCCCAATGGTAAGTGACTACCGCCGTCAATGGACCTGCAGGGGTGCTTAAGGGTATAAGTAGGTTGGCGCCCTTTGAGTAACCTCAGTCACTCGGTCAAAGGCAACTAAAAAATTATTTCTATTCATAGTGCAAAAATGCGTTGGGTGCTAAATCTCAATTATTGTAAAAATATTTTACAGCCAGATATTGTTAAAAGTTAAGTTATTGGATAATGTAATTTTAAAATATCTTGAAAAGCATCAAACGCTTTTTTACGATAAAATGATGTCTTTTTGAACTTGAAGAAAATTATTTTCTACTTTTTTATTCGGCTAGTTACAAAAGCGTGTTTCTTGTTTTTTTTTTAAACTATTTATTTTTGCTGTTTAGTCATAAATGATGATTATTTTCTAATTAAGACTAAAAAAGTAACAAGTAAGTAAGTCACATATACTTCTACTACTTCTACTACACGTAATTTAGGTATGGAAAAAGCCGTTAATCTTGAAGATCCTGATCAGGATAATCATCTGCCTACCCTTTTCCCAATTTTATTTGGGGTCGGCGCAGTATGTATGATTTTTACATTCTACTCTGTCATGCGTCATCTCACTGTTTACTCCCTTCCTAGCCATATCCTCCCTGACGCAGTCTATCCACCTCTTCTTCGGTCTGCCTCTTCTCTTGTACCCTTCAACTCTCATACCTTAAACTTTCTTCGCCACATTTTCCTCATCCCTACGCATGACATGTCCATACCAAGATAACCTATTACTTCTTAACTTTTCATCCAGTGGCGCTACTTTCAGACTCCCTCGTATATACTCATTCCTAACCTTGTCCATCTGAGTCACACCACACATCCATCTCAGCATTCGCATTTCGGCTACATTCAGGCGTCTCTCATCCGTTCTCTTAATGGGCCAACTTTCAGAGCCATACAGGACGGCAGGTCTGATAATAGTTTTATAAATTTGTCCCTTCAGTGTTAAGGGGAAACTGGGGTCACAAGTTGATCCCGTTACCTGCCGCCACTTCATCCATCCCGTATTGATTCGATGCTGTACAGTTCGATCAATCTCACCATCACATTGTAAGAGGGAGCCGAGGTACTTGAAATTGGAGCAGACTGTTATCGCTATCATATAATTACATTTAGTCAAAAAAGTATCGGGAATGGATGATTTGTTTATGGTTCCAAATTCAAATTTTGTGTTTTTTTTTTGTTGTCGTTAGATTAGCACAACTGTTTTCCATTTTGGAGCGGAGTTTGAGTTGCATCTGTTATTTATATTAAATACAGTGCTGTTTTTAGTTATATCATATCTAGTGTGTATTGCGAATTTCATAATGGACATAAACATCGAACGAAGAGTTTGTCTTAAATTTTGCATCGCCAATGGAATTTCGTGTTCGGAGTCACTGAAAATGTTACAGAAGGCTTACGTTGAATCGACTTTACAAAAACACGTGCTTATGAGTGGTACAAAGCGTTCAAAAGCGGTCGAGATGTAATGGAAGAGTTGTCTCGCTCTGTTAGGCCATCAACGTCTGCAACTGAAGTTAACATCGCAAGAGTGAAGGAAATAGTGACTGAAAATAATCATTCAACTTTGAATAGTGATAGAAGTCATGTTGACTATTTTCTTTGACTATCACGGTGTTGTGCACTCGGCATTCTTGTCGGAAGGTCAAACGGTAAATAAAGAATATTATTTTCTTCGCACAAGGCCATCATTATGAACGAATTTTTGACCAAACACTCAACAACCAAACACTCAACCATTGAGCAACCACCATATTCACCAGATATGGCTCCAGCCGACTTCTTTCTTTTTCCTAAACTCAAATTACCACTTCGTGGCACCCGTATTCAATCGGTAGAAGACAAAGGAGAATTCGCGGCGAGAACTGAACTCAATTCCGGAAACAGCGTTTAAACAATGTTTTGATGATTGGATCATTCGTTGGCGTAAGTGTATCGTTTCTGAAGGAGCATACTTTGAAGGTGATAAAATAAAGTTGGATGAATAACAAACATTTTGTGTATTACTGATCTTTTCTCGGTACTTTCTTGACAGAGTAGTATAATATTGCCATCGGTTCTTGAAATGTGCGTGAAGTTACCATTTAATTCGACGTTTCGAAGTGGGATAAATCACGTTTGAAGATTCCGTTACAAACATACATACATACCAAGCTAATAAAAGCGTGTTCAAAAATATATGGATACAGATACGCGGCACCCCACAAGCACTTCCCTTTGATCCACCTTATGTTTATGTCACATAAACAGACCATATAATTAAATGTTAAATATTACCTTCACAATCATTTGGTTCAAGTTTTACTTCACACTTCAGAGCCTCCACACCAACATTGTCTGCATTTATCTCATGTTCATGTCCCATGCTCAAGTGTACAACATTGTCCATGGTGAGTCTCTTCTTATTGTTTATGCCTTGCAGCTTCACTTGTTCGGGCTGTTGGCAAGGTAAATCATTTACATATTAAATTTCTTTTAGACATTACACATTACGCCGACCCTATTACTGTTTTGTGTCGTCCCATGTGCGGTTTGAACCCACAACACTCGGCGTAGTAGGAAGCGGCGTGGCGACCGCTTAAACCACTACGCCATCCGTGCATCAAAAGTCAAGTCTACAAGGTTGACTCAAAAAGTTCTACGAATTTCTATAAAAAAATTAGGAATTAATCTGTAAAATGGGCTCCAGTGATACTCTGTCTTTTCGGCATGTAATCAATAAAAAGGATACCTTCACTATTCCACAAAAAATGAAGCCGTAACTTTGCCAGCGGTATGAGAGAATTTATTTATAAACCGAGAGGATGGTAAATTCGGTCGGTCGGGTAAAGTTAAATCGGTTGACTGGCGGAGAATGTCTTAGGCATTAAGTCCGCCGATGCATGTTTTTGCGCAAAAAGTTATAAAATAAATAAATTCCAAGACATGATTTGTTTTTTGGTGCCAGGATCAATATGGTAATACCACGTCTCATCCATGGTGACAATATGAGGACAAAATTGGTCCAGATCATGGTGTACCATTTCGAGAAGATTAAGGGTTTATGATGTTTTTGTAAATGAATACTGTTTCGACCCAGCATCCATGACAGAGGTGTGTAACGGATTTTACGTTCCTGTCTTTTAGTCAGGCGTCAGTCTAGATGTAGTCCAAGGTATCATACTCTGTCTTGGTGATTGGTGAGGGAGTGTGATATTCTCTAGTTTTACAGAGGGACAGTTTTCTTATCGCAGCGCGCAGGTCACGTGTACAGACTTAGATGTGCTTGCCTTTATTCTCTTTTTTTGGAGTAATGTGGTGACATCGTCTGTTTCTTCAGTTGCTGTGTTGCAATCAAAGGGTTTGCAACACAGCAACTGAAGACACAACACTACAGCTACTTGTGCCAATGACAGTATCATTGGCACAAGTAGCTGTAGTGACATCTGTGGCTCCGGGCAAGTCAGCCGTATATATGACATAGAAAACTGGTCCCAAGACTGACCCTTGTGGCACTCCGGCCTTTATTTGGTAAAAATCGGAGGTAGAATCTAAATTGTGCTACATTGTGCTAAATTAATCTTCTGTCCTTCACCTGGAATATTCTCTCAACTAAATAAGGTTCGAGCAACGAATAGTAGCTGTATGGGAGGCTGTTTTTTATTTTATACGGCAAGCTTTAGTGCCATACTCTGTCAAAAGCCTTAGGTATGTCTAAGAAGAAAGAAGAGCAGTATTCTCTCTCCTCCAGCGCCTTCCTTATTTTGTCAACGGCTCTGTGCACTTGCTCCACCGTTGAGTGATGGGCCCTAAATCCAAACTGGTAAAATACGGTGTAATAATTTTTTAAACAACTTAGACAGTATCGGTAATAAGCTGATGGGCCTGTATGAAGTTACTACAATATCTGGTTTACCCATTTTATGAACCATCAGGATCTGGGAGACCTTATGTTGCGATGTGCACACACAGCCCTCAGTGGTTATCAAGGGTGGTTTGGGAATGTGTGGTATGTCGTAATTCTTTGTGAACTTCTACAGAGATTAAGTAGTTGCAGTAGTGGCTGTGAGCGACTCGACTCCAGTTGGTATTCAAGGGTATTGTTTTGCCAGCTATGTAACTTTTTCTGTTTTCTAAAGGTATTTAATTTCATAAAGGATATTGGTTTTCGGAGTCGTCGGTTAGATCAATTAAATGCCCAGTAAAAGGATTAAATGTTTTAGTTGTGTCTGCTGGCGGGCTACTAGAATGTCTTCTCTTGATGATTCTTGGGTCTTACTATTCCCTACAATGTAGATCTGGGTCTCATAAGAAACAGCCTAAGATGGAATGCTTGCTGCACTAATATTTTTGCTCTCGGTATTCACTTTGGATGAGCGACTGCCATCATCCTTTTTTTTCTAATGTAGGCGTAATCATTAGTTTAAAATAATTAGTTTGTTTTGACCACAAATATAATAAAATAGCAATTAAGTCATGCAAACCCTCTAGGAAACGTCACCTCGTTTTTTTTTAAATAATAGGCAATTTTTAACACTATAACCCACCTCATCACTGCTCAGCATTCGTGTGAACAGCTCCTCACTCTGGAGACAGCTCTTCCTCAACTCATAGCAGTTCTTGAGCCTTGCGTAACATATGTAGCAAGCCAGTACAGGCTTGCCATCTTTAGTTTCCAACTGCAAATACACAAACGAAGTTGTTTATTACCGGCAGCAGTACCTTCCTTGCTTAAACATAAAAAAATGAAAAAATAAATAATACTCACACTAGGACACACGACATTGCCACTAAGAAATAGATTGTGCTAAATTAATCTTCTGTGAAAATGAAGTAGCACCTTTACTTAAGGTCAATTATATTTGAATTTAAACCCACTTAGTGAACAACCAAAGAATACTCCATGTCCCATTAAAAGTAAAATTCTTTAAACAAGTTTATTGTTAATTTAAGCACTCTTAAATTAAACTTCTTTTAAGATTTGATGGAAAGATAGAGGATTTGATAGTGAGGGTCACTATGAGCAACGCTGTCTCTGTACTGTGTCCTGGTGGGAATCCTGACTGATATGGGTTGAGCAAATTATTCCCGTAAATGAAGTTTGAGGGTTTCTTATGTTCTTTCTTATGGATATTGGACGAAAGTGGGTAGGGAGAAAAGGGTTAGATAATTTGGCTAATAGACGTACGTATTTTGTTGTTTAAAAGACATTGAATACGTGAGGAAATCGCATGATAGCCTTTTAAAATTATTCGTACGATACATATAAACACAACATTGAAGATCCTCACACATGATCTCGCTAACAAGAAACACTACGCAGCTACCAGGAGATATAAATGTTGATTTTACAATTACTTACCGGCATCAAAACCAACGACTCGTACATTTCTTGTAGATGAGTGCCGACAATCGAATTCAGTCGAACGTCTTCTCCTAAACAAACTCTACACATCGAAAGCTTTTCCATTATTAATTCAATAGCAAGTCCACACTCTTTCTTTGTGCCTCTGTAATCACTTTTGTGATTGTATAATCAAAGTGAATGTGAACTATAGCATTGTATAAAAGTTTTTGGCAAAAGGGGTGGGAGCCCCGACGGACGCCACATAGGGCCCGTATAACGTTTACACCCCTTTCGCTCTTCTTAATAGTGTGGTTTAAATTGTGAATACCTGATAATTTAGAGTCGAGAATAAGACTTTACGTTGTCTTTTATTAGAATTAATTAATTCGACTTTTTTTTTCTATGCGGCAATCCCCTCGGATACCACCCACCGATGGTTATGCTAGACTAACCGCACGACTCACAAATGTACACCTTAAGCTATCCTAAAGATTTCTCAAGTATAGTTGTGCTGTCAGAAATCTTTTTAAAATTGAGGAAGTCCGACATTGAATGGGACGAAGAAAGTTTGTTCTCAGCCTCTTTACACTTCTTAAAACTGACAGTTTATTCAGAATCCCACCAAGGAGGAGAAGTCAATTTACGGGGAGGTTGTTTAATTGGGATAGAGCAATCAGCAGTTGAGTAAATTGGAGCAATAAATTGGTCATAGAGATGAAGAAAATTAGAGGAATTTTATGAGCAAGTAAGGCTAAATTTGAATCCAGTGATGTTGCAAACTCGTTCCAATTGAGTTGGGAAAATCTGTATTTGAGGAGGGGAAGTAGGGTTTGAGGGACATATTAAGAGTCTGAGAGGTGGTGTTAGAAATTAAAATAGGGAAGTGATCACTACCAAGGGAGTTAGGAAGGGGAGACCAGGATAGATGGGAGACTAGGGCAGGAGAAGATAGTGTAAGATTTTGTACACTAATATTTTGGGATGGGAAACTGTAACGTTTCAGATCCATCATTAAGGATGCACAAGTTACAATCATCCACAACGTCAAGTAAGATAGAAGAGCATGGCTCGATATAGTGACATCCCCATAGAGTGTGACGGCAGTTAAAGTCTCCTAAAACAATCGCTATAGCTAAAAGAATTGTTTTCAATTCAAAAATAATGTTTGTGCTGGGATAGGGGATGTAAACATGTAAACAGAGACAAAGGAAACATTAAAAGTACTGAACGCTGCAATATTTAAGCCAGGAGTATGGTTTGGTAATAAGATTTAAGAGAATGAGATATTCCTATTAACCAACAAAGCACACCCGGCATAACCATAATTTCTATCGTCTCAAAGGCAGGAGAAACCTGAGATCCCGAAATCGAAGTCAGGCTTCAACCAGGTTTCTGGGACTGCAAACACAACAGGTTAATGTTGATGAATCAAATAGGAAATATCTTGTTTGTTACGACGGATACTCCTACAACTCTATTAGAGGACTTGGAGAGCATTTGGAAGCATTATTTTTAGAGAGAACAGAAAGTAGTTGTGTTCAGGAACTGCAACGTCGTACAATAACATGTATGTATGGTATAATAAACATCATATGACTGCCCAGACATAGATATTTTTTTTCTTTTAAATCACATTTCTAATTTCTGTGCATCTACCACTTTTTTGACTCTGCATCGCCCTAAGGTCGACTGGTAGAAAATGCCTACGGCATTAAGTCCGCCTGTGTCACATTTGTGCATAAAGTATAAAATAAATAAATATCCGGCAATGGGGAAGGTTGACTGTTTTTTTATATAATATGAAAGGAGAAGCAGAAGAGGTGGGTATGTAGGATGGGAGGGAGGAAGAGAAATTACCAGGGGATTTAGGACTGGCAGCAGCCATAGTATAGCCGATTGGGAGACTGTAGGAATCTGGCTGATGCTTCCATGTAACTCACGTTTGAATGAGATATAACAATTGTAATAGATTTTTGTCTACTATGTTCAGGATATCTGATGTCAGAAGCACAAAAAATCAGGATACCTCGGATTCATGGACCAGGCAGAAGTCACCAGTGTGGCTGAGCACACTTATAGCAGCTGGGCTGAAACATATATTGTTTAGCTACGTGGCCAAACCGACAACCATTGCTACTTTGAATAGATAATTGGTAAAAAGACACAGGTAGAGATGCATTAAACCAAAAAAAAATCTCAGGAAGGCTCTGTCCTAAAAATTTGAGGACTACTGAGTTATTAGGGACCCAAACAGAGGTGTCCTCTTTTTATTTTTTATATTGAGTCGTCTAACATGAACAACCTCTCCATAATTTTTTGGGGCAGAGATTCCAGAAATGAGCTCCTCCATAGTCCACTCAGTTGGAATATCCCTAACAGCACCCATACGAAAAACTTGAAAACAGGGAATATTTGGTGTATAATTATTTTTACTAACAATTCAGGAATTCAAGAAATTATTAGCAGATAAAGCTGAGGTGAATTTCACACAGATCTTATTGCAGCCGATATTTTTTATTCCCTTCAACAATGTCAGGTATTCTATGCTTAAATAAGAACTGAGAGAATTTAAGGGGTTTAATAGACAGACCGGATGATGGGTCAGGTTCAAGTTAAGAAACATATACCGAAAATGAGCCCTTGTCTGATGCTGAGTACTCAAGCCTTGAATCCGACTCAAATCCGTGTTTAGAGTAGACTGATTGGATGAATTCAGCTGGCGAGAGAACTTTCTTCTCATCAAAGTCAACAGAAAAGACTGAGTCTAACGTTTCACGGCTTTGGGTTTGTTAGGGGGTAACACATCGCCCCTATCGGGGGGTCATCCAGGCTCATTCCCGAAGAAATGAGAGCGATTGTCTACTTTCACTGACCTTATCAAGGATTGTTCTCCCAACAAAACCACACAAACACAACTTCAAAGGAACAAAAAAAGTTATTTGCCAAAATACCGATAATAACCTATAAACTCACTACTGTTTAATATGACATATACTTCAACTAGACATTAGGGATGGGCGATGCAGAATGTTTATATCATATTTGCGTGTTCAAACGACTCGCCTAAGATGTAATAAAAATCATAATTAAAATATCTAACGCCAAGACCAACCAAAAAAAGTACTTACACCTTTTCTCAAAGGGCTTCGTTGATTTTTTGAACCCTCAAAACTTGGATTTGGATGGACTTGACAAAAATAAAATAAATTAACATAATAGTAAACTTTGTGCGTTCCATTGAAGTTTATTAAAGATATTTTTAGTTTATTTCTATCCATTATTATGAAACTAAACAACAACGTTCTCAGAAAATAGACTCAAAATAAATGTCAAATACTAGGTTCAACAATTCAATACATATCTCTCCATATGTCCTTTTTTTTGTGATATTACTTATCTCTCTACCTTTTAATAGCAAGTTTTGCAATATCGTACTTCTTTCTTTTCTTTAATTGTTATTTTCATCCTGTTTATATGAATAATTGCTTAAAAATACCTACCCCCTAGCCCTAAACAAATTGTGCCCGTTGTACAAACAAGAAAAAAAGATACGTTTTATTATGAGTGAGGAAAATGCACCTTTTAAATTAGCATAAGAACGCCTTCTGAGTGTGAAAAAAGAACAGACAACCATTTATCAACAGAGTAACAGGACAGTAGTCGTAGAAAAACCACTTTTATTAAACTCTGACGATTTCAGTGAGAGTGACATCACATGTCAAGTGAAAAATTGTTCGACGCCCACTCGTCAATGTAGAGGTGGTTAGAATAGGTAAGAAAAATTCTAAGAAGAAAACAACAAGGATACCGGTACAGGTTGAATGTGACATACAGGAGATGACATATTTTTTTCTTGTTTGTACAACGGACACAATTTGTTTAGGGCTGGGGTCCTTTACAGTTAGGAAATTTAAAAATTTGGGTTTCACAATTATCATGATGTTGCCAAAATTTTGGGCAAATTATATTGTTAGTTGTACAAAAAAAATATTATATGACCGTATGAAGTTCCAATAGTTGGAGTACGGGTAATATAAAACATGTTAAAGGTAGATGACATCCGAAAGTGTAAACATATTCAGGCCAAGTAGAACTTTAGAAACATATTCTTACAGATAGACTGAAACCACTAGGTTTCAGTGGTCGCGACGCCGCTTAGTACTACGCTGAGTGTTGTGGGTCCGATCCCCACATGGGACGACACTTTGTGTGATCCACGAATTGTTGTTCTGAGTATGGGTGTTCTATGTGTCCGTTTCGTGTGTGTTGTCGAGTCCCCCTAGACACAGGATATGTTCCTAGTGCAGGAGTTGTCTTAAAAAATAAGTTACACTGTCCACCCACGCACCCTCAAGGTATCTGCGCTTTAACCTTTTGGTATATACCATATGTACTCTCTAAGCACTCCATAATTTCTTTTTCGAACATATTCTTATCATCATCATACTCATATCTAGGTCAATTACTTTAATAATACACTTAGAAAACATTCGTTCAGTAGTAAACTGCACTTGAATATCAAGTTCCTAAAATGTTTGACATTCCATGAGTTTTTCGGCCTGCTTCCTTTTATTGAACAGGATGAATAGTTTATAGGGAGATTTATATTTAATCTTTATTATACCGTGTATATTTTCTTTCTGTAATAACTTCGCAGAATAAATTTGTTTAGGTAAATTTGACAGCGATGTTAAACATACTTCATGTTTTTCACAAGTGGGTACTTTAAGCCTTTAATAATCCGCTGCAGGACATAGGCCTCACCTTAACAAAGAGGTTTTGGCCTACTATACCCCGCTGGCCAGACGGGTTGATATAGGGTTTATGTCAAGTTGTACTTCTCTTTGCAGCGCTCTTATCCTGCATAGTTTTTTCCCTTAGTCGGCTCTTGCGACACCCACGGGATGAATAGGGGTGGTGACACTCCGTATTCTTAATCTGTCACCACACGGACTAGAGATATCATATTCATAAACAACATTAGTATACCATAAAACAATAATAGGCCTATGCTTTTGTGATGAGATTTAACTACGATCCTGCCGCTATGTTACAGATCACGCATAAATAGTTAAGACTGTTGATCAGTTCAGATCAGTGCTGATTGCAAATATATAACTCACTCACAATAATAATAATAATAATATTGTACCACATTCACACAACGCCATCTAGTCCCAAACTAAGCAAAGCTTGACATTTTGGTTTTTAAAAAGCCTCAATATGATAAAAGAACTAAAGAGTCTCACGCCATTGGTAAAGGTATGATTATTCCTTTTTCCTTCAAAAATTTAAGATTTCGTCAACGAGAAATAAGCTTTAAAGATTGAAGGCAGCTCCGTCCCTCTTAACTTCAACTTCAACTCAACTTATTAACCATACTATTTTGTATGTTTCTTTAAAACTTAATCAGACAGATTAATGTAAAAAATGCCATTTACTTAAAGTTGATCTCATTTTTGTTAGTAATAAATACACTAATGTGATTCTAATTAAAATCTATCTTCTTGATGATGTTTTTAAGATGTCCGGACCCCTCCGCGGGCGCGGGCACCACTTTCGGATAACTTCTCTATTTAGGCGACGACCAACACACGCAGACGTCGCTAAATATGTACATATCATACATAGAAAACACCTAAAAATTCTGATTAGCCATTGTGTAGATATAGTCTAAATATTTTGATGTTTATTACAAATAATTTAATTAAAATTAAATGCGTCGTTAAGTAAGTATTACTCATGCGTCGGTTCAAGGTTGTATCGTCGGATTTGCTTCTAGCTGTCAGCGGTATCGTGCTAATAAAAGTTTTCAAACAATAGTAAATTCAGCCTCCAGTTATAGTAGTCACTCAAAAGTTACAAATAGTCAAAGGTAAAAAAAAGGTAAATATCTCATAATCTAGTTGTGTAGTATTATTGGAACGAAGTTCCTTATCGCGCGTTGTGAAAGGGGGCTAGACGGAAAAAATTCTTACGCAAATTGGTCACGACACTTTTTGCTATAGTAAGCTATTGTAAGCTGTGCGGCGTCGCATGTTTCTCTGTCTGTCTCTCTCTCTCTTATAGAAAGCAAGCCAGATATTTTCATTTCTATCTTGTTATGTCAGTCATTCAGCGCCATCTATCGAATAGATAGGAAATCATTTCTCAAGGAGATTTTACCAATGTATAAATTGTTTTAATTAGAAACCAACTGAAAAATATGTAGGTAATAGCCGCTTTCATAGATGGCGTTGTAATTAAAATGTGCCGAATCAGTTTTACTCGATCGTTACAACTTCGTTCCTATCGGGTGTCCCACGACACCACACGGCTTTTTATATACTAGCTGAGACCCGCGGTGTATGTTTTGTAAGTTGTCCTAAATAAATAAATAAAATTAACAACTGCTATATTTGACTAATCTTAGTAAAATATTTGTAAAACTATTTTTTTAAACGTCAACCTTTCCCGTTTACTGTATAAAAAGAACTAGCATGCAGAAAGTTGTCCCTCATACCACCATAAGTTCACCTTAAATGGAGACCAAAATGGAATTTAGAATTTTTAAATAGCTCTAGCGTTAGTAAAAGAATTGGAACGATTGTAAATTCAACGTCTACTTTATAAAAGCCTTTCAAAAATTTCAATCGATTTAAGTTGGTCCCTCAATTTAAACGCTTATCATAAGAAAAATCAATTTTAAAATTAAATCAATTTCAACTAAAGTATACTTAGTAAATAAATAAACCGCGGACAGTAAGTGCCTGTGAAATATGTTCGCAATTTCAATTAGTTATAAATAATTGATTATACGTATAATGTTGTTTAGGCATTTTAATGTAAATAATTATTTATTTACTAGCTGACCTGGACAACGTTGTTTTGCCATAAACATTATTTCTAGAAAATATTGAAAAAAATAAGGGTGGGTCGGGTCACCCTTGTCCTTTAGGGGTATGAAAAATAGATGTTGGCCGACTCTCAGACCTACCTGATGTGCACACAAAATTTCATAAAAATCGGTCCAGCCGTTTCGGAGGAGTATGGTAACTAAAATTGTAACACAAGAATTTTATGTATTTATTGAAGTGTCTGTTTGTAATGTCAAAATAATAGGTTTTTTCATGCTCATTCGTTTCTTGATGCGGCCCTTTTTTTCTGTGCGGAAATCCCCTCGGATACCACTTACCGGTGGCAATGTCGGACTCGAACCGACTAAAACCGCACGCCGTCACAGGTCACCGTCACCAATTGTCGGGGAACCAGATGTATCCTAGAAAGGAAATCCGTGGTGCCCCGACGTACCTCGGGCCGTCTACGGCGGGTAGATGACCCCTCCTGTGTGGGAACCCCCATATCCATCTGTGCTCCTCGAAGAGCGCGCGCGCTTCGCAACGCGCTCGCCGCCACTCTGTAATGCAGCCGTAAGTAATATCTGAATCAAACATAATCTCTTTTATGTGTCACTAATATATAAATAAAACTCAACAAGACGAAGCTCTATACTTGATAATTGCCTCTGAGATAAAACAATGTTAGGTACAAGAATCTCTTTTATGTGTCACTAATATATAAATAAAACTCAACAAGACGAAGCTCTATACTTGATAATTGCCTCTGAGATAAAACAATGTTAGGTGGTAAGACCCGTTATGGAGGATGGGCTCGAGAGGCGTCACGGGACCCTCTCATACCGATTGACGCAGGTGATCACTGGGAAGGGATGTTTCGGAGATCACCTGTGTCTGATCCGCAAGGAGCCAACGCCTGAGTGCCACCACTGCGATGGCCAGACCGTGGACACGGCCTCCACACGCTGGCAGAGTGCCCGGCGTGGGTTGAGCAGAGGCGAGACCTCGTGGCGGCCATCGGAGTGGGAGTTCTCTCGCTCGATAGCCTGATTGCGGCTATCGTGCGGAGCGAGATTGCGTGGAACTCTGCCGTCTCCTTCTGCGAGCAAGTTATGCTCGCGAAGGAGACGGCGGAGCGGGACCGGGAGAGGTTTAGAACTCTCCCGGCCCGCCAGGCCCGGGCACGGGCCAGGCAGCGCAGGCGACTCAGGCGCTGGAGGTCGCAGAACGACCTCCGTCCTCCATAAGCGCAGGCCTGGGGGTGACAGGTGAGGCCATCTGTCACCCTAGCAGAAGCAGGCCGGGGTGGCGGCGAGCGCGTTGCGAAGCGCGCTCGCTTCCAGGGAGCACAGGGAACATGGGGTTCCCACACGGGGCGGGGGTCGTCTACTCGTCTGTAGATGACCCGAGGTATGTCGGGGCACCAGGGCCTTCCTTTCTAGGGTATACCTGGTTCCCCGGCTATTAGTACCCGGCGAAGGCGTGCGGTTTTAGTCGGTTCGAGTCCGACATGCCACCGACAGGTGGTATCCGAGGGGATTTCCGCACGGAAAAAAAAAAAAAAAAAAAAAAGGTACAAGTACAAACAACACATATTATACTCACATATGTACAAGATACAAGATATTTTATTTGCATAAACATGTGTACATTAAAGATGTTAAGTAATATTGCCTGATCGACATGTTTGACCGTTACCGGTGTACAAATATAAAATTAATTTAACAATAGCATTTTTCTACATGTAACATAAAATCGTTTAAAAACATTTTAAAAAATCAAAAAAAGAAGAAAAAACAATTACAACGAAAGGACTCGAATATCATGGTTATAGGTATACATTATCAACTATTAACCGTCTACATTAATTTATTTAATCTAAAACATTCAATATTCAACATAAATATATTTAGTGCAATCAATAATCCATCAATCATACAAAAAATCATCAATGATACATTATATCATTATGGTTATAAAGTGTTGTCATTCAAGAAATCCTCTAGTCTATTTTAATAACAATTTTCAGCTAATAATGTTTTAAATTTCGTCTTAAATTCATTCATGTCCAAGATCTTAATATATTTGGGAATTTTGTTAAATATCAACGGCGCCTTACATACGACACTTTTATGCATCAGGGCTGTTTTTGCTGGATGGACACAAAGTCTATCATTGTCGCGGCGATTACGGCTTACATGGTCCGATAGCTTAGGAAATAAGTGAGGATTTTTTTTTACAAAGGTAGCCACCTCCAATATATATAGGGACGGTAGTGTGAGAATTTTGTATTTTTTAAAAAGCGGATTACAACTTTCACTACTTTGGATTCCGAACATGGCTCTAATGCATCGCTTTTGCATTTTAAAGATTACATCTTTACAAGTCGAATTTGCCCAGAAAATAATGCCATATCTCAGAACCGACTCAACAAGGCCATAATATGCTGAGAGAAGTGCATATCAGTAGTAGCTATTGGAGCAAGTTTAAATAAGGCATATGATAGACTGCTGATTCTTTTACTTAATGTTTCAATGTGATCCTTCCAAGCTAATTTACTATCTATAATGAGGCCAAGAAATCGAGCGTTGGTTACTTCTTTTACTGTATAATTGTCATAAACTAATTTTACTTGCAACGGATTTTGTATTCTCTGATTAAAATGCATTATACTTGTTTTATTCAAATTAATTTTTAAATTATTATTAGTGAGCCATGAAATAATAGATGTCAATGAGTTATTAATGTCAAGTTCATAATTGTTGATATCCTTGCATGAAATAGTAACCGTACTGTCATCAGCGAATAGGGTCATCGGTTGAATCGTTGCATTTGGTAAGTCATTGATATATATAATAAATAAAAGTGGCCCAAGGACACTGCCCTGCGGAACACCATATGAAACATAACGCTTCATGGAGGTGTACGTTTCTTCATTTTTAGTTTTAGGGTTTACTCTAGTTATTTGAGTTATCTGTTGCCTATTTGTCAAGTAGGATTTGATCAAATCAAAAATATTGCCTCTTATTCCGTAAGCTTTGAGTTTACTGAATAGTATACCATGATCAACGTAGTCAAACGCTTGTGACATATCACAGTAAATTGCACAAGTAGGTGTTTTCCTATCAATTTGTGTTATGATATTCTCAATAAATTCATAGACAGCCATATCTATAGATTTATTTTGTCGGAAGCCTTTTTGTTCATTGCACAGAATATCATACTTTTCGAGGTACGCATTAATTTTGTAATAAAGATATTTTTCAATTATCTTTGAGAATATAGATATTAATGCTATAGGCCTATAGTTTTCCATTAATTGTTTATTTTCTTTCTTGAATAGAGGCTTAATTATTGTCAGTTTAAGGTCTGCTGGAAATGTACCAGTTGAAATACACAAATTTACAATATAACTTAAGTGATGGCATATAGTTTCATTAACCGCCTTAATGATTTTAGTAGAGAAACCATCGTATCCAACACTATTAGTGTTTTTTAACTTTTTTATGATTTGATTAATTTGAACGGGTGTGCAATGCGTAAGGAACATTGAGTTAAGGCGTTCTTTCACTAAATTAGTCACATTTTGACCAGCACCTACAATAGGGGTGATTTTTTCAATAAAATAAACATTAAATGCATTAGCTATGTCCTTCGGATTATGAATATATTTATTATTATGAATTTTTATGTCCGTAATTGTTTCTTTTGGTATATTTAGTCTCATTTTGCTAATAACTTGCCATGCCGCTTTACACTTGTTTGTAGAAGTTTTTATTTTGTGACAGTTTTGGGCAAGTTTTGTACATTTAATTATTCTTTTAAAAACCTTACAATATTTAACATATTTTAATTTATTTTCCTTTGTAGGATGCAATTTATATTTCCACAGCAAATGCCTCTTTTTTTTACTGCATATTTTAATCCCACGCGATATCCATTTTGGTTTTCTGTTAACTCTTATTGTAATTTATTTTAGTGGGAAACACAAATCATAAAATAGCCTGAAATTTTCTATAAAAGATTTATAGGCTATATTTGGATCACAGGTATGATAGATATTGTAAAACGTTAAGCTTCTAATGCAAGTTTTAAATTTACTTATATTTTCAGGGTTATAATCGCGTTTGAGTATATGCCAAGTCTCTAACAACAATATTTTTTTAATTGGTAGTTTAATTAGTTGTGCCATATGGTCTGAAAGGGCCAATTCTATAATTTCAGTTTTCCAACCTCGCTTAAAATTATGTGCAAAGTTGTCTAGACAGCTACCACTAGCTGGTCGCGTAGGTTCATACAATGCTAATCTAATATTATAATTCAATAACAAACATTCGAAATCCAGGGTAATATTATTACGTTTTAAGACATTTATATTAAAATCCCCTGCTAATAAAATACTTTTGCAATTTAGTTTCGAAACATGTATCAAAAGTTTCTCGAGTCTATTAAAGAATACATATAAGTTACTTTCATCAGGTACTCTATATATACAAATTATGATAAGTTTATAGTCTATAAGTTCGATAGCACAACATTCAAACACACGATCAAGAGAAAATTTTCTGATTTCTGAGAGTATTTTAAATTTATGTTCACTTTTCAATAAAATGCATGATCCGCCTCTTTTACTATTGCTTCGATTGTAAAATGATGCCAAGGTATAATTAGGTATATTCAAGTATAATTCGTGTCCCTCTTTAATAAAATGTTCTGTTATACATACCACATCTACATTTTTACCCCTGTCACTAAGTTCTTCCAAATTCACTATTAATGTGTCTGCCTTGTTTAGCAGCCCCGCAATATTTTGGTGTAGGACATGTATGTATTCATTCTCGAAAAAACTTTGTATTTATTTTCGATTCGTTAGTCTGTACAGATTTCGAAGAAAATGAGTCATAAGTGATCTGGTTTTCATTAATATATAATTTTTTGTAATCCTGATTGAATAAAGAGAAATCAATTAGCATATTATCCATTATGCTGTCGTAGATATTTCTTATACCGGCTATAGTGATTCTACCAGTCGTGTAGGAAAACATATCTAAGGATAGATTTCCATTGCTGTCAAAGAAGTAAGCATAATCATTGTTTTGTAGATCCAGCTGCAGGAGATTGTTAAACATTTCAACTTTGTAATTGTATATTGGTGCACCTCTTATATATGTTGGTGCACAAATTATTTTATTTGTGTGGGTAACTTTTTGTAGACATTCTTTTATCATTGTTATCATACCTATGGGATTGCTCTCCGATTTTATATCCTTTTCTCCAATAAAGATAATACAGTAATCATGTGAAGTGAAATCTTTCAATTTATTATTTAAGTTTTGTAACAGGTCTTTTACTGTACTGTTGGGCATTAGGTAGCGGCAGCATTTGAAGTATTTTGAAAAAACACCGTCAATTGAAGACAAAGATCCGCTAGATTTGTCGTTACTCAAAATACACAATTGCCTTTTTCTCGACTCGAATGTATTGTTTCTTGACTGACTGTTTATATGCTTTTCGCGATTTTGTGTTAACAACGTAGATACTTCATTAGTTACATTGGGTATTTGAGTATAGGTGTTGCAGGTTTGTGTCTCTTTGTTATGCACAAGGAGCATGTTTTGAACGTATTCCTGTGGTTGTGGGTCATTGTCAGATTTGTGTTGGCAACTTTGAGCCTTTTTCTTCTGTACTAATTTGCATTTACGTGTTGATGATGGTGTAGTGAGTTTTCTGTCAGGCGTTGAGCATATCTTTTTGTAAGCGTTTATATTGCCTATCATGTTTTGAAGATCAGATTTTAGTCTAAAATTTTCAGCGTTCAAATTTTCAATTTCTTGATGAGCACTCTCCAATTGCATTTTAAGTATTTTATTTGTTCAATCTGCTCATTCGGAACAGTGTTTTCTTGAAAACTGTCCGGTATACTAAACATTGTTGTGTCTAACATGCTACTATCGCTACTATCCGAAATACTTAAATCATTTAATGAGCATGTTCTGTATGGTTTACGATGAGTTATATTACTGCTGGGGGTATCCATTTGTCCTCTTTCGTTGTTACCCGTAACCAAGCGTAACTATTATTTTATACGTTATATTACGTCTTGAGTATTAGACTGCTGATACGGGATATGACGCCACGCAAGCTTATGTACCTAATTCATCACATCAACAGCCTTTAATAGTCCACTGCTGGACATAGGCCTGTCTTTAGAAAAGAGGTTTTGGCCTACTATACCTCACTGGCTAGACGACTTGGTATAGGATTTGTTTCAAGTTTTTCTTCTCTTTGCAGTGCTGTTGTCCTGCGTAGTTAGTCGACTCTTACGACACCCACAGGATAAATAGGGGTGGTGACACTCCGTATTATTAATCCGTCTCCACACAGAAAAATCACATAATTATTTATGCTTGAAACAGAAGTAACAAGATGAGTTAGTTGTGGGAGAGTCATGACTCGGCACATATAGACCAGGCTCAACAGGAGTGATTCCACGGCCTCAAAGAAAACCTGTATTAAAGCAGTTCTCTTGTTGCTTTTCACCGACTTCCCACTGATCCTGGGGGGAGGGACTGAAAGGGCTGCAATGCACTGGCGACTCAACGTGCGTATGTTCATGAGCGGCGGTGGTCACTTATCATGATTCGACCTGTCTGCTCCCTTGCCTCCATAGACAATAAAAAAAAAGATCGTACTAGAAACTTTATAAACACTGAGTTTGACCGTAAGGGGCTAAGTAGCGCAGAACGACTTCCGTCCTCTATAAACGCAGGCCTGAGGGTGACAGGTGAGGCCATCTGTCACCTAGCAGAAGCAGGCCGGGGTGGCGCCGAGACGCTGCGGAGCTCGCACGTCCTTTCGGGAACACAAAGCGAGCATGGGGGTTCCCACATACAAGGGGGTCAGCTACACGTTATCGATGGCCCGAGGTACTTCGAGGTAGTACACCTGGCTCCCTGGCTATGGTAGCGAGACGGCGTTCAGTTTTGAGTCGGTTTAAGGCCGACTAAAACCATCTTACCGGTGGGTCTGAGAGGATTTCTGTACAAAGAAAAGTGGAACACTTGTGTCTGTTAAATCACAAGTGTCCGTGGACTGCTCGCTTGTCCCTTTACCATTAAAAAAGAAAACAATAATTAGTGTTTAATGAAAAAACTAAATTCACAGTTATTTTATGGGCATAGCAGCTAGAGGTCAATCACTTCTAATATAAATATATATTTAAATACACGAACACGCAAATTTACACCTTAGGACAATTTAATAAAGACTATTAAGCATTGTTGTCAAAATATACTACAGTTACTGTAATAATCATTTACTAGAATCTAAACAAGATGACGGCTTATAAATAACCGTTACAAGTCTGTGAATACACGAGTAAATATTTTTCGATGTAAGGTCTCGTAGAAAGTCTTTCAAATGTGTTTTTTTTTTATGGAAGAGGGGGCAAACGATCAAACCCGCACCTGACGGAAAGTGACTACCGCCGCTCATGAACGTCTGCAACTCAGGAGTTACAAAACACGTTGCAGGCGTTTGAGGACGGAGTAAGCGCTTTCTCTCTTCTTTTCTTGAAGGTTTGAAGGTCGTCGGTCCGGAAATACCGCAGACGATAACTTGTTTTTGGTTTTGCGGGTCAAAAAGTGTCTTGAAAAGCGCACAGTGGGGTGATGTCTTTAAAATAACTATTTTCTATAACGTAAATACATCACAACTACAGTGACCATCCATATCTCAGAAGGGCCACCCCTTCTAGAGGTTTATTACATTTCACCCCCTACACACAGTTAAGTCTGGTCCTCTCAAAAGGGCACATTTTTTTCTATTTTTATGAAATAAATATCATTCTATTCTATTCTAATTTTTTTTTGAAGACAATTCCCTCATTAGGAATAAATCCGGTGTCGCTGGAGCCTTTACAAACATACATGAAACGGACACAAAGAACACCCAGACTCAGAACAACAATTTGTGGATCACACAAAGTGTTGTCCCGTGTGGGGATGGACCCACAACACTCTGCGTAGTAGGAAGCGGCGAGGTGACCGCTTAAACCACTACGCCATGCGTGCAGTCACTGCTGGACATAGGCCTCTCCTTAGAAAGGAGGTTTTGACCTACTAAGTATACCACGTTGATATAGGGTTTGTGTCAAGTTTCCTTCTCTGCAGCGCTGTTGTCATGCGTAGTTTGCTCTCTTAGTCGGCTTTTACGACACCCACGAATTGAATAGGGGTGGTGACACTCTGTATTCTTAATCCGTTCCCACACGGACATATTATATATATATATATATTAAAAAAACACACCAGAGATAAAGATTTCTTTTTTAATATGGCTGAACTTCGGTGTCTTTTACAATATTTATATTACTGTGTTTGTTCATTATACCTAACGGCAATTTCTTACAGTTATAATAATTTGACGAACAATTTTTCTTCATTAAAATTAATAATACCTTTATATGCATTAACAAAAAAACGACCTAGTTTTATAGCAGTCGCATATGATATGTAACATCTCACGAACAACTTTAGCTCCGCGCGCCTTTAATGATCAAATCAAATATACGTATCAAACATTAAAAAAAAATTGGGCACGCTTTCCCGACTTCCTCTTACATACTTCCGTCCCTTCTAAGGATATATATTTATTTATATATTTATATTTTACTACATTCACACAACGCAATCTAGTCCCAAACTAAGCAGAGCTTGTACTATGGGTACTAGACAACTGATATAAATACATATATACTTTTTTTTTTGTAAATACATACATATTATACATAGAAACACCCAGGCCAAATCAAACATTAAATGTTCATGCACACAAATGTTTGACTTGAGCGGGAATTGAACCCGCGACCTTTGGAATAGCAGTCCGTTACACAAACCACTGCGCCATCCGGTTGTCGATCGTCATATCTCTCACGGGTCGCAGAAAAGCATTGCCACTTGCCAATCACTAGCCTCCTTTAAGAAACAAGTGAAAGAGTACTACCTAGAAGACGGCAACGTCAATTAACTTCTACGAAGTCGACAAGGTCACACTTTTTCTTATAATATATGTATTTATAACTTATAAATCGTCGTATCTAATAACACCATATTTTCCCCCTAGTATGTTATATATTCACCTAAGGTCAACAAATAGATATTATGTGTAATTATCACTTTTTATAGTTATGTATATACTACTTTGATTTCTTCTTCTTATTCTTCTTTCCTAACACACCAGCAACTACCCAATACCTCCTCCTCTTCATGTTTTCTCTCCATACCACGGTTGCCTGTAAGAGATTGCCTCTGGGCGATAAGGCCGTCACTTGTACTGAACTAGTTTAAGGTAATTATGTATATTTATACCTGGTGTACAATAAAGTGATATATTATTATTATTATTATTAAAAGCGGGATGAAACATGTTAGGTACACATTAAAAAATCATCATCATCAACAACCTTTAATAGTCGACTTCTGGACATAGGCCTCTCATTAGAAAAGAGGTTTTGGCCTATTAAAAATAGAAATGTGTTATTTGTTTTCTAAAATAGTTTAGATTTTAAAATTAACTGTTAAAAAGCTACGTTTCGTCACAAATGAGCTATCTCTACTGGAGTTACCCGAGCCCAAAAGCCCCCTACAGGAACTTGTAAGTGACTACAGACCATGGACAAATGTAACTCAATAAACACAACTGAGTTGCCGCCCTTTGTACCCCTTCACTAAGAATCAGAAGTGGGGCGGGTGGAAGTTAGGCTCTGATAACCTCAGTCACTCTGTAAAAGGTAAGGAAAACATTGCTTAACACCAGTTTCTTGTAAGGCTGTGGTACCACTCCGATAGCCTGGTCCATTCAAGAATGGTTCTACCAGGGGAAATTAACATAATGACAACCCTTTTTTTTTTTTCGTGAGGAAATCCCCTCGGATACCACCTGTCGGTGGCATGTCGGACTCGAACCGACTAAAACCGCACGCCGTCTCGGGTACTAATAGCCGGGGAACCAGGTATACCCTAGAAAGGAAGTCCCTGGTGCCCCGACATACCTCGGGTCATCTACAGACGAAACATAATGACAACTCTGTTATTATGTTAATTTCCCTTGGTAGAGCCGTCATATATATTTGTGTATAGTTACATATATGACGGGCCTGTTGGTCTAGTGGTTAGTGACCCTGACTGCTAAACCGGAGGTCGTGGGTTCGATTGGGAATCGAACCCAGGACAAATATTTGTGTGATGAGCCCGATCGTTTATTCTGTGTCTGGGTGTAATTTGTCTATAATATGTATGTATTTAGAAATATATAACTATATTTATCAGCAGTCTGGTTACCATAGTGCAGGGTCTGCCTATTTTGGTATCAGACAGCCGTGTGTGAGATGTGTGAGATATTATTATTGTTATTATTATATAGGGTAACAAACATACCTATCTCTCACAAACAAGCAGACACGCACCCTTTTGTTTACTTATCCTATTACCTGATATATTGTGTACCTGTCAGCTGTGCAGAACCTAAACAAATGAATAAAAACATGAAAAAACACAAACGGAATTAAGAACCGTCTCTTTTTTCAGTCGGTTTTTTTTATGACATAGTAAGCGATCTAACTTAACAGAAGCAATAAAATCAACGGCTGCTGACATTAAACAGGAGAATTGACGTGCTCAATCAGTAGGTACTCGTACTTAGAAAAAAAAACACGTTTTACAAGATGGCGTTTGTTTGCATTAACGGTAAAAGCCGCTGTACACACATGTCCAGCATATTAGTTCCACTTGACGGTATGTTGGTAGTTGGCGACCAATTAGTATCGGATTTTAGTGGCGCGTCCCGCAAACAGTATTTACACGTTGATACACATTTAGATAATAATTAAATTTACTCCTGAGTTGCAGACGTTCATGGGCGGCGATATTCACTTTCCATCAGGTGACCTCTCGGCTGCCCCCTCTAACATAAAAAAAAACTATATAAATTGCCGCGGCTGGAAGAGATTCTACATCCATCTTTATTAAAGCGCCAAAGCAGAGTGATCAGTACGCCAATGTGTCAACAAATTCTAAGTTTTGGGGGCAAGCATGCTGGCCCAGCACCTTGGCGCAATGTGTACAGGGGCCGTAGAACGCGCGTGTCATTGTCATAAAGTCATAACATAACGTAGACACGTTATGAGCTATGACAGGCATTTTAAAAATAAATATGGAAGAATGTTTTCAAAAAAGATTTGAATTGCGAAAATATAGGTATTAAGAAAAAGTTATTGCGAGAAAATATCACTGACGTTTGATAAATCTGATTTTTTAAATAATCATCAGGACATCTGACACACAACATCATCTAGTTTCAAACTAAGCAGAGATTGGCTGATAGAGTACTTAGAAACTTTTTTTTCTTAATACATAGATATTATACATAGATAACCCAAACTCCGAAACAATGCAGATCATACAAACATTTGAGCCGACCCGTGGATCAAATCCATACTCTACCACTGCACCACCGAGGCAGGAAAAAAGTCACTGTCAACTGCTGAACATAGACCTCCCCTTAAAAAGGAGGTTTTGGCGTATTATTACACGCTGGCCAGACGGGTTGGTATAGGGTTTGTTTCGAGAAGGTAATTTGAGGAGTCGGCCCATGTCGTGCGGTGTTCCACAGGGGTCTGTTCTTGGACCCCTCTTGTGGAACATAGGGTACGACTGGGCCCTTCGCGCCGATTTCCCCCCCGGGCTGGGTGTAATCTGTTACGCAGACGATACCCTGGTGACAGCCCGGGGGGCAAACTTCCAAGAGGCGGCGCGCCTGGCCACAGGGGGAGTCTCCCTGGTGGTCGGGCGCATTGAGGCGCTGGGCTTACGGGTGGCCCTATATAAGACGGAGGCCCTGTTATTTCATGGGCCCCGTCGTGGTCCACCCCCTGGCGCCTCAATCGTGGTCAACTCGGTCCTCGTACCGGTTCGGGCCCAGATGAAATATCTGGGCCTGATCCTCGACGGGAGGTGGCTCTTCGACGAGCACTTCCGACAGCTTGCTCCAAAGCTGGTCGGCGCTGCGTCTGCCCTAGGGTGACTTTTGCCCAATATGGGTGGACCCAGCGTCGCGACAAGACGGCTGTACACGGGGGTTGTCCGGTCAATGGCACTGTACGGTGCACCGGTGTGGGCGGCGGCTCTGACTGCCCAGAATAGGGTACGCCTCTGGCGCCCTCAGAGGGTAATGGCGGTCAGAGCCATACGCGGTTACCGCGTGCGCGTTGGCCGGAACTCCCCCGTGGGATTTGGAGGCGGAAGTGCTCGCCGAAGTTTATCGGCGAGTGGCTGACTCCCGGGCGGAGAGCGGATTTCGCCCTCCGCCCGAGGATGTGCGCGAGTGGCGCGAAGCCGCTCGCCGAGCCACGATGGCTCGTTGGTCGTTCCGGCTGGAGACTCCACGCGCTGGCTTCGCCGCCGTGGAGGCTCTCCAGCCGGTCATCGCCGAGTGGGCAGGGCGGCAGCACGGGACCCTTTCCTTCCGGCTGACGCAGGTGCTTTCCGGGCACGGTTGCTTCGGAAAGTACCTGCACTCGGTCGCTAGGAGGGAACTGAGTCCCGCCTGCCACCACTGCGACTGCAGTGAGGACTCGGCCCAGCACACGCTGGCGGTCTGCCCCGCATGGGCGGTGCAGCGCCCGGCCCTCACCGCAGTCATCGGGGTGGATCTCTCGCTACCGGCCGTAGTACGCTCCATGGCCGGTAGCGACAGTTGTTTTACCGCGGTCGCAACCTTCTGCGAGGTAGTAATCTCGCGGAAGGAGGCGGCGGAGAGGGCCCGGGAGGACGACCTCCACTCGGACCCGATCCGCCGCCGGCGAACCGGGCGGCGGAGGCCCGCCTATCACAGCCTCATGCCGCCCTGAGTGTGGCCGCGGGTGGACGGGGTGGGTTTCCCCTCCACCCGCATTAGTTTGGCCAGCCGCGAGGGGGCGGCGTCCGCGTGTGCCGGACGTCGCCTAAAGAGAGGAAAAAAAAAAAATATTGAGACGGAGCCCGCACCAGGAGCGGGCTGGCGCTAGGAGGGGTCCGGATGTCTTAACAACAGCTGTTCCCGGATCCCTCCTGTTACAGGCGCAGAGTGGCACACCGTGTGGTTTTAGTCGGTCCGAGTCCGACACACCACCCCGCCGCAAACCCCGGAGGGGTGAGGGTCCGAGGGGATTTCCACACGTTAAAAAAAAAAAAAAAAGGGTTTGTTTCAAGTTTTCCTTCTCTTTACAGTGCTGTTGTCCTGCGTAGTTTGCTCCCTTGGTCGGCTCTTAAGACACCCGCGATAAATAGGGGTGGTCGTCACTCCGTATTCTTAATCCGACATCACACGGATTAATCTGATTTACAATTCATAAAATTTTGAGAAAAAGAAAAACAATAGCAATTCTCGTTCCAGCGATTATAGGCAAGCATCGGAACACTACCGCTGTATTTTTTCGTTCGTTCGTGCGTTTTTTTGAAAACAACTTCAGCATTAAGAATATATATCATGTGTCGCTGGACTTTACAAACATACGTAACACTAATACAAAGAACACCCAGACTCCGGACAACAATTTGTAGATCACCATCAGTATCGTACCATGTGGGGATCGAACACACAACACTCAGCGTAGTAGTAAGCGGCGTGGCGACCGCTTAAACCACTACGTCACCCGTGCAGTCTTTTATTAGCAGTGCAGATATTATTAATAAACAAATAGACTAGTAAATAATGATTTGTTATTAGTATTATATGCACACGGTCAGAATGGCCACCCTTGCATAAAATCGTCAACCAATATAACGTCGTCAAGTTCATATTATGTATGCAAAATGTGGGAGTTTATCACACTCAAACTCAAACTCAAACTATCTTTATTTCGTAAAATTTTCAAAATTGTTTGAAATCGATTTTTATGTATACTCTAAAGTCAAACAACACAAAAGCAAGAATCTCTGTTTTGTCAAATAGTAACCAAATAAATTTATCAAAAATCAAACCCATACAAAATCTATGATATGCCTGTGCCGATCTACAACCGCCCGTTTCCAAGGGGTTGAGCCTTATGAGAAGAAAGGGCAAACAAACTCATTGATACTCTTTTGCACATATTACATAGGGATACTCTCATAATACATAGGGATATAGGGTACTTATGTATTGAAGAAGCTAGGTAACTGTTGTTGCAACGACTACCAGAGGCTTGTGTGAGTTTATTTCCCATCAACTAGATCGTCAAGGTGACAGCGTTCGGCGTTGCGATTGGCCCTCACTGATAACTGCCCGAATCGCAACGCAAAACGCGTTCGCCGTCGAGAGCGAGTTGATGTAGAAACTCACACTAAGACCACCGTATTTGTTTATAATTTTAATTGTATTTAAAAAAGGCGTGAAAATCATTAATAACCAATTTTATGAATTAAAGTCATTGAATTTATATTTTAAGATAATTTAAAGAAAAAATTTACGACTTGCTTTGAACAAGAATTAATTGAATAAGTGTGTAATAGAAAATTGTATGGTGTAGAAGTCAACATACAACACACTCGGTGCTAAAATGTTATGCTATTAAATAGTAATGTTATATATTTTTATATTCAATAGAACATAAAGTAAGTTTTCGCAAATCAGTAGTGTTATACTTACTTTTAGGCTGGTTACGCAATGCCATGTTTTTAAGTATTGCAATTTGTCGCACCAATTAGCGACAGATATTTTGCCTTAAGGTTAGACTTGCAACGAATATTCGGTTACTATTCGGTATTCGGCCTATTCGGCTGCTTTTATTATATTATTATTATATTACCGAATATCTACATATTATTCGGCCGAATACCGAATACTTAAATAATATATTTTGTCATTGAGAAATAATTGGTAAAATGAAAAATTAAAAAGGATTGATTACGTACATATTCATATTTTTATTTCTGTTATAATCATTTAAGTAGTCATTGGTGCATAACACAGGTACATAATCATCTTCTGAATTGGAAAAATGGAGGATTCTATGTATTTTAATTATTGTAGTAATCAAAATTTAGAAGGGTAAGGTTCTCGTTTTTTTTATAATCATTTATTAAGTAGTCATTGGTACATAAAACAGGTACATAATTTAATTCACGTCTGTACAAGTTTTTGGCGCTAAAATCCAGCCGAATACTTTTGCCTAATATTCGGCTATTCGGTCAGGGGCCTCGCCGAATATTCGGTATTCGGTATACTGCCGAATATACTATTCGTTGCAAGTCTACTTAAGGTGTTATTTAGAGATGTTTGCAACACCGAGAGTTTCATGAATTAGCAGCATATCTGCTTTAAATAGTATGAAATAAAGTTTTTCCGTTTCTGTACGCCTAGATCTTTCGCATTCCGCAAAGGTTTTTATTGCGTTATATGTTTATCTCCTAAGGATCAGTAACCATTTTTGTCTCGTGCATATTACAAAAAAATAATGGGTTTTTACAAAGCTATTTTAAATAATACAGTATTATTCCTTTCCACTTCTTCTTTAAAAGGTTAGATACTGTTACGAGCGGGGCATATAATAAATAAAAGTTTTCGGTTAATTACTTTATTGCACTGTATTTACAAACGCTCACTATAACAAACAAGAAATCACTATATATCTCGTTAGTCGCACTAGAAATTCACTCCGATGGTAATTAGCTTTGTCGTAAAACGAAACTGTCCCAAACGGCCTACCCGCTCCGCTTTTATTGCGCTTGAATTTTACTGCGTTTGACAGTCCGTGCAAAACAAACACGAATTTTCCAGAATCAGTCACGCGTTACTTGCAGCGCCATCTAGCGCTGTAAAGATCAGAACTACTCGTATTAACCACAATCTTAATAGATGTACTTTAGTCGATACTAGATGGCGCTGTCCTCCACATTTCATACAAACGAACCAATAATCCTATGGCACAACATTATAAAATGTGAAAGTGAGTGTTTTTGATTCCCTTGTTACGCTTTCACGCCTAAGCCAATAAATCGATGTTAAAAATTATTTCACCAATGGAAAGCTACATTATCAGCGAGTAACATGGGCCGCGAAAACCAACATACACGCGGGCGGAGCCGCAGGCAATAGCTAGTAATAGATAAATTACACCCAGACACAGAACAAATCATCGTGCTCATCACACAAATATTTTGGGTGGAAATCGAACCCACGACCTCCGGCCACTTGCAAGGGCCACTAACCACCAGACCAACAGGCCCGTCAGAGTCATATACATAGGTATATATCATGGAATTCGAAAGTGTTTAAGTTCCTGAATGTTTTAAACGATTTACTTCAAGACAAGTCTTGAGTTTATAACCGGCCTAATATCTGTAGTGGGGATATTTCACATACAATCTTTGTACACTGACGCCCGCCAGTCGTGGCTCGCGCAGCAAATTAACTCCTCGTTGAAGTGAAAGGGATTTAAACGAACTATATTATTTGTATCAAGATTGTTTCGCAAATTGGTAAGTTTTTTGGTTTATTCTTTATGCAATACGTAGGTATCTTTTACGTAAATACTCTTTAAAAGGATTTTCACAGTGAACACTTTGGATTCGTTTTTTTTTCTTATTATCTATTCTTTTATTAATTGTTTATGGTTTTGTTATTATTAATTTACAGTAACATGTTATATCGGTAATATTATTGTTTATAAATGCGTTATTTTGATGTGAATCGTTAAATTTATTGCTGTGTAACCAGTATTTGTATTCAATCATGTTTCGTGTACCGTAAACCAGTTTTATCAATCGTTTTTTTTGTTGTTTTTTTAAGTGCTGCTAGTTTTTGTTTTTAAATGATGTGTCTGTTGGCAAAACCGTACAATTTTATTGTTTATTACATCCCAGACGAAATTTTTTAATGTTATTTTTGTCTCTAAAAGCGAAACGATAATGAGACGATATGTAGGTAAAAGTCATTAATTATTACTTTGTGTGGGTACAAATATCTGTATTTTTTATATACCTATACATGTATTTAGATATTAGATTGTTTATATTCAGTAAATTTACGAAACGTAATTATCTGATTCTGATGTGAGGTAAAATCTATGCTTCTTTTGTCAACATCTATACAAATAAATAAAATTGTACTGTATGTTTGTAATGTCAAAATTACAGGTTTTTAATGCTTACACGGTTATTTGCACGATACCTATGCCTAAAATCCGGTTTATTTTTTTGTCTGTCTGCTCCGGGTAATCTTCTAAACTTCGATTTCGATAATATTTTACTACCAGGTAACCAAAAAACCCTTTAAAATTTTGCCCAGTCCGGGCATCGAACCCACTAAGGCAGCGCTTTTCAAATTCTACGCGAACGAAGTCGCGGGACCAGCTAGTCTCTAATAATATTATTTAGCTGTAGCAATTGTTTTTGTTAAACGCGCGAATTGCTGAAATAACAAGTCGAATTAAAACTTTTTTTTTGCATTTTATAACTAAATTCTTGGAGCTATTATTTGTTGAGTGAGATGATTAGTCTTTTTATTATCACGCTAAGACCTTTAGGAGCGGTGTAGTAATCTTAGAATTAAAATTGTTAAAATAAAAGTGTTACCCAACTCGCCTTAAATGCGACTAAATCATAATAAATTTATACAAAATGTCCTAATAATAATAATATACCTCTCACATACTCACACACGACCGTCTGGTCCCAAACTAGGCAGAGCCTGTACTATGGTAACCAGACTGCTGATAAACACACTTATATATTTCTAAATACATACATATTATAGATAAATTACACAACACAAAACAAAATGACCGCGCTCATCACACAACATTTGTCCTGGGTGGGAATCGAACCCATGACCGATAGCTGTAAACCATACTTTAGAGAACACGACATTCTAACACTGCCATCAATTTATATTTTGGAAATATGTAAATTCGTACGAAAAAATCAACATCTGTTTACAAAAAGAGAGGATAAACAAAAAACTACACACTACGCCATAGGACTAGACTAAACCTACCCTCATCCAGACTCCAAATCCATTCAAATAGCACTCAAGTAATGTCAATCAAAATTTACAATAAATTACCCGAAGAAATTAGAAATGAAACCATATTAAATATATATTTAAATAAATTAAAACAATTATTACTACAAAAATGCTATTACAGCGTCAATGAATATCTGAGCAATCAATAAATAAAGCATGTACATAAAAAACTGAAGTATGATTATTGTTATTAGTTTATATTATCTCTCCCTCTCTCATCTATTGCTGTGCCCGACAGGGTCCATGATGATCTGATCTTATATCTGAGTACCATCTAAGTAAACATTGTGGAATGCAATAAATATTTTGAGTATTGAGTATTGACCTCCGGTTTAGCAGCCAGGGTCACTAACCAACAGGCATCTGAATGAGTTTAGCTGATCGGGGGAATATCAGGAACTACAGGTCCGAATTGAAAAATTATTTTAGGGTTGGATAGCTCTTTTATTGAGGGAGGATATAGACTGTATTATATTATGCTGCGACCATTAGGAGCCGCCTAACAATGAACAATGTAGCGGAAAGCGGTATGCTGCGTCTTTTACAGAATAAAATTTATCTTTTTTGTTTTAAACACCGTGTTTAAACACCGTGTGGTGACGGATTAAGAATACAAAGTGTCACCACCCCTATTCATCTCGTGGGTGTCGTAAGAGCCGACTAAGGGAGCAAACTACGCAGAACAACAGCACTACAGAGAGAAGGAAAACTTGAAACAAACCCTATACCAACCCGTCTGGCCAGCGTGGTATAGTAGGCCAAAACCTCCTCTCTAAGGAGAGGCCTATGTCCAGTAGTGGAGTATTAAAGGCTGTTGATGATGATTGATGATGATGATGTTTTAAACGGGATAAATTTATTTCTTTTGAGAGAAGCAATTTCGTCTAATTTGTTGTCTATCCATACTAATATTACAAATGCACAAACGTGTCTGTCTGTCTGTTACCTCTTCACGCTTAAAACGCTGAACCAATTTAAATAAAAGGTATAGAGACAGTTCGAATCCCAGGAAAGGAAGGACAGTTTTTATTCCAGAAATCGTCGTAGGGGGTGGAAAGGTGGGATACCAGTTCGAATCCCAGGAACAAAGGACTGTTTTTATTCCAGAAATCGTCGTTTAAGGGGGTGAAAAGGTGGGATGGCAATTTGTATGGGGAAATAATAATCGCTTGGACGATTTAGATGAAATTTGGTTTGGAGATAGTTTGATTCTTAGAGCTATTTTTTACCTCGATGACCGACATACACTAGTGGATTAATATATGTTTATTTATAAGCTCGATTGTTTAAGATGGCTCATTACTCTGGTAGGCGTTAATTTATATAATATGCGTCCTTATTGTGTGTGATTATCTGCCAGTAGCTAGCTATTTTTATTTTATTGTAATCATGACTCTATGTAAATAGTATTTCACATTATTATAACACTTAGAAAAAAATACAGAATACAAACAAAATAATAATAATATTGTACCACATTCACACAACGCCATCTAGTTCCAAACTAAGCAGAGCTTGTACTATGGGTACTAGACAACGTTACGGTGGACAAACCGGTCACCAGCCCTGGGCGAAATTTTTAGGGAGCGCCAAAATCATAATACAATACGGTTTAAAATTTAAAGAAAACAATCGTAGATCAGGGGCTGCTATCCAGGACAAACAAATTTTGGATGATAAGGATCATTTATTCTGTGTGTGGGTGTGATTTATCTAAAATATGGAAGTATTTAGTAGGGGGAAGTCCCGTAGCGCCGGACTGCACCTAGCGTCGGACACTCATACTATTTCGACAAACGTCAAAGCGATCTATTTATAAATCGGTGAAAGGGGTGCGGGGGAACGTAGCGAGACAGGATCACGCAACGCGATTTGCCAGTGTGGCGCACAGTCGTGGTGGAAGCGGTGGATTGCTGTTTTTCGTGGGAAAGCGTTGCGTCACGTAAATTTCAAGTAAGTATTACTGCTATGGTTTTATCCTTAATTGTTTTTGTTATTTGTTAATAAAGACAGTGTTTCATTATAATTACTATATTGTGAAAGTTTTTATTAAATACCTAAACAGTTTTAGTATGAAATACGTAATTTGGACATTTCCTGTCCCCTACTTTCGGACACAAAGGTGTCCCTTACCACCGGACAGTTTATAGGTTAGCTTTTTTATGAAGCATTTGTACTTATTGTAATGATGATTGTTTGTTGTTTTACAGGATAGAAGGAGAGATATATTTGAAAATGCAAGAGAGAGAAAAAAGGAAAATGGGATCAGCAAAGTTTAAAAACTGCGATGAACAAGATTTTGTCCAAAAAAATGAGTTTGAGGGCAGCTTCGTCACGTTACAATGTTCCAAAAAGTACTCTACATGATAAAATAACGACATTGAGCAGTGAAAAGAATTCACGTTGCAACCAAAAGTTGGTAGATTCACAAAAACCTTCTAACCCGAGTATGAGCAAGTTTTAGTGGACCACATAAGAGATTTGTCTAATAGATGTCTGCCCCTGATGAAAAACGGGTTTTTGAAGTTAGCTTACGACTTGGCTGAAGCTATGAAGATTCCCCATGAGTAAACAAACCAAAGATGCGAAGGCAAAAGGAAGACGTGGCAATAACGACAACAAAAAGGAGCCGCTAACTGAAGTATCAAATTTAGAAAAAACGACTTGTGTAGTGTGTTTAGAGGACCACGACGAGGACTGGATACAATGCTCCAGATGCCAATAATGGGCTCATGAAGCATGTGCAGACGTTCCAGAATGTGGAGATGCCTACATATGTGATAGATGCACAATGTTTTAGAATGTCCGGCGCTTGGGGTTTGAAGATAAACCCGTCCGGTACTAGGTGCCAATGTCAAAGTCCTTTATTTTTTTACCAAAACTTATTTAACATTCCTAAACTCTGTTTACGCAGAAGTTGTATTTTTGTTATTTGATTTTGATTTTATATTTTGTTAATTTAAGTAATTCATAAATAAATATATATTTCTCTAAGTAGTTTTAATTTTATTTCCTGAAAACCTTATGTGTCCGTCACTAGGGGACTTCCCCCTACCTCTTTTTTGTATGGCATACCCTCGGATACCACTCACCGGTGGGGTGGTTATATCGGACTCGAACCCCACTGAAAACCGCACTCCGTCTCTTGTACCAGTAGTTGGGGAACCAGGTATACCCTAGAAAGGAAAATACCTGGTACCCCGAGCCATCTACGGCTTGATGAACCCCTCGTGTGTGGAAGCCACAATGTTCCCAGTATACTCCAAAATTAAAATTGATTTTTTAATCATCTATGGTAGTGTGTTGACGGATGAAGAAAACGGAATGTCATCACCCCTATTCATTCCGTGGGAGTCGTAAGAGCGGACTAAGGGAGCAAACTACGCAGGACAACAGTACTTCAAAGAGAAGGAAAACTTGACACAAACCCTATACCAAACCGTCTTGCCAGCGTGGTATAGCACGCCAAAACCTTCTTCTTAGTGTGTTAAGAATGAGGAAATGTTTTGTTGAAGGCATATGTGATTTTATGCAAATGGACGCCATTTTGATTGCTTTATCGTGAATGTATTTTTTTTCTTCAATTAACATTGATTTTATAAATTTCGATGAAAGGAATGTCCGAAAAATCGTAAGATTATTAGTTACTCACGATTAACAATCACAAAATCCTATTAAATTTTTAACAGCTAAGCCAAACGTTATGACCAGACTGGTGTGATGATAATGCAGCCTCATAGCAAACCAGGGTTAGGCAATTCTTTCTTTTCATTAAATACCTGAGGTTCGAGGCTTTGCTCAAAGAACTAAATATAAATTTATTAGATGTGGGTTTAATACAAAGCATAATGAGTTATCCAAGGTCAGAAGCAGCTAAAAAATTGTGTCACCTGATTACAGTAGTTCAGCAATGATTTAATATACCAGACTGTTTTAACAAAAATTATTCGTGTTTACCATGTATCAAGGTACAATGGGGTTGGCATATCCTTACTGGATCAAAACCCCGAATCAAATAAAGATTAAAAAAAAAAAAAAAAAAAAAAATACCTGAGGTTAGAGAACGCCTGAGTGGGAGCACTCACGAATTCTGAGAGCGGGAAGGAGAGCCAGAACTCAAAGGGAGTTGCAGGTGTCCAAAGGCTGCGGAAGTCACTTACTAATATTACCATCAGGGTGACCCGTCTTATCGTTAGTCCTATATCATAAAAATCATCAAATTTTCAGCAAGAATACGTCTGATAAAATATACATATGACGACCTTAATATCCCTGAAAACTACAATCTCTTACAAGCAAACAACAATATATTTTATCTTTGCACCTACCGTATCATATTTCTACACCACCTGAAGGTCGACTGGGAGAGAATGCCCATGGCATCAAGAGCAAGGCCACACAAAATACGTTAGCGCCGTACCATAATGAATTCGAAGTATAGGGCGGCGACGCAACGTCAATAACTCAGTGCGTGCAGTGTTACTTCAGTCTGTTAACGGCTATGGAGCTAAAGAAACATGTTTTATTGCAACTATTTCGGTACTTATTGTATGAAAGAATAATGTTAAATAATTGAAGCACTTGGACACATTAACAATACTGCGGTGCCTACTTGTTTACCACTTAGCGCCAGCCCCTCAATTGACGTAATAAAAATAAAAATACAGTTGATTTAAGGATCTTCGTCTTATGATGTCGGTTCAAAATAGTGCCATATGACAGTGATAAAAAATGACATTGTAATGAAGTAATTCCGAATACAGGGTCATATTTCAACACCACTAAATAATTATCATGAGTTTTCAAATTGATAAAATCAACATTTAAGGTTTTACGAAATGTAAAAAACGTACAAAACACGAATCCTTACTTACATACTTATATTGTAAAATGTAGTGAGACTGTTTGTTTGTTACACTTTCACTCGTAAACAACTAAACCGATTTAAAAAGTTATTTCACCAATGGAAAGCAACATTATCAGCGAGTAACATAGGATACTTTATACCGCGTTAATCGACATACACGCGGGCAGGGACGCGGGCGAAAGCTAGTAATATTATAAATGTAAAAGTGTATGTAAACCACTAAACCCATTGTAATTAGACGCTGTCCAGACGGGTTGGATAGGCTTTGTGCTAAGTTTCCCTTCTCTTTGCAGTGCTATTGTCCTGCGTAGTTTGCCCTCTTAGTCGGCTCTTACGACACCCACAGGATTATTGATTTCGCCTGTTAAAATACTTTTGACCGATTATGAGTTCTAACTTTATCATAATAGTAAAATACAAACGTAGTAGATACTAGAGGACTTCAAAACCGGTTGACCTCGCAGGTCCGTTGTGTTTACACTTCGTTTGTGGCTGGTCTTCACGTAGGTATGCTAACACAACATTATTCCTCTCGTGTTTACTATTGATGGTCTGAACTCATAACCACTCAATCGTAAGACACGAAATTGTTCTCCGGTCACTCAACTCTCTCTTTTTGAAGTCTATACATGCTTTTTGGTGGCTCTGTACAAAATGGGATACATATATATGGCATGTGAGTTTATTTGTTTGCTTATTTTTATTGTATAAGGGGGCAAACAAGCAGACGGGTCACTTGATGGTAAGCAACTACTGCTCTACTGCTCATCATATCCTCTGGGAATGTAGTCTTTGGTATAATAAACGTAATATAATGCTGAATACCTTGCAGCTGATATCTGGGGCGGTATACTATGGGGATCTTGTGTCAACTAGGGTGAATTTCCGTGCGTTTAGGCGATTCTGCCATACATATTATAGAAATCAAATATAGCTCACGTAGGACCCGTAATATTTCGTGGCCGTGGTGCTTCCCTGTTTAAAAGGGTGTATGCCCATTTTATTTCATTTTGTCTCCCGCTTTGCTAAGGAGGGAAGTGGATTTACTGTATTTCCAACTCCTCCAATTTTCTTCTGATTAATTTCGTTGCGGGTTCCAAGACAGTTTAATTTCTTCCTGGGACTTCCCGAGTGTCATAACTCGGTGTGTTCGTGGGTCACTGCTGTGGATCCTGGTGTACAGGAGTTACAGTGGTGGGCATGTGGGTGGGATTAGTCCCAAAAAAAAAAAAGCAACTACCACCGCCCACGGATACCTGCAACTCAAAAGTCACAAGTGCGTTGCTGCCCTTGGAGTCCCTCCCGCTCGAGTCAGTGGGAGGGGGGATTCGGGCTCCGGTAACCTCACTCACTCGTTTGTTTTTTTGTTACGCTTTCACGACTAAACCACTAAACCGATTTTAAAAATTCTTTCACCATTGAAAAGATTATTACTTAACAGGTTACTTTTACGGCGACAACGACAGATAGAGCCGCGGCCGTAAGCTATATCACATCACATAATCATCATCAACAGCCTTTAATAGTCCACTGCTGGACATAAGCCTCTCCTTAGAAAGGAGGTTTTGGCCTACTATACCAGGCTGGCCAGACGGGTTGGTATAGGGTTTGTGTCAAGTTTTCCTTCTCTCTGCAGTGCTGTTATGCTGCGTAATTTTCTTCCTTAATCGGCTCTTACGACACCCACGGGATGAATACCACCACAATGTCACCACACACCTCGCGGTAAAACTATATATATATATATATATATATATATATATATATATATATATATATATATATATATATATATATATATACGTATTATAGATAAATTTCACGCAGACACACAACAAATGATCGTGCTCATCATACAATCATTTGTTCTGAGTGGGAATCGAACCCACCACCTCTGGCTTAGCAATTAGGGTCACTAACAACTATACCAACAGCCAACAGGCCCGTTGTATTACAACAAATGACCTTACTTTACACACAACTATTTATCCAGGGTTGGTATTGAATCTACGGGTACGGGGCAGGCGGGTACGGGCGGTCCAACTTTTTCAGGACCAACGACTCCCTCTCATAGTCATCATCAACAACCTTTAATAGTCTACTGCTGGACACAAGCCTCTCCTTAGAAAGGAGGTTATTATTATTATTATTATTGTATTATTCATAAAAAATAGTTATTGGTGCACAGTGAGGTTTATTTCCATGATCTTCTAATCTGTGTATATCTGTGTCCAGTGCGATCACTTGTTAGATGGCAATGACCCACTATTTCATTTATTGAGACCGCGATGTGCCATAGGCCGGATGTGACGTCACAATTGTACCTCACACGATGCGTGGTCTTGATAAAAGCACGATAGGTGCATTACTTAGTCAATTCTCATTAAAGTACTGTGGGTTTGATTCCATTAATTCTCTGAAGTTTCATCAACAGCCGTTAACAGTCCACTGCTGGACATAGGCCTCTCCATAGAAAGGAGGTTTTGGCTTACTATACCACGCTGGCCAGACGGGTTGGTATAGGGTTTGTGTCAAGTTTGCCTTCTCTTTGCAGTGCTGTCTGCTGTCTGAAGTTTAATGACAGACATTTTTTAAATGATAAAAACAAATGGCGGGCACTTTGCTATAATCCATTCTTCCATACTTATATTTTAAATGTAAAACTGAGTTTGTTTGTTTGCAAAAATTGATTTAAAAAAATCTTTCACCTTTTCAATTCTTCGTCTTCGGTATTTCCGGACCTATACGACCTTAAACCTTAAGAGAGCGTACTCCTCCCTAAAAAGCCAACAACGCGCTTGTGACTCCTGAGTTGCAGACGTTCATGGGCGGTGGTAGTGACTTTCCATCAGGTGACCCTGCTCGTTAGCCAACTCTTACATTAAAAAAAAAACAATGGAAAGCTACATTTCAGCTATAGACTGCACGGATGGCGTATAGTTTAAGCGGTATCTCGCCGCTTCCTACTGCGCTAAGTGTTGTGGGTTCGATCCCCACATTGAAAGAAACTTTGTGTGATCCACAAACTGTTGTTCAGTCTAGGTGTTCTTTGTGTCTGTTTCAATACATGAAACAGACACAAAGAACACCCAGACATTTGTAAAATCCCCCGCGACACAGGATTGTATTTCTAGTGCGGGAGTTGTCTTTAAAAAAGAGAAGAATTATCAGCTTTTTGCATTTGCTTAATAACTTTTGCCCGTGGCTCCGCCCGTATGTGTGTCGGTTTCTATTGGTAAAAGAATTTTTAAAATCAGTTTTGTGGTTTAGGCGTGAAAGCGTAACAAACAAACTCATTTTCAACATTTGTCAATTTAAGTATGGATCACACCCAGACACAGAACAAAAGATCGTGCTCATCACACAATTGTTTGTCCTGGGTGGGATTCGAACCTACGCCCTCTGGCTTAAGCAGACAACATTACTGACTACAAGACCAACAGGTCCGCCCGTTCGAAGATAGACGTGAATATATAAATAAACAATCCAGACCTAAAACCAACCACAGCCTCCAACTAATTATAAATCTTTTAATCAAATGAATCAGAACGCTGACCCGTGGGTCTGCAGTGAATCATTGCACCCCAGTCTGTGATTAAATGATCGGAGGTCAGAGCGATCTTCGTGCGTCGAGGATTTATCTCTATTTGACAATTAGGGGGTCAGTTGCCGGTGAAGTGATGACCGCAACTGGTACACCGCTGTCTTCACGAAATAGCCTTGAGTAAAAAAACTTGACACAAATACTATTCTAACCAGTCTGGCAAGCATGGTATAGAAGGACAAAACCTTCTTGCCAAGTAGAGACCTATGTCCAGCAGTGGACTGTTAAAGGTGGTTGATAGTGATTGTGAAAAAACTGTATTCTACAATTCTTAATTTTCAACCCTTAACTATAGTATTTAATTACTTATTTTTTACCACCCACCGGTGGTTATGTCCGACTAAAAATCGCACGCCATCTCAGCTACCAGCATCCGGGGAACCAGCGCTCTGTTTAATAAACGTCACAATCCGACAATATTGTAAATAAGTGACATATTTGTGAAGTAATATAACAGGTGCTGTTTAATAAACCTAACAATTATGTAAGAATTTTACAAGTAAAAACATCAGAAATAATAGGCCTTTACCTATGAAATTGCCGTTTTGTATGCAATAAGTGAAAGTACTTATTTTTTTCAAACTTTTTTATTTCTGTTATTCGAAGTAATCACCCATGCAATCGACGCATCTTTGCCAACGCATTGGCAGTTTATTGATGCCCTTCTTGTAAAAATCAGCTGGACGGGAGGCAACAAACTCTTGAAAGGCATTTTGTACTGCCTCTCGGGAATTGAATTTTTTACCCACTAAAAAGTTGTCTAAATTTTGGAAAAAGTAATAGTCGGTAGGTGCAAGGTCTGCCGGTCACATCTGCAACCAGCTTTGGTCAATATAAACGCTGATTAATTAACGTTTACATGTAGAAAAAAACGCCTGTAGATTTCGATGGCAATATTGTATCTACAAATTTGTAATTGTAAGTTACAATTTTTTAATCTTTATTTATTTACCGCGTTTTTTAAAGTTACAAATTACATAAAATGTAAGTTTTTGTTGTAGATTCTAAAATTGAAGGTAGATTTAAAATTTATGTTTAAGATTTGGTTTACAGAGTACATTTCTATTTGTTTGATTCATAACGAAAGCTATAGTAACACAATAACAAATTCATGATTCTGCCTGTAATATGTCAGAAAAAATATGTTTATTATTCTTTACTTAATAATCAATTTCTTTACTTAATAAAATGAGGTACAACATTGTTAAGTCCAGACACAAGGCGAGTCCACCTGTCGAAATTGTTTTACAATATACAAAATATGTAAATTTGAAAATATAATTATGCGTTAATAAAATAGTTTTCCTTACAAATATGTAAATTGTCGCTTGCAAATGTTTTTTGGTTGTCTATTTTTTCTTGTTTATTCTTTTTTGTTTTTCCTTAACTTTAACTTTTGTTAGTTTGTAACTAGAAGTTAAACTGGTAATTGGCTCTCAGATGATTAATTGTGTCATTCTTACTAGTGTTTCTAGCTGTAAGTTTTCCATGCATGAATTAAATACAAATATCTAAATTTGTACGTACAATTTTACAATTTTGTCAGTATTCCACCATAGTAAACTTGTACAGTTGAATTCTTTACTAAGCAGAAACTTGTAAAACGCAATTACAATTTATAATTTTTACGTTTATTAAATAGAGCACAAGATGTACCATAGGAAGGAAATATACCCTTACAAAGATATTAAGAATTTTCCAATCGGGTCATCAATTATCGAGTTCTGGAGTAAAAAGACTAATTCTGAGGAACGTTATGAGGAAGAAAGATGTCATCATCTGCCTACCCTTTTCCCAATTTTATTTGGGGTCCATTTTTCCATTCTACTCTGTCATACGTCATCTCACTGTTTACTCCCTTCCTAGCCATATCCTCCCTGACACAGTCCATCCACCTCTTCTTCGGTCTGCCTCTTCTCTTGTACCCTTCAACTCCCATACCTAAAACTTTCTTCGCCACATTTTCCTCATCCCTCCGCATGACATGTCCATACCAAGATAACCTATTACTCCAGTGGCGCTACTTTCAGACTCCCTCGTATATACTCATTCCTAACCTTGTCCATCTGAGTCACACCACACATCCATCTCAGCATTCGCATTTCGGCTACGTTCAGGCGTCTCTCATCCGTTCAGAATAATGTTTTGGATATCTGACACTCAACACCATTTATTTTCAAACTAAGCAGAGCTTGTACTATGAAAGCTATATTGACTGATAGAATAATTATATATTTTTTTTGTAAATACATACATATTATACACGGAAAACACTCAAACCCAGAAGCAAAAATTTGCAGATCATACAAACATTTGGTCCAACGCGTTGCCTCCCTTTCAATCTATCAGAGTCCCACAGCACAGAATTAGTGGTAGGGGTGGATAACTTCACTCAGTCGATGAAAAACAACGAAAGGTTTTCTTAACACCATTTTACTGTGAAGCTGTTGTGGTGGAACCATGACTCCCCCACGATGCCAAGTAAAGCTGTTAGAATTTGGGTTTTTGTTTATTTCTTTTTAATCCCGAGGGAAAATGAGGGGCGTTATAAGTTTAGACTGTGTTTATGTGTGTGTGTCTGTCTGTGGCATCATAGCTCCTGAACGGATGAACCAATTTCGATGCGGATTTTTTTGTTCGAAAGCCAATGTGATGGAGATGATTCTTAGTCATATAATTTGAAGATCATCAACTCACTTACTAGGTGATAAAGGGATCTCACTAAAATTCATAGGTCTGATTGATCTGAACGACATGGTAACCTGGTACTTGCTGCTGCATCAAGTAGTCTGTGGGATAGCCAACTCCTCAGAAAATTACAGCATATAGACCATGTTTGGGCTTAATCATCATCATTATTATCAACAGCCTTTAACAGTCCACTGCTGGACATAGGCCTCTCCTTAGAAAGGAGGTGTTGGCCTACTGTACCACTCTGGCCAGACGGGTTGGTATAGGGTTTGTGTCAAGTTTTCCTTCTCTTTACAGTTTTGTTGTCCTGCATAGTTTGCTCCCTTAGTCGGCTCTTACGACACCCACGGGATGAATGGGGGTGGTGACAATCCGTATTCTTAATCCGTCACCACACGGACAATGATGGGGAATTATTGAGCTTATTAGAACATTCTTAATGAGCAGTTTTTGATTTTTAAAGTTTTTTTTTTGTGTTATATATATTTGGTGTGAATTACATTATAAGCAGGTCAAATCCTAGAAATTGATATAATAAACCAATTCATTTTGACCTCTGTTACGAGACTGTTAGTTAACTATAGAGTTCTTAATAAACTAGTTACAAGTAGCTGTAACTAGTATTAAAAGATCTCTCAAACGATACTATATGTTTGACCTCGCAGGTCTAATGGATAGGTTTTTATCCGAATAATTTTGAAAAACCTCTTATCCTTTTCGAAATAGACTAGTTAAGAGGTCTTATTATATAAGTCGTTTATATAATCTTTGCCCTAACTTGGCGCCGCTTTGATAAGTTTGTTTGTAATTTAAATGAATGTTAATTATAGAAATATAATCATATTGATGACTAGCTGGTGGACTCGCGTGGAATTTGAAAACTTATGGAACTAATGACCTAACACTAATAGAGGGGATCACAGCAGGCGTACCTACTTACAATCAGGTGACCAGTCCGCTTGTTTGCCATCTATACTGTAAAAAAAAAGAACAACAGCATGTAGGGAAGGTATATCACCCATTTTTTAAGCTATTGCATAGCTTCTATCGAGGGCCTTGAGCGCGGGGACCGAATCCAGAAATTCCGTAACGAAAAAAAACCTCACGCTAAAAACAAAACAAAAAACAGTACCAAAATCAAATGCTGATCGTCAAAGGAAATTTCGTCAACATAATGCAGAAAAATCTTACATGGATATGTAATTTGATTTAATAATAATATTTTTTATTTATTTATTTAAAAACAAATTGTAATATATGCTTCAATATTTTTATTTAATAAAAGAAAAAAAAATGTTTTCTTATCGGTCACCACGCTCAAAAAGTGTATAATAATAATAATAATAATAATAATAATAACCCCCCCGGGGGATCACCTTGCCGTGGTGGGGGGGCTTACGGGTATCGGGTACTGGTTATGATCTTAACAACTCATCATTGTGTTGGGTCTCTGCTTCTGAAGTGGCCGGAGACCTGATACTAGCACCTATCCAACTAACGATCCCAAACCCATTCAATGGAGCACCTTATGGAAACTGAGAAGAAGAAGTATAATTTACGGTCGCTTCCCGGGGAGCGCCGGGGCGCATCTGGAGCCGATGCTGGGTGCCACAGCATGCGAACCATCGGTGGTGGGACGTTGAGCAGGCGGACTCTCACCAAACAATCTACTACAGCCGGTCGAGGTGAGCTGAGCAGGCGGGCTCATCTCGTAGAAGCTACAGCCGGTCGTAATGAGTTGAACTGGCGGACTCATGACGTTGAGGTCACAGTCGATTCTTCAGGCGATGATACAAAAACATTATCTTCTTCCATCCCTCAAACTTGCCTTCCATACATGACAAGAAGAACAGCAAGATTATCAAGCACTAGCACCAATAACGCGTATGCTATGCAACGCCGATCAACCGAGCGATTACCTTCACCCTCACTTAGTACCACACAGTCAGAACATTCACTCTTCTCTAATATACCATCACCGTCTTCAACCCATAGCTTATTTCGATCACCCACCTCATCACTATCATCTACTTGTACATATTCATCCCGAACTACAAGGTCAACGGCTGCTGTGCAGGAGGCATTAGCCACTAACCCTGTACCCACTGCTGGCCCTTCTCGTACGCGAAAGAAATGGACTGAAGATATGAACCGTTTTATATGGCGTACATACCTTTTAATAACAAACTGCGAGACTTCACAAATGAACAACTATTTAGAAGCTTTGCATCGAGAATTTGACAACAGATATCCCGACATGCATGCCACTCGACAACGATTAGGAGATCAAAAAAGAGCCATAATTAGAAGAAAATTACTGTCACAACCTGTGTTAGACGAGATAGTTTTTGAAGTAAAAGAGCAAATAGGAGATAAAACCCTTAACCATTCACAGATACATAGTCACGACGATCACACAACACGCAATAGAGCAAATGTTTTCAACAACAGTAGAATGAAATGGACGGAAGAAATGAACGATGACGTTATAAGATGCTACCTTGAAGCAACAGAACTGGAGACAAATAAGACTGCCTACCGTAAAAAACTTTATGATTTGTTTTTAGAAAAACATCCGAATTTATCTAATTTAACTGAACAGAGAATAGCAGATCAAAGAAGACTAATATTCATTAATAAAACATACACTAACAGAATAATTAAATTAAAGCATGAAGTACAGTTAAAGCTAACAGATCAAAATAACCAAATTTTACCTAACCTAAACGATTCTATTACTGAACAAACACACAACACACACGAAAGCCTAATAGACTGTACACTAACACTGACTGAAACAACAACCACAACAACTAATGCACAGAATGAAAACATCACGATTCATAACACGGATAGTAACAGTAGTTTAGATAGTAATAGGATAGAAATAGAATTTAATAAAGCTCTTACACGTTTCAATAGAATTGATCCAGAAGCAAGACCATATATTCCAAAACAAAAGACGTCACGAAAATTTGCTAAAATTACTCAATTTCTAAATATCAATATTTTACCGAAACACTTAAACCACGAATTAGACTTTAGTTCATTACACACCTTAATATATTCAGCAGCCTATACAGCTGCTATTTGTAACGGCACTAAATTCAGCACTGAAGATAGTATAACCACTTATAAACGGAATAGGACGCCTGCGTGGCAAAGAAGAATTGAAAGCAGAATAGAAAAATATAGATTAGAAATAGGAAGATTAACACAATACATGTCAGGAAATAGAAGTCAGAGAATACTAAAAACTGTAGAGGAAATAAAGAATAAATATAAAACTCATTCACAACACGAAGAACCTAACACAGAACCACAACATTTTCTTGATACACTAAAACAGAAATTAAACGCGACCGCAAATAGACTTAAAAGATATTTAAATTGTACTAAACGGAAACAGCAAAATGGAAACTTCATCAATAATGAAAAACAGTTTTATAGAACCCTAGGACATAATAATCAAATAACATCAAAAACTACAGAAATCCCCTCACCACAAAACCTTCATCAATTCTGGGCTGGCATTTGGGAAAACCCAGTGCAACACAACACTCATGCCGACTGGTTACAAAAAATAGCAGACACATCAAACATTAACCAAATGGAGTTTGAAAACATCCCAGTTGACACATTCATTCAGATCATCAATGGCACACATAACTGGAAGGCACCAGGCACCGACAATATACACAATTACTGGTATAAAAAATTAACCTGCACACACCCATTCGTCCACAGTCACATTTGCAAATTCATTCAATCACCGCACACTTTGCCAACATTCATAACACAAGGAATCACATACATGCTACCAAAAGGTTCAGACTCCAAAAATCCTGCAAATTACAGACCTATCACATGCTTGCAAACTATATATAAAATTATTACAAGTTGCATTAGCGAAATTATTTACAGACACTTAAATGAATACAACGTGCTGGCAGAACAACAAAAGGGGTGTAAAAAAAATAGCCAAGGTTGTAAAGAACAATTAATCATAGACTCAATAGTAATGAGACAAGCCCAAACTAAAAATAGGAACATCCATATGATGTACGTCGATTACAAGAAAGCATTTGATTCTGTCCCCCATAGTTGGTTATTATATGTATTGGACCATTATAAAATTCACCCTAGTCTCATAACATTCTTAAGCACAGCCATGCTTCATTGGAAAACTAAATTAAAATTAATAAATAACGAGTTAACCACTGACTTGATAAAAATTAAAAGAGGCATATTTCAAGGAGATGCGCTTAGCCCGCTTTGGTTTTGTATGGCACTCAACCCCTTATCTGAACTGCTAGATAGTACAAATATAGGATTTAAATTAAGATGCAATAACTCATTCCACATACTCTCACACTTACTTTACATGGACGATATTAAAATTTATGCAACTAATAACACTGAACTTAATAAACTAACTGACATCACACAATCATTCTCGAGAGATATTCACATGCAATTCGGGGTAGACAAATGTAAAACTCACTCAATCAACCGCGGTAAGACAGAATACAATTTTTATACACTTGATACAGGTGAACAAATAGAACCAATGGATGAACATACGACGTATAAATATTTAGGATTCCGCCAGTCTAGACAGATTCAGCAAAAACAGACAAAATTAGAGTTAACACAGAAATTCAAAGCCAGAATAAGTCAGATTTTGAGAACCCAATTAAACTCACGCAATACCATCAAAGCCATCAACACGTATGCAATACCAGTTCTTATTTATTCGTTTGGGATTTTAGCCTGGTCCCAGAGCGATCTCATTAAATTACAGCGCACAATCAACACACACATGACAACCAATAGGAAACATCACCCCAGATCATGCACACAACGTCTTACATTACCACGGCAAGATGGAGGAAGAGGTCTCATCGACATACAGAATCTACACAACAATCTAATAGATAAGTTACGCAAATATTTCTACGCTCAAGCCGGACAATCCCATCTTCATAAATTCTTAACCGATATAGACAAAAAATTAACTCCGCTCAACTTAAACGACACAAACATTCAACCAAAATTATTGAGCAAACAGCAGAAAATAGACTTATGGGCCCAAAAGTCTCTACACGGCAGACATCTCGCCGATCTCAGCCAAACACACGTCGATAGAAAAGCGTCGAACGAGTGGCTGCGGCGCGGAGAACTCTTCCCAGAAACCGAGGCTTTTGTGATCGCTATTCAGGATCAGGTTATCGATACTCTTAACTATAAAAAACACATAATCCGTACCCCTAACCTTCCTACCGACTTATGTAGACGATGCCATAGCAGTTCCGAAACCATCCAACACATCACTGGTTCTTGTAAATCTATTGTACAAACTGATTATAAACACAGACATGACCAAGTTGCAGCAATAATCCATCAAAATCTAGCTCACAAATACTCATTTATTTCAAATAAAACTGCTTATTATAAATATAAACCCAGTACAGTTCTAGAAAATAATGCATTTAAAATATATTGGGATAGGACAATAATTACCGACAAAACCATACATTATAATAGGCCGGATATAACAATACTAGACAAAACTAACAAAATAGTTTTTATTATAGACATAGCAGTATGTAACACACACAATCTCCTCACGACGCACACAGAAAAGATGACTAAATACATAGACTTAGCAACGGAAATAAAAAGGCAATGGCAGGTAGATAGAGTTAAAATAGTACCGATTGTCATATCTACAACTGGCGTAGTACCGAAGACTCTTCAAGATAGCCTCAACACATTGGAAATGCCGAAATCCTCTCTCATACTCTTACAAAAAGCAGTCCTTCTTAACACATGCCGTCTCACACGCAAATTTCTCGCTTCATCCTCATCATCTTAACTTCATATCATCATCCCTTTTTGGCACACTTGGCTAAGGCCCGTGTGTTAGATTTTGTTACCCCTTTAAAATAAAAGGGAGACCAGACAAGGTATAAAATGACATAATAATAATAATAATAATATATTCTACCACATACACACAACGCCATCTAGTCCCAAACTAAGCAGAGCTTGTACTATGGGTACTAGACAACTGATATAAATACATATATACTTTTTTTTTTTTGTAAAAAACATACATATGATACATAGAAACACCCAGACCAAATCAAACATCAAATGTTCATGCACACAAATGTTTGACTTGAGCGGGAATCGAACCCGCGACCTTTGGAATAGCAGTCCGTTACACAAACCACTACGCCATCCAGTCGTCAAAATATTAAATTAATATTAAAGAAAAAGAAATACTGCATAAATAAAATAAATAAATAATTATAATTGCATAAGTTGATACAAAATGCTATGCAATAGCTTTACCGCGGCAGTCCCCGAGTGCCACACGTCTTTTTTTTATCTCTCCAAGTTTTGAATTACAAATACATAATTCCTTCTCGATAAGAAGATGAAACATAACTGAGCTACATTTCTTCTTTGTTTATAACGAGATTATTGCCCACTGATAACAGCTGTTGTGTTAGGTCAAACTTTATCAATAAAACAGTCAATTGTGTGTCTTTATACCGTGAAGCGTTTTTGAACGGTCGAAATAATTAAAAAAATTACGGTAAAAAGAACGCGTAATTCTTTTTAGGTTCGTTTTTGAACGCGTAATTTTTTATAGATGCGTTTTTGAACACGTAATTCCTATTTGCGTAATACTGATTTATTTTTTGTGTGGTTTTAATTTAATTTAGAATAAGGTTATGAAATTTTTATTTTATCGTATTGTGAATATTATTTTAAAGGTAAGTTACTAATATTTATAAGTTAATAGGCCGTGTTTTCACTTCTGTCGACCCGGCCATTTTATGCCGAATTCGAATTCGTATTTTGTGATGAGAAAAATCATTTGTTACGTATCTGAGTGTAATTTATCTATGTATGTATTTAGTAATCTATATATATATATATATATAGAGATATAGGTGTGGGTGTCGTAAGAGCCGACTAAGGGAGCAAAGTTGAAACAAACACTATATCAACACATCTGGCCAGAGTGATATATGTAGTAGGTCAAAACCTCCTTTCTAAGGAGAGGCCTATGTCAAGTAGTGGACTGTTATAGGCTCTTACTGATAATAATAATAATATAATATAATAATATATCTCACACATCTCACACACGGCCGTCTGATCCCAAACTAGGCAGAGCCTGTACTATGGTAACCAGACCGCTGATAAACATACTTATATATTTTTAAATACATACATATTATAGATAAATTACACCCAGACACAGAACAAATGACCGTGCTCATCACACAATATTTGTCCTGGGTGGGAATCGAACCCACGACCTCCGGCTTAGCAGTCAGAGTCACTAACCACTAGACCAACAGGCCCGTCGACTGATGATGATGATATAAATGTATATAATATATATCTATACAAATAAATGAAATTGGAGTGTCTGTTTGTAATATTAAAATAACCGCTTTTTACTAAATGCATATGTATGTTTACACGGTACATATTTTTACAATTTTTGTCTGTCTGTCTGTTTGTTCCGGGTAATCTCTGGAACGGCTGGACCGTTTTCGACGGGACTTTCACTGGCAGATAGCTGATGATATAAGGAGTAACTTAGGCTACTTTTTTAGACTAGCTTCGCCTCGCGGCGTTGCCCGCGGTTATAACAACAAACGCGGGTAACACCGCGGGTCTCAGCTAGTATACTATATAAATATAAATGTTATGTTTGTGCTCTAAAAACTCATAAGTTTCTGCAACGATTGAGCTTAAATTTTGACACGATATACAACACGCCTCAAAGATAGTTTTTAACAATTTCTTGCGTCACGTCTGTTACCATAGCACAGAGAAGCGTGGGAGGGCACAGCTAGAATCTTTCTTTTTCTTTTCTTAAAAAAAGACAACTCCTGCATTAGGAATATATCCTGAGTCGTGAGACTTTACAAACATACATGAAACGGACACAAAGAACACCCACACTGAGAACAACACAATTTGTGGATCACACAGTGTCGTCCGATGTGGGGATCGGACCCCACAACATATAGCGTAGCAGCAAGCGCCGTGGCGACAGCTTAAACCAATACGCCACCCGTGCAGTCAAAGTAAAAAATGTCGTGTCAGTACAAACTAATTAAATTTATCAGCAGTCTAGTTACCATAGTGTTCAAAGGTTGACGTGGAGAGGGATAGGGAATTTAACACTGGTCTAAATTCCATCACAATGCTTGGTGTTATCTTGCTTTATGTTTGATGGTTTACATATCATAGAAGAAATATATTTTCTTCTTATTTAACACAGGTAACGAAACCATAACGCGATTCAAATTTTCGAGTCAACGCCATCTATCTGCCAACCTTTTAAAACTTTTTGTATTAATTAAATGACTTAATCGCTCTACGATTTGGTTGACCTATATTCACCTTTCTATGGAGAGGCCTATGTCCAGCACTGGACTAATAAAGGCTGTTGATGGTGATGATGATATTTACGCGAACACATAGTAAACGCACTGCCTAGTTCGGGATCAGACGGCCGTGTCAGATTATTACAGATTATCGCGTCAGATTATTATTTACGAAGTTATGTATTATATACGCATTGTTTTGTAACACAAACCTGATAAAATCAGAAAGCGTATAACTAACTGTGTTTGCTAAACCTAATAATTTTAAATAAAGAGATTATAATATGAATAACAATAGGTATTTGTACGTGGGCCCTGGGAATGAGGACAGTTCGTGGCGCGGCGGTAGGGCTTTCGACTGCACAGTCAGAATTCGCTGGTTTGAGTTCAGTTTAGTGCAAATATTTCCTTCTGTGATATAATATAAAAATACAAGCTGACCCGGCAAACGTTGTTTTGCCATATACATTATTTCAAAAAAAATGTCAAAAAAGAAATGGGTTATGAAAAATAGATGTTGGCCGATTCTCAGACCTACCCGATATGCACACAAAATTTTGGTCTAGCCGTTTCGGAGGAGTTCAACCACTATTAGAAGAATATCTCGGCATTGGTCCGATTTGTAACATTTTAAAAGGGTTTTGGCTGGTTTCTAATATGATCTAGCTGGTGCCAAGTTTCTTTGAGAATATCATCGGAGACAACGGACTAAGGTAAATGGGAAGCGGACAGCGCGTGGTAGCTTACGGAAAGGATACGGTTAAACAGAACTGTGGTTGCAGTAGATTTAAAAGGCCTAACCAACGAACCTGTACGTCTGTCCTGTGCTTGAAGAAGCCACCAGATCTCCAACCCAAACTCAAAATATCTCGATTTCGTATATGCGATAAAGAATGCAAAGTGAAGCTACATCTCTACGTAACACCTAAGGATCGAGCCGGTCGCAAATCTTTTGGCTATGGACGATTCGAGTCGCTCTTCTTTGGATACGGTCCAGAGGGAGAAGCTGGTACTGTGGTGCCCCTGCATAGAGATGAGAACAGTATTCCATATGCGGTCGGACTTGCGCCTTATAGAGTTGGAGGCGATGGGCTGGAGTGAAATACTGCCTCGATCTGTACAGCACACCGAGCTTCTTCGAGGCCAATTAGGCAATACTGGCTGAGGCAGTTTTTTTTTTTTTTTTAATTTTCACACATTTCACACACGGCCGTCTGATCCCAAACTAGGCAGAGCCTGTACTATGGTAACCAGACTGTTGATAGACATACACATATATTTCTAAATACATACATATTATAGATATAGTACACCCAGACTCAGAACAAATGACCGCGCTGATCACACAATTATTTGTCCTGGGTGGGAATCGAACCCACGACCTCTGGCGTAGCAGTCAGGGTCACTAACCACTAGACAAACAGGCCAGTCGGGGTCCGAGGCGATACGACAAACGGTATATTTTTAATTAATTACTACAACATTAAAATAATTTTATTATCAATACGCAAAAAATATATATTGGACTAGCTGAGACCCGCGGTGTTACCCGCGTTTGTTGTTACAACCGCGGGCAACGCCGCGGGGCGAAGCTAGTCTAAAAAAGTAGCCTAAGTTACTTCTTATGTTATCAGCTATCTGCCAGTGAAAGTCCCGTCGAAATCGGTCCAGCCGTTCCAGAGATTACCCGGAACAAACAGACAGACAGACAGACAGACAAAAATTGGAAAAAATGTTATATTGGCATATGTACCGTGTAAACATACATATGCATTAAGTAAAAAGCGGTTATTTTAATATTAAAAACAGACACTCCAATTTTATTTATTTGTATAGATAGAATGATTTTAGACTAGATTTTTAATGGGTCCCTACTGTTGCAGTCAATATGTTCCGCATTAGAATTTATTATTTGTTTTATTTTATGTGTGTATAACAACTTTACTTTTACTAATATCTGTCAATAAAATATTTTTACAACAATTGAGATATAGCACGCATTTTTGACGCTACAATTCGTATACACAAAGATCATGGATATGTACCGCAACAAAGTTTAAAAAAGAAAATCTGTTCCAAAGACAATTGCTTTTATTATCTGTGAAGAAACCGGTGTCGTAACTGTCAGTAAAGAGGTCAGATTGTAGTTGACAAATAATAGCATTGAGTACGCCATTTTGTGTATGATCTATACAAATAAATAAAATTGGAGTGTCTGTTTGTAATATTAAAATAACCGCTTTTTACTTAATGCATATGTATGTTTACACGGTACATATGCCAAAATAACATTTTTTACAATTTTTGTCTGTCTGTCTGTCTGTTTGTTCCGGGTAATCTCTGGAACGGCTAGACCGATTTCGACGGGACTTTCACTCGCAGATAGCTGATGACATAAGGAGTAACTTAGGCTACTTTTTTTAGACTAGCTTCGCCCCGCGGCGTTGCCCGCGGTTATAACAACAAACGCGGGTAACACCGCGGGTCTCAGCTAGTATACATTACGAATATTATGTTTCAAGGACAAATGATTTTTACGCGCTTATTTCGTAAAGAGTTACCTTAATATACTGTTAAAGTTAACCATCTAAGAGCCAAGCCTTCGAACACAGGTGTGTTTATTTTTTCACATCTCAAACTAGGCAGAGCCTGTACTATAGTAACCAGACTGCTGATAAACATACTTATAAACTGCTAAATACTCGTACATAAATATTATAGATAAATTACACCCAGATACAGAGCAAACAAGCGTGCTTATTACACAAACATTTGTTCTGGGAGGGAATCGAACCCACTACCTCCGGCTTAGCTGTCAGGGTCACTAACCACTAGACCAACAGGCCCGGACTGATAGTAGAACAGGTCTTTGATCACATTTCACCGAGTGAGGGAGGCTACTTGAGGATCCACCTTCCCCCTCCTCTAATTCTGGGGGAGTGGTGGGCGGTAGATACTTACCATCAGGTGACCTTGCCTTAATAGCCCTGTGTCTTGTTATTGATTAAAATTCTAGTTAAACATCTTAAGCTCCGTGTGCTTGGTTTGGTTAAAACAAATAGCGCGCGTTCTTTGAGCAAATCAAATTCGCGCGCTTTCCCGGCTTCCTGTAATACACTTCCTTCCCTTCTTTCTTTCTCCTCGATTACAGGAACGCTGCAGGAAGGATGTTACAAGAAGAATTTATTATACAATTGTAACAAAAAAATCGTAATTTCCAAATTATAATGCTTTATAAATAGAAATATAAATGACCTTGCCAAACAAGTTCTGAAATCACATTCGTTCTTATTTAAAAAAAAAAGGTTTTGACATTAAAATATTTAAGTTTATAATGGAGGATGTATTCGCGGGTGCGCTGTTTTAATTTCATTCATTCGAATAAAAAAAAAACTTGTGACATATAATAAAATGGCGGCAAAATTAAGTTACAAGTTTTATAAATTGTATCTTTTTACCGCTATAGACTTGTTTAGGCAATGAATTGTGTGTCACTCGGTCTTGTTACGTCGATACTTTAAAGTTATCTATGAATAGTAACATTTTTTATTTATTTATTTATTTATTAAAAACAATTACAGTGTCTTTACAGGATTTATCCCAAAACGATACTGTAAGTAAAAACAGTAAGTAACAGTTATTTATATATAAAAATCATTTGCTGTAATACATCTCTGTGCGACTTCTTTGAAGTTCGGCAGGCTACAGTTGTAGATATCTACTTGTATTGAAATAATATTAATAAGCCTTATGGCGCGTGATATAGGAGCATATCGAAGTAAATTTGTTCGCGGGGGCTGGCGGCGCGCACCCACGCACCCGTCAGGGGCGCACAGCCGCAAACTCGCCAGTATGTCGGGTTGGTGCAGACGACCGCGCAGCACGCGCCACACGTATGTCACCAGCGCCACGTCTCGCCTCACGCTCAGGCGCACGTACCCGACCATGCCGAGGACGAATAAGCTTGGGTACATGAGCGGGTATAGTGGGTACACCCCGTATTCTTTGTAGTACAGAAATCGAGCGAACTTGTTTTGTATTTTTTCCACCATAAGGCTATATTTAGCCTCATGAGGATTCCAAATTATAGCGGTCGCTTCTAGATGACTACGAACGAGAGCATTGTACAATATTTTCACCACTGACGTGTTATTAAATCTTTACAGTTTCTCAAAATGAATCCTAAATTTCTAAATGATTTACTGCATGTAGTAACGATATGATTACGAAACGTCAACTCGGGCACCATTTCGACTCCTAAATCTCGGATGCTATTAAAGTACGGCATCAACGCACCGTCCATTTCATATGTGTAGCGCAGTGGAGCCCTAGCCCGGCTGTAACTCATAACTCCGCATTTAGCTATGTTAAAGTACAGCTTATTGGTATTGCTCCACTGCACTACCCGGTCTATGTCTTCCTGTAGTCGCCTAGCGTCCGACGCGTCTGCTATCGACAGATATACCTTAAGGTCATCTGCAAAAAGCAGGCACTCGGCATGCCGTAAGACCCTCGGGAGATCGTTGATCATTATTATGAATTCTAACGGTCCCAGATTTGACCCCTGACTTATACCCGAAAGAGTAAAATACGGACTGGATTCATAACCAGCATACTCAACGTACTGCCTGCGTTCATCAAGGTATCTCGCGAAGAATTTCAGTAGGTGCGGCGTGAAACCTAACGCCGCCATCTTTGATAATAGCATATCGTTATCAACTAAGTCGAATGCCTTCCGGAAATCGAAGTACGCGCAATCAATCTGACCACCTGCGTCAATGATGGGCGCAAAATATGTCACAAAGGATAAAAGGTTACTGCCCGTACCTCGACCCGGCCGAAACCCGTGCTGAGCATCAGTCAGTTGAGAGCTTACCTGTGCATAGATGGACGAGTGCAATGCGAATTCAAATAATTTAGCGAAAGCTGACAGTACCGCCACCGGTCTATAACCACTTACATCGTCGCTCCCACTGCCTTTAGGGACCGGTATCACTCTCGTAATTTTCCAACGATCCGGGTAACGTCCCTCTCTTAAACACAAATTAAATATATGTAACAAAGGTTTAATAAGCGCTCTGCCACAGTCCTTCACGATAAAGGGTGGTTAGAAGCCATTTAAAAACCACTACTGTTCAAAGTTCACCCGTCAAACTCAAAATATCTTTAATTCCTTGCATTATAAATATGACATATTTAAATAATCTAAGTTTATTTCATTTTTTTTTAATTGCTTGAAATCATCTCTTATGACTATAGACTCTAAAGTCGTAGATCAACATGCACAATAGCAACAATCTCTGTTTTGTCAAATATTTAGAAAAATAAATAAGTATATGTATAGGGACGTATCGAAAATATGCTTATGCCTATCTATAACTGCCCGTTTCCAAAAGGTTGAGCTTTATGAGAAGAAAGGGCAAACACACTCACGGTCACTTTTTTTAAAGTTACATCTATAAACAATAGCATCATTAAATATATCACAACATTGTTTCGATGTGTGCCAATATGTCAGTTATTAAGGACTAAATGGTAAAAAGACAATGAAGACAAAACAAGATTAAGAACCAGCTCCAAGATCCAAATTATAGTATTGTCGTTCTGAAGATACGTTACATTCATATTGCACTCACAAAATAGTTGTTCATCTATTATTAATGCATTTTAAAACAAAACATACGCTACAGATGCGATAGAAAATAAGGAAAACATAAGAGTGAAAGAGACATCTATTTGTAATCAGTACAAAGACAGAAGGCATTTTGTGATTTTTTCGAATTAATTAGTACGTGCGCGCGCTTTTTGTGGACTCTCACGTTTTGTGCGTTGGTGGCGTATCTACCTCTTCTATGTATATAATATCATTGCATACAAAGTTATAATTCGATGCGATAATTAAAAGTAGGTTAAAATTTACTTCCAACGTTATTTTGTTTAAAAACACAGTTGCTAGTGAAGCTAATAATAACACGACACACGTCACACACGGCCGTCTTATAAACATACTTGTTTATCGCTAAATACAAACATATTATTAATAATTACACCCAGACAGAGAACAAATGATCGTACTCATCACACGATTATTGATCCTGGGTGGGTGTTAAACACACTATCTCTGGTTTAACAGTCAGGCTCATCAACAACAGAACTAAAAAGCCAGTTCTCCAGATAAAAATAACTCACGTGTGTATAAATACACAAAAACCTAAATGTCACTTAGTAAAACAAAAGCCCGCGAAAGTTTGACATAGAATAAAATGGCCGCCTAACTTTTTACATGCACTCATAGACTTTCTCAAACGTTTTAAACCTTGAAAAGCAAGTTTCTAAACTGTCTGTACAACGGTAGACGTGTACAAGACGTGTATACGTACATATATGTACACAAAGATATGTACTTTCGAACGATGTCACTCGTATGGGTCAAGCGATGACCCGACTTGGCTGCATGTGATGAGATGTAAGCGTTTTTTTTAACCGACTCCTTTCAAAAAGGAACAGAATCTTCATTCGGTTGTTTTTTTACTACCCGACTGCGCCAAAAAGAGGGTTATGTTTTTCGAGTCTATTTATGTGTGTACCGGTCCTCCCCTCCTGATTCTGGGGGGAGGCAAAGGGCAGAAACACACTCATGATGCATGGGCGGCGGTAGTCACTTACCATCAGGTCACACTTCTACTCATTTGCTCTACTACAATATAAAAAAGACGTCCTCTAAACATAAGCTTTATAAAAAATTCCTTGAAGTGTAGAGATGACAAGTTTAAAAACAAAAAAAAACAACAATAATGGCCGCTCGTAACTCGCACCGTACGCAGACGCGTTGGAACATTGCGATATATCACTTAGCGTCTTGTCTAACTGTATTTTATTGTCAGTAACTGGTACTGGTTTCTCTAAAGCGACTGTCACGACACAATTGAGCGTTGATATAAACAATTTGACACAGTTTTGTTTACTATCACATCAAGAGCCTTTAATAGTCCACTGCTGGATATAGGCATCCCCTAAGAAAGGAGGTTTTGGCCTACTATACCACGCTTATAGGGTTTGTGTCAAGTTTTCCTTCTCTTTGCAGTGTTGTTATCTATTTGCTCCCTTAATCAACTCTTACGACACCCACGGGATGAATAGGGTGACACTTCGTATTGTTAATTCGTCACCACACGGTCGATAAACTGTAAACATGTTGATAAAACATTACATTTTGATTCCAAAATTAAACCATTAACACACCACTTCTAAGTTCGAGAAAATAAAAATTTTGACAGCAAACACAAAACGGCGCCAAATGCCGTAATCTTTTTTTTTAATTTTGTTTGGTCACTCAGTGACACTCGCATCGTTGTGAAATGTTTTAAAATGTATCTCATTCCTCTAGTGTCATCACTCATCTTTAAATTTTCCAAATGCCATGTGTATTTCAACGTAATGGAATTCACATAATTACTAAAAAACTATTTACATGTTTCGTACAATAAGGCGAGTTGATATTCCCACGGCTTCGCAGCAATTGTTTGCTACTTAGAAACATGTAATAATCGACGTTACATTGTTCTCGAGTGAAACAGTCAACGCCTTTCCAATAGAGTTGTATTTTATAGGTTTATTGGCCATAAAGAATTATATCGCCTCTTTCGTTGTAAATAACTTTTTTTAACTGTGGCAGTTTCTAAAAGAAAAGGCGCGTAAAATCTTTGTAGGTTACAATGTACCTACATTGATAAATAATTGGTTATAATATAATAACCAGACTGCTGATAAACATATTTAACAGGTAACAGTCAGGGTCACTAACCACTGGATCAACAGGCCAGTCAAATCCACAAGACGTGCGTGCCTGGTGATGGGAACATGACTTCCTTTTTTCTGCTAATTCTGCAGGTATACCTCCCACTAAACTTCGATTCTCTTGTTCCAGAACAAAATGAAGGCGATAGCAGTATTCTGTTTGGTGGCAATGTTCTGCAGCGTCCTCGCCAAGAGCAAGAAGGATGACAATAAAGTGAGTAGTATCCATCTCTATCTCACCAATTGACATTATACAATATAGATATTAGAACTGAGGTTTGAAGTTTAGAATTCCTAAGCTCGTCTGCTGCCCTGGTACTTTACCGTAGTACGTAACGTACGTACGTAATATTAAAATTTTAGTACTTAGTAATACTAAACTAACAAATTACTTTCAACTAAAATTATTTAAATCGATTATTCTTAAAGAATAATCGATTTAAATAATTTAAAATCTATTGATCTTTTTAAACGAACTAGAATGTTGAATTGCTGATCTAACTGTCAAAAAGGAAAAAAAAAAGGAATAGACAGGTTATAAACAACGGTTTTATTAAAACTTCTAAATTTCTCGGCCTTACTGGTAGCCTGGTACAAACCTACATAGAAAACCGATCACTACATAGTACCTATACATAAATTATCTTATTGATTTATTAGAGCTAATCTCTTCGGTTTACTGCTAGGCTGGTACATGCAAAACCGATTACTACCATGTAATATTCTTCAATATGGAATTACAGCTAATCTCTTTGGTTTTACTGCTAGCCTGGTACTTTCTGTCATTCCCCAAAAAAAACCTAATCATTTTTTTAGTATTTTAAATGTAGTAGCAAAATATCATTCCGAAACCCTCCTTTAGATGAAAAACAAACCGTGTATGAGATATCGACGTGATCCCTCCACAGTATATAAGAAGACCACTAAAACCAAGGTAAGTTGTAAAAATTGTGACGAACATCTCAAAGAACTGTAATTTCTTAAAAATCTTCTGTATTTATCTAAGTTCACTCTCGTCTAGAAGAAACCAATCAGAAGATTTTTTCTATGATAGAGGGAGTAGACAAGCAGACGATTCAAGGAGTACGCTCTTTTAGATATCTAATCGAGTTTTCCTTCTCTTTACAGTTCTGCGTAGTTTACTCCCTTAGCCTTACGACACCCACGGGATGAATAGGGACACACTCAGTATTCTTAATCCGTCATTACGCGGATACGTTCTCAAAAGAATTTATTTGAGTTGAATAATTTCTGCATTAAAATCATGTAAAAAAAAAGCCGTGTGGTGTCGTGGGACACCCGATAGGAACGAAGTTGTGACGATCGAGTAAAACTGATTCGACACGATTTTAATTACAACGCCATCTATGAAAGCGGCTATTACCTACATATTATTTAGTTGGTTTCTAATTAAAACAAATTATACATTGGTAAAATCTCCTTGAGAAATGATGTCGAATACAATATTTTTTGCTCAACCTAAGAACATAACTTTTAATTTTACTGAGATGAAAAGTAATGATTTCCTATCTATTCGATAGATGGCGCTGAATGACTGACAAGTGACAATTCAAAATAAAAAGTGTCGTTACAACTTTTCGTGAGATTTTTTTCCGTCTAGCCCCCTTTCACAACGCGCGATAAGGAACTTCGTTCCAATAATCGTTTCACGTTACTTACATGTCTATTACAGAACCTTAAATCACACCTTTCCATTACTGTTAAAAATTGATTCACACACATCAACGATATTTATTATAATTATTTTATCTTCAATACGGTACCTATCCGTGAAGAATCGTTAACGTATTTAATCATTCCGTTTAAGTCACGCCGATCACGTCAAACGTCCGTGAATAAGTAATTAATTAATTATTAAGCGTTTCGTGATTGTTAATTTTACGAGTACAATGAATATTGTTATTCAGACGTAAATAACACGTCCCGTTAACATACAGCAGATACAAGGTATATCGGATTCATGGTGTTTATTAAAACATGTTACATTATTATTCGTGGGGTGACGGATGAAGAATAAGGGAACAAACTAAGCAAGTCATCAACGCTGCAAAGAGAAGGAAAACTTGACACAAATTTTATATACCCACCAGTCTGGCCAACGTGGTATAATAGGCCAAAACCTCCTTTCTAAGGAGATGATTATGTCCAGCAGTGGACTATTAAATGCGGTTGATGATGATTGAAACAGAATGAAATATTTAATAGTAAATATGACGATTAATAAAAAAATACGTTTTTATTGACTAACCTCCTACTAGTTTCATGTCTTCTATCAACTGTAATCAGCAATAGCGCGCCGTCGCGACACGCTTTAGAGAAGGGAACACCGTAGTTATGGTGGTGGACACACACACCATGGTGAAGGTGAACACACACACATGAGGGGGTCGTCTACAAGCCGTAGGAGGCCCGGGGTCCATCGCGGTACAGGGTTTTCGTTTCTAGGTTACAAATGGTTCCCGGCGTGCAGTTTTAGTCGGTTCGAGTCCGACATAACCACACCACCGGCCGTCCGGTGGGGGTTTCCGAGGGGATTTCCACAGTGATAAAGAGGTGGAAGCGACCTGTATGTTTTGAAAATACTTGTCTAATTTCGGACCAGACAGATTAAGTGTAAACGGTTGGTTTTTAACTTTTTTTTCTTATTTTAAAAAGACAACACCCGCATTAGGAATATATCCTGTGTCGCGGGGGACTTACAACATACATGAAACAGACACAAAGAACACCCAGACTCAGAACAACAATTTGTGGATGATACAAAGTGTCGCCCCAGTTGGGGATCGGACCCACAACACTCAGCGTAATAGTGAGCGGCGTGGCGACAGCTTAAACCACTACGCCATCCGTGCAGTCTTGAATAAATGAGATACACACGCGGGTTAAACCTTACCTCACTGTTAAATATTTAAAGTTAATAATAACTTCAAATATCTGATAAACGGAAAACCGTTTTACTTACATGTGAATACCAGGAAGGCACTGGTTTCGGACTTAGCGATTTTAGGCACACATAGTGCGATATCTGACACCCTTAGGTCAGTACTTATCGCTAATTGAAAAAGTACGATATTTATTTTATATCTTACAATATCTATTTAAAACTTAACAAAATAATGTATTTAATTCTTGTTCTTAAAGGGTCTAGTCCCATGTTTGCCATGCATGAGCGGAAAAAAAACTACACGGGCCACGTTCAAGCGTCTCACGACAAAGAAATGGGCTTCAATGCGTTCACCCAAGCTTGAGAAGACTGTTACACACAAACCAGTTACACACACCACCAAAATCACCACAGATACAACCAAAACAACCACCACTACGAAGGCGCCATACACACATACACCACGAATACTTCGGATTGAAAATATTACAAAAGTATGTTTAATATCAGTCATTTATAAAGAATACATTTTCAAGAAGACTCTAGTAAGTCCCACGTGGACGAGTGACGTACAGAGACATAAGTCAAAGGGACTAAAAAGTTTTTAATAGACGTTAAATATAACCAAACAGAGATTACACGTGGAAATCTTTTTTAAGTTAATTAGTTTCACTGTAAGTTACATATCTTAATTTAAAATGACCGTGCTTTGATCCCACAATGTCCTCTCATGGGTTTTATAGCCTACTTATAAACTACGGAACCGATATAAAATTAAAAGTTTTTACGTGGGAGAGCCATGCTTCGGACCGTCTCTACCGGAGTGATTCACTAAGTGAGTGAGTTTACCGGATCCCACATCCTCCCCTCCCGCTCCTTACCATCAGGTGACCCGCCTGCTCGTTTGCCCCCTTACACCATAAAAAAAAAGCTATATAACAAAAAAATGGTACATCAAATTAAATCTAATCTAATCTATCCAAAAAAGCGGCCCTCAAATTAAAATTCACCGTTCGGTATCATCACATTTTCTACTGAACCTAACAATGCCTTTGGGTGCATTTTAGGGTTCAGTACCTTGGATTTGCAATGACTAAGCATTATTTATGGAGTAAAAACACAGCACTTCGCAAACAATCTTCCGAAAAATTGACAAACGTACTTTAAACCGGACCCATAATGCTCTGAAAGCGGAATTATGATATTCATATTTCCCCATTAAATAAATTTTAAAAATATATGACGTTGTTTAAGTAAATAAGTACGCAAGTAGGTAGTTCCGTATAGACTGGTCTACTGGACAGGGCTGTTATAACAAACACCGCGGGTCTCAGCTAGTATTGAATAAGTATTTAGTTGGTTTTATTGATGGTCGGCCTTCAAATGAACCTTAGTAAGAATGTAATAGTTTTAAAAAGAAAATGGAATCGGCAAATGTGGAAAAATATTACACGCTTCACTTGTATGTTTGTCTGTATGTTTGTTTGTAACCGACTCCTTTGGGCGTGATTTTGACTGACTTTAAACGGTCAGAATTCGTTCAAACTTTGTAGATATATTGAGGACCGATGACAATACACTAATCTATACAAATAAATAAAATTGGAGTGTCTGTTTGTAATATTAAAATAACCGCTTTTTACTAAATGCATAATATGTATGTTTACACGGTACTTAAGCCAAAATAACATTTTTTTCAATTTTTGTCTGTCTGTCTGTCTGTCTGTTTGTTCCGGGTAATCTCTGGAACGGCTAGACCGATTTCGACGGGACTTTCATTGGCAGATAGCTGATGACATAAGGAGTAACTTAGGCTACTTTTTTTAGACTAGCTTCGCCCCGCGGCGTTGCCCGCGGTTATAACAACAGACGCGGGTAACACCGCGGGTCTCAGCTAGTTTAAAATATAAATAAAAAATATTAAAAAAAAATTGTTAAAAAAACACGCTTTATATAGAAAACGAAACTAAAAAAATATGAAATAAATTTTAATAAATTTGAAAAAATGCGTGGGGTGCTTTTTACTATTGACAATAGGCACCCAACGCTTTTTTTTAAATAGAAGTCAAAGATTGATGTGCGTATTACCATATAGAAAGTGACACAACTAACTGTCAATTCTTAACAGTAAAAACAAATGTTGCCAGCCTTTTATGCACTACTTTCAAGTAGGAGAAAATTGTTCAAATTCATTGAAATTCATTTCACATTTATGCACGTACCCGAGTGTGTTTGGTTAGTGGACATTTATGGGTACTGTTCAGCTCCTTATGTAATTACTAGAAGACCTGGATTTGTTTTGCCATATAAATTACTAGCTGACCCGCGCAACTTCGTCTGCGTCTCTCAATAGTAATAAGTTTTGTCCGTTTTTGAAACATTCTTCATTGGTGCTCCGCTCCTATTGGTCTTAGCGTGATGATATATAGCCTATAGCCTTCCTCGATAAATGGGCTATCTAACACTGAAAGAATTTTTCAAATCGGACCAGTAGTTCCTGAGATTAGCGCGTTCAAACAAACAAACAAACTCTTCAGCTTTATAATATATAGTATTATTTCTAGTGAACATTTTGGTAGTTAAATGAAAAGTTAACTAACTTATAGTATGTGGGGATAGGGTCTATGAGTGAAAGAGGAATGGAGCGCTGTAGCCGATGACGGCTTATAAAAATAACAAAATAGTAACCATTCATTTTTTCACGCTTCACCTGTGTGTATGTTTGTAACCGACTCCTTTGGGCGTGATTTTAACTGAGTTTAAACGGTCAGAATACGTTCCATCTTTGTAGATATATCGAGGACCGATGATACACTAATCTATACTAATATTATAAAGCTGAAGAGTTTGTTTGTTTGTTTGTTTGTTTGTTTGTTTGAACGCGCTAATCTCAGGAACTACTGGTCCGATTTAAAAAATTCTTTCAGTGTTAGATAGCCCATTTATCGAGGAAGGCTATAGGCTATATATCATCACGCTAACACCAATAGGAGCGGAGCACCAATGAAGAATGTTTCAAAAACGGAGAAAATTTATTACTATTGAGAGACGCAGACGAAGTTGCGCGGGTCAGCTAGTTTAAAATAAAATAAAAAATAATAATATTAAAAAAAAACTAAAAAAATAGAAAATTAATTTTAATAAATTTGATAAAAAAAATATCTATTTTTTAGTTTGGTTTTCTACAAAAAGCGTGTTTTTTTTAGTTTTTTTAACTATTATTTTTAACTTTTTTTTCTTATTTTAAAAAGACAACTCCCGCATTAGTAATATATCCGGTGTCGCGGGAGACTTTACAAACATACATGAAACGGACACAAAGAACACCCAGACGCTGAACAACAATTTGTGTCAATATGTATGTATTTAGAAATATTTTTAAGTATGTTTATCAGCAATCTTGTTACCATAGCATGTGCTGTGCCTAGTTTGGTATCTAATTGCTGTGTGTTATTGTTATATATTGTAATTATTAGCATTCGTTATCGTTCTATTTTATTATGTTTATTATTCCAAGCCAGTAGTAGGCCAAAACCTCCTTTCTACGGAGAGGCATATGTCCAGCAGTGGACTAGTAAAGGCTGTTGATGTGATGATAATGATGTATTGTAATGTATGTGTAATATGTATTGGTGTAGTATATGATAGGTTTATATGTGTGTAAATATTTCATTTGGTATTCAGCTCAAATTGCTGTTAGTATAAAATTAACTGTAACTAAAATGTTCTACTGCCTGTTTTCTCTGCATCACCCAATGGTTGACTGGTAGAGAATGCCTTAGGCATTAAGTCCGCCAATGCACCTAATGTGCATGATGTGTAAATAAATAAATATTCGAGATAAATTACAGCCAGGAAAAGAATAAATGGTCGCACTCATTACACAATTATTTGTGCTGTGTGGGAATCGAACCTACGACCTCCGGCTTAGCAATAAGGTCGCTAATCACAAGACCAAAGACCATTCTCTCAAAAATTCAAAATATGCACTAATTATAAATCTGGATTTACTGTATTTCCAACTCCTCCAATTTTCTTCTGATTAATTTCGTTGCGGGTTCCAAGACAGTTTAATTTCTTCCTGGGACTTCCCGAGTGTCATAACTCGGTGTGTTCGTGGGTCACTGCTGTGAATCCTGGTGTACAGGAGTTACAGTGGTGGGCGTGTGGGTGGGATTAGTCCCTAATTATAAATCTAATAAACGCACAAAACACATAGATATTATTCCTAAAACCGAATCGAACCCGCAATCTGATAACATTTCAATGTTTATTATATACATAGACAGAGTAACCAGGATATATAAGGACTTTTTATTTATTTTTAAACCAGATACAAGTATATTAAATGGATGGTATTACCCCACCAGGTGAAGATTGCAGTATACTACGAGTCCTTATGTCCAGACAGCAAGGCCTTCATTGTTCAGCAGCTGGCGCCAGTGTGGAGGGACTTCCGAGGAGTTATCAAGGTGAAATTGGTGCCCTATGGCAAAGCCACGGTAAGTTTGTTATATCTTGTTTAGTTTTTTTAAATATTATTAAGCCAAGTATGCCATGGAAAGCGTGAGCAACGCTTCGACAGAAATATAATAATATTTCCGACGTCTTTTTTTTATGGTATAAGGAGGCAAACGAGCAGACTGGTCACCTGATGGTAAGCAACTACCGGCGCCCATGGACACCAGCAAGTCAAAAGTCACGGGTGCGTTGCTGCCCTTGGGAGTCCCTCCCGCTCGAGTCAGTCAGTTTTCAAACTAAGCAGAGCTTGTACTATGAAAGCTAGATTGACTGATAGAATACTTTTATACTTTGTAAATACATACATATTATACATAGAAACACCCAAACTCCGAAACAAATATTTGCAGATCATACTAACATTTGATCCGACCCGGGAATCGTACCTAGACTTCAGCACAGCAGTCTCATAAGCCACCATTGCACAAACGAGGCAATATGCCGGTTCGATTGGAGTTTGGGTTCCGGTAACCTCACACACCTCAAAGCAAACACATATTACTTAATACCGGTTTCCTGTGTTTTTTTTTTTTCTTTTTATTTATTCGACTGCCTCGGTGGCACAGTGGTAGCGTATGCGACTGCTGTTCTGAGGTCTCGGGTTCGATTCCCGGGTCAGACCAAATGCTTGTATGATCCGCAAATATTTGTTTCGGAGTTTAGGTGTTGTCTATGTATAATATGCATATATTTAAAAAAAAAGGTATTTAAGTATTCCGTCCGTCCGTATATTATCCGTCAATCTAGCTTTCATAGTACAAGCTCTGCTTAGTTTGAAACTAGATGGCGTTGTGTGTAAGATATCCGAAATATTATATTATTTTTAATTGCCACAGCTTTATTTTTACAGATTATTACCTAATACAATAGATTTGTAACAGATAAACAAAAAAAAAAACAATATAGAACATAAAGAATGCAAAAACAAAAAGATACTAAATGACAAACTAACTACAATATAGTCTATAAGTAACTCGTACGAATACGTTGGAACATGAAAAAATATCAATATCGTTTGATATCATGTGAGCGTTCGCAGCATCCGTGTGAGCGGCGCTATTTGTAGCAAGTTGGTTTTTGTAAACCGTAATAATATATGTCACATCAACAACCTTCAATAGTCCACTGCTGGACATAGGCCTCTCCTTAGGAAGGAGGTTTTGGCCTACTATACCACGCTGGCCAGACGGCTTGGTATAGGGTTTGTGTCAAGTTTTCCTTCTCTCTTCAGTGTTGTTGTTCTGCGTATTTTTTTTCCCTTAGTCGGCTCTTACGACACCCACGGGATGAATAGGGGTGGTGACACTCTGTATTCTCAATCCGTCACATCACGGAAAAATAATATACATATGTAAGTTTGGTCATAAATATAATAAAAATATTGATTACCGCTATTTTATGTGTTCTGATGTTTTGACTGCTCGTGGTTATTTCTGAAACGTGTCTTTTGAATATTGATAGCTGTTGATTACAATACGTAGAATCTTCCATTTATTATGGTACGAGTAGTAGGTTTTGCCGTGTGGTGACGGATTAAGAATACAGAGTGTCATCACCCCTATTCATCCCGTAGGTGCCGTAAGAGCCGACTAAGGCAGGAAACTACGCAGGACAGCAGCACTGCAGAGAGAAGGAAAACTTGACACAAACCCTATACCAACCCGTCTGGCCAGCGTGGTATAGTAGGCCAAAAACCTCCTTTCTGAGGAGAGGCCTATGTCCAGCAGTGGACTATTAAAGGCTGTTGATGAAGGTTTTGCCCGTGCTCTGCCCGCGTTTATATCGGTCATCATCCATATCATATACAAATGTATTTGACGACCGAATGGCGTAGTGGTTTGTGTAACGGACTGCTATTCCAAAGGTCGCGGGTTCGATTCCCGCTCAAGTCAAACATTTGTGTGCATGAACATTTAATGTTTGATTTGGTCTGGGTGTTTCTATGTATAATATGTATGTATTTACAAAAAAAAAAGTATATATGTATTTATATCAGTTGTCTAGTACCCATAGTACAAGCTCTGCTTAGTTTGGGACTAGATGGCGTTGTGTGAATGTGGTAGAATATTATTATTATTATATTATTATTATATCGGTTGCCATTCATTGGTGTTTTTTTTTTAAATCGGATTAATGGTTTAGGTGTAAAAGCATAAAAAATAAAACAAACTCGCTTTTACATAAAGTATGGATGATCAAGTCTAGCCTATGTCCTTCCTCAAGAATCAAACTAATTCCCAAAGTCTGTCTGTTGCCTCTTCACGCTTAACCCGCTGAACCGATTTAGATGAACTTTGGTATAGATATAGTTTGATTCTTTAGAAAGCACATAGACTAATATTAATCACGATAACCAACATACACGCGGGCGGAGCCGGGGGATAAAGTTAGTACTTAACATTTTACTTAAAGCTGAAGAGTTCCTTTGTTTGGTTGAACACGCCAATCTCAAGAACTACTAGTTCGAATTAAAAAAATCTTTTAGTGTTAGATAACCCATTAATCGAGGTAGGGTAAAGGGTATATAACATTACGCTACGACCAATAGGAGTAATAATAATATAATAATAATAATATATTCTACCACATAGACACAACGCCATCTAGTCCCAAACTAAGCAGAGCTTGTACTATGGGTACTAGACAACTGATATAAATACATATATACTTTTTTTTTTGTAAATACATACATATTATACATAGAAACACCCAGACCAAATCAAACATCAAATTTTCATGCACACAAATGTTTGACTTGAGCGGGAATCGAACCCGCGACATTTGAAATAGCAGTCCGTTACACAAACCACTACGCCATCCAATCGTCGAGTCAAGTATCAATGACAAATGTTGCCCAAACGGGGAAAATATATTCCTTTAGAGAGACGCAGACGAGTCAACTATTATGCAGGCAAAATATCTGTTGTTCCCTATTTGTTCCTATATCAAAGATAATTTTCTCACCCGTTTTATTTTTATTTATTCACTTCCTTCGCGTGGAATTTGAAAAGGGCTGCCTTAGCGGTGTACTACGGTACGCGACTGCAGTCGATTCCCGGACCTGGCAAAATTTTATAGGGTTTTCTGTGATGTTTAAATAGCCTAAGTTACTCCTCATATAGACAGCAACCTGGTTGTAACATATTATTAAAATTGGTCCAGCCATTGTAACGATTACCCGGAACAAACAGACAGACAGACAAAAAATATTTAAACTGGTTTTTAGGCATGGCTATCATGGAAATAAACGTGTAAGCATGAAAAAAAACCTATTGTTTTGACATTACAAACAGACACTTAAACTTTATTTATTTGTATAGATTTTAGCGTAAGATTTTATACCTACATTATATAGGTTACAATAAAGGTTATTTGAATTAGATTATAACGAATTAGAGTGTTTGCTGTTCTCCTAGATAAGCAACTAAGTAACCTAATTTTTCTCTCTTTTAAAAGACAACTCCCGCATTAGGAATATATCCTGTGTCGCGGGGGACTTTACAAATATACATGAAACGGACACAGAGAACACTCAGACTCAGAACAACAAAATGTGGATCACACAAAGTCGTCCCATGTGGGGCTTGAACCCACAACACTCGCGTAGTAGGAAGCGGCGTGGCGACCACTTAAACCACTACGCCATCCGTGCAGTCGTTATTAATTAAGTAGTTTATTAACTCCCTTTATCTTCTATTGCAGCACGACAAAGTCGATGGCAAATGGCAGTTCAATTGTCACCATGGTGCTGATGAATGCTACGGAAACAAGGTATATTATGTATATTTTAGTGGTTTTTACTGGTAGTGCCCGGGGGCCAGGAGATCCGAAGGGATTTTCCATCTCCCGTCACCAAAAATTGGTCATCCATGAATTACGTTACACCAATTATATGGGGTAGTGACATTTCGTATTCTTAATCCGTCACTACACGGACAACAACGGTCACTACCCCAATTCATCCCGTGGGTGTCGTAAGAACCGACTAAGGGCGCAAAACAACGCAGGACACCAGCACTGCAAAAAGGCGGAAAACTTGACACAAACCCTATACCAACCCGCCTGGCCAGCGTGGTATAGTAGGCCAAAACCTTCTTTCTAAGGAGAGGCCTATGTCCAGCAGTGGACTATTAAAGGCTGTTGATGTGATGATGATGTGAATTAGGGACCGTCGTACTATCTTTGATCTAGTATTCTTATACAAACTGTTCCATAACTACATTGACTGTCCAGACCTCCTCAGTAAGATCGGTATAGGTGTTCCAACTAGAATCCCACGCTACCCTCGCCCGCTATTCAAGGTCCCACGAGCCCGGACGAATTTAGGGAAGCAAGCACCAATTGCTAGGATGACTCGCGAATATGACACCATTTCAGTTGCTTCGGAGGACATAGACATCTTTTCTAATAGTCTGGGTAAATTAAAAAAAAATTTTCGCACTCATATATTGAACGCTGTGTGATTGTTGACGTACCTCCTTACCATTTAAATTTTGAATTTTGACTGCTGCTAATTTGCAATTTATGATCTACAATTTTTTGCACAATTGATTGTTATAATTCTTTAATTGTTTTTTTTTTCTTATTTACAAAGGCCATTTGTGGCCACTGTCTTTAATCTTTTTTTGTAATGTCCATGTTGTGGTCTCCTATAATTGAGGAAGCACAAGACTTAAAATTTTATTGGCTTTATAACTAGCATGTAAGGTGTATTTCTTGTTGGAGATTCAATAAAATAAAATAAAATAAAATAAAATAAAATTATATGGGTTTTTTTACCCCACCGTCCTTGTCACAGTCGGACACATTTGTGAGATTTCCCCTACCTAGTGAGTCGTCACATATTTTGTAACTTTACATCTAGATATTATTAAATAAAAACAGTAGCTACGAAGTTAGGTTTATAATCTTTTAAATTATTTTTTAATAAAACTAACATCAAATTAAACATTACAAAACAAAAACGGTAATTTATTACAGCTATACATTACTGTAACTAACTCAAATTTCAAGTTTCAATACTTACATATCGACGTCCCTATTAAGAATGTAGGATCTGCAAAACAGCTATTTTACAGGAGCGCGCTTCATAGTTTAAAATTGCTTTATTTTTTATCTACACAAGGTGTAAGGGACATCGTACTGAACACTGAAATAGTGTATTCAGACTATGATTATAAGTCGAAAATAATTGAAATTTATTTATTTTTTTACCTTTCCATTTTTCTGGTTAAAAATGGTGAAAAATGATATCACAATGAGTAGACAGAACAATTTACCGAAACCAATTTAATAAATACCAAAAAACTGCAATGTAATTAGTCAAACAGCCGAAGCGCGGACCTTCCCTCCGACCGCCATTTTGTGTTATTGTGCGTAGACTGTTTGCACGGAATACACATGTAGTTATTACTTTTGTGCGATACCTACGGGGAATGACCTTAACCTTTGACGGCTGATTGCATAAAAAGTTTAATTTTCCGGCAGAAAATTCCAATGATTTTCGACTCAGAATGATGGTCTGAATACAATATTTCAGTATTCGTTACGACGTCTCTTACACCCTGTATATATTATATTTACTTTGTTAACATGGCTATTTCAAAAACTGTCTGAGATGAGGAAATGAGGAAAAATTGTCTTTTTGTTAAAGCTGCTGAAAAATAAAAAAATAAAAACAAAATCAAGGAAAATAGGGACCGGCCATATATTTGGTTTTAAAATGTGATGCCACTAAACTTGGACACCTCTTAGCTCCACACAGTGTCACACTACGTCGACCCCTTTTTCCTCCTTGACAAAATCGCTCCTAGAAGTCTGTGAACGTCCCTGGAAGCTTCTGTGCTTCTGGAACGAGCTTGGAACCTAGCCAACCCACCTCGACGCATAAAGGACTATTCCCGAGTTTAAATGCGGCAATCGGAGCCCACAACCGATAACAATCCCCCCTCTAATACCATGCCACACTCTGGCAACCCTCTCGCTCTCTTCATCAACAGCCTTTACTAGTCCACTGCTGGACATAGGCCTCTCCTAAGAAAGGAGGTTTTGGCCTATTATACCACGCTGGCCAGACGGATGGTATAGGGTTTGTTTCAAGTGGTCGGGCGCATTGAGGCGCTGGGCTTACAGGTGGCCCTAGATAAGACGGAGGCTCTCTTATTTCATGGGCCCCGTCGTGGTCCACCCCCTGGCGCCTCAATCGTGGTCAACTCGGTCCTCGTACCGGTCCGGGCCCAGATGAGGTACCTGGGTCTGGTCCTAGACGGTAGGTGGCTCTTCGACGAGCACTTCCGACAGCTTGGTCCGAAGCTGGTGGACACTGCCTCCGCCCTAGGGCGACTTTTGCCCAATTTGGGCGGGGCCAGGTGTTCCCACGAGGCGGCTGTACGCGGGGGTAGTCCGGTCCATGGCGCTGTATGGTGCACCGGTGTGGGTGGCGGCTCTGACGGCCCCGAATAGGGCGCGCCTCTGGCGCCCCCAGAGGATATTGGCGGTCAGAGCCATACGCGCATACCGCACCGTTTCGACGGAGGTGGCTTGCGCGTTGGCCGGAACTCCCCCGTGGGATTTGGAGGCGGAAGTGCTCGCCGAAGTTTATCGGCGAGTGGCTGACTCCCGGGCGGAGAGCGGATTTCGCCCTCCGCCCGAAGACGTGCGCGAGTGGCGCGAAGCCGCTCGCCGAGCCACGATGGCTCGTTGGTCGATCCGGCTGGAGACTCCACGCGCTGGCTTCGCCGCCGTGGAGGCTCTCCAGCCGGTCATCGCCGAGTGGGCAGGGCGGCAGCACGGGACCCTTACCTTCCGGCTGACGCAGGTGCTTTCCGGGCACGGTTGCTTCGGAAAGTACCTGCACTCGGTCGCTAGAAGGGAACTAAGTCCCGCCTGCCACCACTGCGACTGCAGTGAGGACTCGGCCCAGCACACGCTGGCGGTCTGCCCCGCATGGGCGACGCAGCGCCGGGCACTCACTGCAGTCATCGGAGTGGATCTCTCGCTACCGGCTGTAGTACGCTCCATGGCCGGTAGCGACAGTTGTTTTACCGCGGTCGCAACCTTCTGCGAGGAAGTAATCTCGCAGAAGGAGGCGGCGGAGAAGGCCCGGGAAGACGACCTCCACTCGGACCCGATCCGCCGCCGGCGAACCGGGCGGCGGAGGCGCGCTTATCACCGCCTCATGCCGCCCTGAGTGTGGCCGCGGGTGGATGGGGTGGGTTTCCCCTCCACCCGCATTAGTTTGGCCAGCCACGAGGGGGCGGCGTCCGCGTGTGCCGGACGTCGCCTAAAGAGAGGTTAAAATTTTGAGACGGAGCCCGCACCAGGAGCGGGCAGGCGCTAGGAGGGGTCCGGATGTCTTAATAACAGCTGTTCCCGGATCCCTCCTATTACAGGCGCAGAGTGGCACACCGTGTGGTTTTAGTCGGTCCGAGTCCGACACACCACCCCGCCGCAAACCCCGGTGGGGTGACGGTCCGAGGGGATTTCCACACGTTAAAAAAAAAAAAAAAGGGTTTGTTTAAAGTTTTCCTTATCTCTGCAGTGCTGTTGTCTTGCGTAGTTTGCTTCCTTAGTCGCCTCTTACGACACCCACGGGATTAATAGGGGTGGTGACACTCTGTATTCTTAATCCGTCACCACCACACGTCGCCCTTAACGTTACGTAATTTCTTGAGGGTCCCTTAGTTGATGTCCCGGCCCTAGTCGCCTCTTCATCAAAGAACGAACATACAGACAAGAGACACTAACTGCTGAAAATTTATTTTCATTAAAGACCTACCGTTTTTCCTTTAAATATTCCCTTCTATCAAGAGCAATAGGAAAAACAAACTAAATATGTATGTATCTTTTGTTATCAGATCCAGTCATGCATACTGAAGGACCGCGCCTTCCTGGACACGGAGAAGATGGAGGCGGTCATCTGTCTCATGAGTCAGACCAACCCTGACAAGTCTTTAGACACGGTAAGTCATCCTTAAAAAGTTACTGTGAGCATGTTAGTGGTACCACAGTGGTAATCTGGGATCTTGGAGCTGATCCGGGATGGAGTTGGGAGGTGCATAATAAATCTTTTTGTTACATTTTACGGGTTTGCCATTAAAGCATATTAAAGCTCTACTATTTTACCAATATCTTGATTACGCTAATCTCTGAAACCACGCGTCAGGTTTATTTTTTTACATTTAGGAGCAGAGGAATGATCATAAATGCGAGGAAAACTGCGAGGTACGACTTGTATTTAATAAAATAAATATCTCATCTTATCTCCTCTGGTTTCCAGTGCCTAACCCAAGTGAACAAAATATCGGAGTCCTCTAAAATCAAGAAATGTGCGTCAGGTGACCAGGGCAGCGATCTCCTCGCGGCGTACGGCAATAAGACCGACCAAGTCAGCAGACCGCTGTCATTCGTACCAACTATTATTATTAATGAGGTATGGCAACACTACTTATACAGCTGTCATAAATGTCAAACAGTAATGACAGTACTTTTTCTAATATCTGTAGAGGCAAAGAACCGTCTTTACGTATAAATTGTCCGTCAAAATGTGTTGAGTTTGAGTCATAAAATAGACTGTGTATTGTTCGTATTGGCTTAATTAGATACTGTGAACAGACATAAGATCCGTTTTACACTTAATAGCTGTCATGACTTGTAGTAACTATTTACAGACACTAAATGTACTTGAACTCAGCAAAACTTCACCCCGGATATAACTGCTATATTCATATCAGCCATTCTGGTCGGTCGTAGAACTATAATGTAGTGATTTTACTGAAAACTTTTTTGGTTTGCCACACATTAAAGATGGTGCCTTGTTTCTACACTCCATATATTATATTCTTTTATTTCTCTTATTAGTATTTTATGAATGCGTTACAACATTTTCAATACGTTTGAAAAGTTATACACATTTAACACAAAAAATAAGTTTTTGACATTTTTACTTTTTTTAAACATTTGACGTTTTCAAACTTTATATACCTAAATAAAATATTAGTTTCTGTTTTTGTCACACCATCTTAGAACTATTAGGTCGTCATGGCGTTCCACAAATCTCATCTATTGTGGGATATGGCAATAAACCTTCCTAAAAGGCCGGCAACGCGGTTGGGACTCCTGAGTTGCAGACATTCATGGGCTGCGGTGGTCACTTTCCATCAGGTGACTCGTCTGCTCGTCTGACTCCTCTAACATAAAAAACAAATTTATATTTTGTTGTTTTTGTTGAGAGTTAGTGTTACCAGTAAAAAAAAAACCTACCAGGGATTAGGCTTTAAACGGTCGAATTTCTACCACTCGGTGATCGTTAGTCGTTTTAAAAAGCCTTTGCTTATTAAATGTAAAAATCGTATTTATTTACACCCTTCGTTATTGCAGGTATCTGAATCGAAATTACAGGTAATTAAAGATATTTCAATTTAATCATCAATGTTACGAAAAATTATTGATGTAACAAAAGCGACATTATAACGGTACGTAACTCTACACTCTGTTTTGTATAGAACGCCGGCTCGTGGTGGTACGGCGTGGCAGCACAGGTTAGTCCCATAAAAATAGCCATGACATTAAAGCGTTTCATTACTGTGCTGTCACCTTAGAAAAATGTCCCTTCTGAATAACTTCACAAAGACGTTAATTCTCTAGTTCTCTAGTTCTGTCTCTCAATAGACGCCATTCTAAAGTTATCTTCATCAATTCGTTCCTTATCTTTGCTGTCCATTTAAAATTGGCTCGTCATTGTATCATCATAAAATATCATTTTACAAATTTAATTCAAACTTCTTGTACATTTATTTGCTCCAATAGTCGAGTAAGATGAGTATGACAACATCATGCAGAACTAACGCCGGTGGCCGCATACCTCTTCGACGACTGGTAGTGACGTACAACAAATATTTCTCTGACATTGATATCTTTGCTCTTTCTAATAACCAATTTAAATGTTGCGCTATGAAATTATTAAACCGCCTTTCCAACTGAATAGAATGCGAATATAGTGTATCATCATCACACATCAACAGCCTATACTAGTCCACTGCTGGACATAGGCCTCTCCTTAGAAAGGAGGTTTTGGCCTACTATACCACGCTGGCCAGACGGGTTGGTATAGGGTTTGTTTCAAGTTTTCCTTCTCTTTGCAGTGCTGTTGTCCTGCTTAGTTTGCTCCCTTAGTCGGCTCTTACGACACCCACGGGATAAATTGGGGTGGTGACAATTTGCATTCTTAATCCGTCACCGAATATAGTGTATGTATTTCTTATATCTGAACTTAAGTGTAATATATCGTGCTTGTACATTTACATATAAGCACCTAGTGTCTGCGCTTATGCGCATTTACAGTAATGTTCTGATTTGTTTCATTCAAATTTCCTCTTATTAATCCGTGAACAATGGTGTGGGTTATGTGTATATAGTTTTAAGACTTTAACATGTAACTGTTTTTTGTTCCTAATGAACAAAATAAATGATGTCATGTACCTATCGCCTACTATCAGACGGACAACTCTAATCAAATAACACGCACTTCCTGTTACACACTTCCGTCCATTTTCACGAAATCCCTCAGACTGCAGGAAAGCGATAGCAAATATTATATACAGGGTGGCGCAATAGAACGTGCATATTGCATCATCTTTTTTCGCGGGGTAGAAAGTGCGCGGGCGGGGGGAGCCTGCATCGTTGGGTAGGCGGGCTCATGGAGTTTTAGTCACTATGAGTCACTTCGACGGGAAGCGTCGCGCATTTTGCGTGCGCGCATTTTACGAGAACTCTCGTTCATACATCGTTACTAGGCGTTTATATTGTTCTGAATATGGACTACGGCAAATTAGTAAAGCTCCGAGTGCTAATTTAATTAAAATATGGGTACAGCGTTTTGAAGAGACTGGTTCAACGTTTAAACCACAAGCAAAAGGTTGTCCAAGAACATCTAGGACCGACGACAATATTGAGAGAGTTATGCAGTCTGTACGAGGAGATCCACAAATGTCTACTCGTAAGAGATCGTCTGTCTTACACTTATCGCGACGAAGTTTGCAACGAATTTTAAACTTGGATCTTAAACTGCATCCTTACAAGCTGCAGTTAACACAAGAATTGAAAGAGTCTGACTTCGGAGCAAGGCTCGCATTTGCTAATGAAATGCTTAATCGATTTTCCAATTTTGACATTATCCTTTTCTCAGATGAGGCCCACTTCCATATCAATGGGTTCGTAAACCGTCAAAATTGTCGTTACTCGAACAGTGAGAATCCCAAACTCAAGCACCAGAAACCACTGCATAGTCCTAAAGTGACAGTATGGGCAGCAATCTCTGGTAGAGGAATAATTGGACCGTTTTTCTTTGAAAATGCGCGGGGGCAAAACGTCACTGTTAATACCGAACGCTATGTTGCGATGTTGGAAGGTTTTTTGGCTCCAGAGCTTGAAAATTCAAGAATAGTGAATTCTAGGACTTGGTTTCAACAAGACGGAGCTACCTGTCACACATCACACAATATAATCCCATTCCAACACACGCAAGCTACAAATCAATGGGCATACTCCCAAGTTCTCCTCATGATGTATTGAAAATAATAGCAGCCTTAAAAAATACGTCCAGTGTGGGTCACGATGGGGTATGTACGAAAGTCATCAAAAGGGTCGCAGATGGCATTTGTTGTCACCTAAGCTACATAATCAATCTCTGTATCAACACGGGTATATACCCAGACGATCTAAAGATTTCAATAATGAAACCTATTTTTAAAAATGGCAACAAAGAAGACCTTGATTGTTATCGGCCGATTGCACTTATATCCATATTCTCTAAAATAATTGAAAAATATCTTTATGCACAAATCTACGATTATTTAGACAAATTTAAGATACTTACTGACGCCCAAAAGGGATTTAGAAAGAACAAAACCATTAACTTGGCAATCTTTGACTTTATGCATGACGTCATGACCAATGTTGACAAAAAAAAAGGCTATCTGTGCAATATTTTGCGATATATCACAGGCGTTTGACTACGTGGACCACAACATATTACAAAAAAAATTGGAGGTTTACGGTATACGGGGAAATGCACTCCAATTGATAAAATCATATTTGGAAAATAGACTACAATATACCGAAATCACAAAAATAGACAGAATTAAAAAACGGGAAGTTACATACTCATCGGAATATCGCTCTCCTATGTTTGGAGTGCCACAGGGGAGCGTGTTAGGTCCTTTATTGTTTCTGCTATATATAAATGACTTGCCACGAGCATCTAAATATCCTATGACACTTTTTGCTGACGACAGTACTGTTATCGTAAATTGTAAAAATGAACACACTTACGAGAGCGACATTAATGAGACTATTACGTGTATCATAAATTACCTAAACAGTAATAACCTAAAAATAAATATAAAAAAAACTAAAGTAATGTTCTTTGGTCAACGTACTCTGATGCCATATGTTAATGTACACCATGAAAACAACACATTAAGCAATGTAGATACAACTAAATTCCTAGGGCTCACAATAGATAAACGCTTAAATTGGAAAGTTCATACGGAAGAACTCTCCAAGCGAATCAGTTCTGCGTCATATGCCCTATTCAAACTGGCTCCGGTTTTAAATAAACATGCTCTACTAACAGCGTATCACGGTATGGTAGGATCAATCTTAAGATTTGGCATTATATTTTGGGGTAACTCAACGAATAGAGAACTCGTCTTTAAATCTCAAAAAAGAGTAATAAGAGCGATGTTTGGACTACAAACACTTGACAGCTGTAGACCATTTTTTAGAGACAACAGTATCTTGACTGTGCCGGCACTTTATATATTTGAAACAGCAGTCTTCGTTAAGTCTAATCCTAATATATTTAAACGTCTTCAAGACAAAACGATACGGAACAGACGAGATAATGATAGGTTATGCATGCGAAAGGCTCAAACTGCACTAATGAGCAAGAGTATTTTTTGCATGGCACCTAGAATTTACAACAGAATACCTGGGGCCATAAGAGAACTCCATCTACATTTATTTAAAGTTCACTTTAAAAAATATCTCATTAATAAATGTTTTTACACGATTGATGAGTTTTTAAATGACCGTGATACTAGTGTGCTTTGACGGTGACATTTCCATATTATCAATAATTTGACTTAACACATTTATTTGACCACTTAATTATTGTTATTGTAATTGCCTGATATTTGACCAATAAAACTGATTGTCATTAATTTATGTATTGCAATGTCTGTAGGTATCAGTTTCTGACGAAAAGTTTTGCACGCCTACCCGGCAGGATATGATGAACCTTTGTTAATTGAATTGTCCAACCCTGTACTCATATTCATGCAAATAAATGATTATTATTATTATTATTATCAAATGACTCCATGGCGGTTGTGAAACAGATGTTCCCTGGCAGACTGATTTCGAAAAGAGGTGATATCCCATGGCCCCCACGTAGTCCAGACGTGACGCCTCCTGACTTTTTTTTGTGGGGATACCTCAAGAACAAAGTCTACAGTAATAATCCGAAAAACAACGATCAGCTCAAGGAGAATATCCGTGGTGAAATGGCAGCAATTACACCAGCATTACTGAAGAAAGTTTTCAATAACTTCCGTTTGCGATTAGAGGAGTGTCGTCGTAGAGAGGGTCATCATTTAGACGATGTTATTATTAAAAAATAAACTTCAGTTATTTCTTAATAATACCTCAGTTTTATTTTAACTATACCTTTTGTATTTATTTTCTAATCAATATTTTAAATATGCACGTTCTATTGCGCCACCCTATTAATAGATTATTTTAGGTACTGCGTTATTGCGTTAAATGGCGTAACTCCGAAAACAAATTAGGTGTTGTAAGATGGTGTTGACAAATATGTGCAAAATATCAAATAAATAGCATTACGAAAACCCGTATTTTTAAACGCTTTATATTAGCTTCACTTGTATGTTTGTTTGTAACCGACTCCTTTGGGCGTGATTTTGACTGACTTTAAACGGTCAGAATTCGTTCAAACTTTGATATCGATACTTGACATCGAACTTTGATATCGAGGACCGATGACAATACACTAATTTAAAAAATAAATAAAAAAATTGTGCTTTTTACTATTGACAACAGGCACCAAACGCTTTTTTTTCAAATTTATTAAAATTTATTTTCTATTTTTTTAGTTTGGTTTTCTATAAAAGCGTGTTTTTAAGTTTTTTTAAACTATTTTTTTTTTGTAGTTTTCCCTTTCTATTTATACCATTTCTTTTTACAGAAATTCGACCAAACTACTCAAGACGAGGCGTTCTCTAACTTAAAGAGTGTCGTCTGTCGCGTCGCAGCCAAGAAGCCTTCAAACTGCTAAATATAAGTCTCTATATAAACATCATTTATTGACCTAACACATGTAGTTATCTACAAAGATAAGAAACGAAATTATTAAATGGTGAAATGCAGGGAGAATCATAGACTGTTTTAAAAGGTATCATCGACGTTAATTCATCTAAGATCATGATGAATTAAAATAAACTGTATTCTTCCTGCCTTTTTTCATCCTCAGAGGGAGGTAGTTTTTCTTCAAATTAAATAGGACTGAACTTAAAGTATCCCAAATAAAGAAATATTTTCCAACTCGATTCATGAATAAGTTGAGGTAACAAAAACAATACAACAGAATTGCGACTCCTTTTTTGAAGTCGGTTAAAACATACTCATCATAATACAATTTATTTCGCAAGATGTTTGATGTGCAACAATCATTTCCAAAAAAAAACTTTAAAAAATAACATTAATATGTCAATTTTTGATTTGTTTGACATAAAAATGACAAGTTTTGGATTTTCGAACGTCATTCAAGGAATTGTATAATTTCTACCACAACATTTGAAAGATATTGCCACTTAAGAAAATTAAATACCATTGGGTAGTTTCTACAACTAAGTACAAGGACAATTTATGATTGAAATTATAAAACTTAGCGTTAAGTGCGAAGTGAGTGTAAGTGTTGTTAATATATAAGATACTTTTTTGTATTTTCTTCTTTTTGTAATAAATAAGTACTTACTTTATAGTTTTTATTTATTCTTAAAGCATCTCCTAAGCCTTATTAAGTCCTAGTACATCGACTATAGGGTATCGTCTTGGAACCCGCAACAAAATTAATCAGGAGAAAATTGGAGGAGTTAGAAATACAGTAAATCCACTTCCCTCCTTAGCAAAGCGGGAGACAAAATGAAGTAAAATGGGCATACACCCTTTTAAACAGGGAAGCACCACGGCCACAAAATATTACGGGTCCTACGTGAGCTATGTTTGATTTCTATAATATGTATGGCAGAATCGCCTAAACGCACGGAAATTTACCCTAGTTGACACAAGATCCCCATAGTATACCGCCCCAGATGTCACCTGCAAGCTATTCAGCATTATATTACGTTCATTATACCAAAGACTACATAGGTGGCTCTGTCAGACACCAACTAACTGAAAATACACCGAGTTCTGTCCAAGGGTCAGGTCTTGGGCTTTCTGCTCAGATGATGGACTGTCCGTCCCATCACCTCCTATGGTAGTCAGGGATCGTTTAGGGCTGACTGCACGGATGGCGTAATAGTTTAAGCGGTCCTCTCACCGCTTCTTTACTGAGTGTTGTGGGTTCGATCCCCACATGGGACAACACTTTGTGTGATCCACAAATGGTTGTTCTGAGTCTGAGTGTACTTTGTGTCGGTTACACGAATGTTTGTAAAGTCCTTGGCGACACAGGATATATTCCTAGTTTGGAAGTTGTCTTATTTTAAGAAAAAGAAAGAGGAATTACCAACGCCTGATGCGTTGTCTGCTAGTTGTCTTCCATTCCCTTATCATCACCTCTTTGGTACTCCTACCTCAGTAACTAGGTGTCATCTACTTGAAATTAAAGAAAAGATTACAGATGTTAACATTGACGTCATCTCTTTTTTTTTTGAATGCACACGGAACACTGTGAACTACCTCTTGGGCCTGTATCTGTTTGGACGACGAATCCCCCGAAATCGTCGCCCGCAGGCCACTTCCTAAGGTGGCCGGAGATCGACAAGTGCCCTCCGGCGCAGGCCCTGAAGTAGCGATCTGAGTCCCGAGGTGTTTTGCTATAAACCTCAGCTAAAAAAATAGATCAAGTAGTAAAGGCATCATCAACAGCCTAATAGTCCACTGCTGGACATGGGCCTCTCCTTAGAAAGGAGGTTTTGGCATACTATTTCACGATGGCCAGACGGGTTGGTACAGGGTTTGTGTCAAGTTTTCCTTCCCTCTGCAGTTCTGTTGTACTGCGTAGTTTTCTTCCTTAGTCGGCTCTTACGACACCCACGGGATGAATAGGGGTGGCGACACTCCGTATTCTTAATCCGTCACCACAAGGCATGTTCCCTTATATTAAAAACAATATCTTTTATTATTTTTATTTATTTATTTAAATGTTTATCATCAAACAATATAATTAGATTTAACATTTACAATAAATAATTAATGATCAGATCAGTCTGCTCTTTAATGTATACAGGATAAACAATGTACATTTAACTATTTAGAGGGTTACAGAGAGATAAACCGGCAAACTAGGAGACGGGTTATTGTTGACGGGCCTGCGCCGGGGGGCACTTGTCGATCTCCGGCCACCTTAGGAAGTGGCCTGCGGGCGACGATTTCGGGGGATTCGTCGTCCAAACAGATACAGGCCCAAGAGGTAGCGCACAGTGTTCCGTGTGCATTCCTAGAGGACTGCGACCGAAGGGTAACTGTCGCAATAGGTGACAAGACCCGTCTTAGGTGAGATGGGCCAATGCCTGTCGGCGCTGGCGAAAGAATGCATTTGCGATTCTCGCTCCCCGGCCATTGGCAAGGAGTGGAACACCGAGGTGGTTTTTAGTCGGTAAGAGTCCGACAGACCCTTGCGTCATTCCCCACAGGGCGAAGGACATCCATGAGGATCTGCCAACCCGTTAAAAAAAAAAACGGGCCTGTTGGTCTAGGGGTTAGTGACTCGGACTGCTAAACCGGAGGTAGTGGGTATCGATCCCACCCAGGACAAATATTGTGTGATGAGCACGGTCATTTGTTCTGTGTCTGGGTGTAATTTATCTATAATATGTATGTATTTAGAAATATATAAGTATGTTTATCAGCAGTCTGGTTAGCATAGTACAGGCTCTGACCAGTTTGGGATCAGACGGCAGAAAAAAAAATTAGGACATCTGCCACACAACGCCATCTAGTTTCAAACTAAGCAGAGCCTTGTACTATGAAAGCTTGATTGACTGATAGAATTTTTTAATACTTTTTTTGTAAGTACATACATATTATACACAGAAAACAACCAAACTCCAAAACAAATATTTGCAGTTTATGCAAATAAATGATTTATTTATAACTAGCTGAGACCCGCGGTGTTACCCGCGTTTGTTGTTATAACCGCGGGCAACGCCGCGGGGCTAAGCTAGTCTAAAAAAGTAGCCTAAGTTACTCCTTATGTCATCAGCTATCTGCCAGTGAAAGTCCCGTCTAAATCGGTCTAGCCGTTCCAGAGATTACCCGGAACAAACAGACAGACAGACAGACAAAAATGGTAAAAAAAAAAATTTGGCATATGTACCGTGTAAACATACATATTATGCATTTAGTAAAAAGGTTATTAGGTTATTTTAATATTACAAACAGACACTCCAATTTTATTTATTTGTATAGACAACAACAACGTGTCGCGGGAGCCTTTACTAACATACAGGAAAGCGACACAAAGTACACCTAGGCTCAGAACAACAATTTGTGAAACGCACCAAGTGGTGTCCCATATGGGGATCGAAACCACAACACTCAGCGCAATATAAAGCGACGTGACGACCGCTTAAACCACTACACCATGCTGTCATGGCAAGTGAATACCTATAATACTACCTAAATGTGGGCACATTTGCAACACACCCCAATTAATAGGTAGGGGTGCACTCAGATAAGGCTCTCCACTCTAACACACACATTGTATAATATTATTAATACTCATTGTAGTACCTTGCAACTCCCCATGCCATTCTTAATTGCCTTCTCCATCCAGCGAAGAAATCGCAAATCGCGATAAGGCCGCTAATTACACAACTTTTTTTGTTTATAATTAGTTTTAATTTCTTAGTGTAATGTAACAAATCTCACATAGGGTGAGGGAGGGGATCCCACAAAGAAAGGGTTCCCTCTATCTGGCAGAATCTTGATGCTCAGAAATTTATGTCGCATAACACACTCGGCAGGATCTTTTATAAACGAATATTTTTAAGGCATAAAGATTATTTTGTATAATTATTTTTAGTCCGAATGTTTATATGTCCGAATTTACAATGGCGTACTTTTAAGATGGCATAATTTTATTTAGCGTAATTATCTTTGGCAGAATTTAAATTCCGCATAACTTTTAGCAAAACGTTTATTTAGCTACGATTATTTGGTAAAATTTCATTTGGAATAAATTTATGAGGCATTTTTTTTTAATGTTAGAGGGTCAGACGAGCAGACGGGTCACTTGATGGAAAGTGACCATCGCCGCCTATGAACGTCTGCAACTCAGGAGTCACAAACGCGTTGCCGGCCTTTTAGGAAGGAGTACGCTCTTTTCTTGAAGGTTTGAAGGTCGTATCGGTCCGGAAATACCGCAGACGATAACCCGTTCCACAGATTGGTTGTGTGGCAAAAAGTGCCTCGAACAGCGCACAGTAGTGGAGCGCCAACTATCCAGGTAATGAGGATGAAAATTTTGCCGTGTGGAACGATGGCGGAAATTTACGGCTGGAATTAGTCCGAATAATTCCTCGGAGCACTCTCCAAAAAATCCAAAAACATTATCATAAATTTATCATATTATCATAGGGTTTGGTACAAAAGTTTGTGACAGAAACGAATCGCTTGAAAACCGACTCCACGTAGTCTTGTCTGCCCTACCCCTTCGAGTGTAATTTAAGCCAGGCGCGGAGAGGGGAGGCGGCTCGCGAGCTAAGGTGGTGGTGGTGGTGAGGCTTGAATTCATCTGCGACGATAAGCTCGCGTGGGAACGCCGGAGCCCCGCAGCGCCGGAGCACTCCTAACACAAGCAATTCAGCTCAGCTCGAGGGGTTAACGTGAATACTAGTAATTTTGTCCGTGTGATGACGGATTGTCCGTGTGGTGGCGGATTAAGAATACGGAGTGTCGCCACCCCTATTCATCCCGTGGGTGTCGTAAGAGCCGACTAAGGGAGCAAACTACGCAGGACAACAGCACTGCAAAAAGAAGGAAAACTTGACACAAACCCTATACCAACCCGTCTGGCCAGCGTGGTATAGTAGGCCAAAACCTCCTTTCTAAGGATAGGCCTATGTCCAGCAGTGGACTAGTAAAGGCTGTTGATGATGATTTGAAATTTATGCTCAAAGGCGATTCTGACTCTGAACTTTCGGTTATATGATGGTTCTACTTTTTTATTATTATGGACATAAAGTTTATGCCCAAAGGTGATTGACTTAAAAATTATGAGTTTTGCACATAGATATCACAAATGAGTGTCTGCCAAAGGATTTTCTGCGAAATGAAGTTTATGCTATCCGTTGTTATGCCAAATAATATTATGACATATAAAGTTCTGCTATAAACACGCAAAAAAACATATAACAGCGCCATCTAACGAAGACACACCGAACTACGGAGTTACTGCTGAACCTGTATCGCGATATTACCAATTCTCTCACCGGTTAACATATATACAAGTCCTCGTCTGGTCAAGTTGAAGATAGCTTTTTCTCTATCTTAGAGTAGATAGTTTTATTATTACACAACAGTACCCGACATATGTACTATAACTACAAAGAAATAACGAAAAATAATTCAATTATATATTATTTAATTAATTACTTATAATTAAAGGCGTTGAAAAAGAACGCCTAATACAGATCCTTGAAATATCTTAAACACTTTAGAACGTACCAAAAAAACAAATCTTCGTATACACTAAGATTTACACAATTTGTTTATCCACAATCATTGTTAGAATGTTTAATTAAATAATTCCACCTTAATTATTCTACAATCACAGCGACCAGCGCTTCTGGTTAATTAAACATAAAATAGTTAATTAATATTAAATAATATGTTACGATTATATTTACAATACCTACGCTTACTTATATTTATTTAATCTTGAACCAACATTTAATACAACAATTTTTTCATAGTTATAGAAGAATTTAATCAAAATTCCTTACTCTAGACTTATAATCATATGATGAAATGATTGATTTTACTCACTGCTATTTTAACTTTGACTGTGATTTGAATAAAAACAAAAAAAAAGACGTGTGGCACTCGGGGACTGCCGCGGTAAAGCTATTGCATAGCATTTTGTATCAACTTATGCAATTATAATTATTTATTTATGCAGTATTTATTTTTCTTTGAATTAATAATTCAAGTTACACTTTTTGAGCGTGGTGACCGATAAGAAAACATTTTTTTTTTTCTTTTATTAAATAAAGACGAAATTTCCTTTGACGTTCAGCATTTGATTTTGGTACTGTTTTTTGTTTTGTTTTTAGCGTGAGGTTTTTTCGTTACGGAATTTCTGGATTCGGTCCCCGCGCTCAAGGCCCTCGATAGAAGCTATGCAATAGCTTAATAAATATCATCAAAATCAATGAAAATTCTTTTATCAATCAGTGATTTGGTAAATAGGTGTAAGTTTTTTGTTTTTAAAGACATCTGCCGCATTAGGAATGTATCCTGTGTCGCGGGGGACTTTACAAACATACATGAAACGGACACAAAGAACACCCAGACTCAGAACAACAATTTGTGGATCACACAAAGTGTCGTGCCATGTTGGGATCGGATCCACAACACTCAGCGTAGTAGTAAGCGGCGTGGTGACCGCTTACTACTACGCCATCCGTGCAGACCAACATACAGGTGAAGCATGTAATATTAAAGTACCTTTGTCAACAGCAATCTCGATGAACACGGGGGGGGCGTCTCCCCTGTCGTCCACCACAATGGCGTCGTCTCTCCTGCTCGCAGGCACTTCTATCTCTATATCTTGTGGCAGGAGGCTGTGCGGTTTGCTGTTCTTGATCTAACTATATGATTTATCACAGTGCTTGTGATTTTTCCATCCCTAACTTACTATAGGTATACTCTTGACCACAGAAAGTGATAATATGTAAACATGTGCTGTGTGACCTGCGCGAAATTTCAGGTACAGTGAAATTAGTCTCGAGAAATTTTTGCATATGTAGTGGTGTGTATATTACTCAGATCTTAGAGCGCGTTTCCACTATATCCTTCTGGCCTATACAAAAATGTTTCGATATCCTAACATTACTATTTAATTTTATACTTATCCCTAGCAACACTCTGATTTTTGTTTTCAATAAAAACAAGCTTTTATTTTAAAGAAAAAGGTTTTGACTTTATAAAAAAAAAGGTGTGTGTGCGATTCACACACGATAGAAGTGAAACTTCAAAGAGGAGAGACCGATATTTAAATATTTTTTTTTTCCTTTCATCTAGGTTTTTAAAACTCCGGGGGGTCAAAATTTTTGTTATTTTTGGCCTAGGACGCACCGTTTCCGAGATATTTCAATCTAAAGCAAAAAATCGTCACTTGATAGTGGAAAGTGGAAACACGCACAAAACCAGAATAAACCAGTTTACGCTGTCCGTACCATACACTACTACAAAAATTTCTCCAAGCTAATTTACCTGTAAAGGTATGTAAGAACATGACGACCGGATGGCTTAGTGGTTTGTGTAACGGACTGCTATTCCAAAGGTCGCGGGTTCGATTACCGCTCAAGTCAAACATTTGTGTGCATGAACATTTGATGTTTGATTTGGTCTGGTATTTACAAAAAAAAGTATATATGTATTTATATCAGTTGTCTAGTAGCCATAGTACAAGCTCTGCTTAGTTTGGGACTAGATGGCGTTGTGTGAATGTGGTACAATATTATTATTATTAGAGGCCAACATTCAACTATACGACATGTTAGCGGGTATGAGGGCTAGTTGACAGTTGACTGCCTTGATGGTGAAGTGGTAGCGTATGCGACTGCCGGGCTCTGAGGTCTCGGGCACGATTCCCGGGTCGGACCAAATATTTGTTTCGAAGTTTGGGCGTTTTCTATGTGTAATAGATATGTGTTTACAGAAAAAAAATGTATATAATATTCTATCAGTCAATCTAGCTTTCATAGTACAAGCTCTGCTTAGTTTGAAACTAGATGGCGTTGTGTGTTAGATGTCCGATTTTTTTTTAATTTAGACACCTTTTAAACGGGCCTAAGATCATATAAGAGACATTTTAAACAAAAAGTACCAGGCTTTCAGCACAGGTGAGGAGCTTTGGAAAATTATATTTAACACGAGTTCATAGTTCATTATTATGTGATTTTCTCATAATACATACAGTAGAGACAGATAAAAATGCTGTAAATAAATAATTTATTTATGGTTTTTAGTCAATTAGTAACGTTTATATTGAAATTGGCCGCATAAACTTAGCAAAAAACATCAGAGAAAAATTAATGAAAAGTAAAGACGCAGACGATTTAAAAAACTTCTTTTAAAATCCTTAGGGGTAGTTCATTTTGGACAAAAAGGGGAAGTATATTTTGCAAATCGGCCCAAAAATACGAATTGAATACCTAATTCTCTTTTTAAGTTGATAAAATTAGTAATCAGTTCATAGGTCTGTTTTAAAGTACCAGGACCCTAGCAATAAAAAGGAGATTACACTAACCAGCCTAATCCGGATTATAACTGCTCTCCGAATCAATTTCAACAACAGTATCCTGATGTCTTCTGAGCCAATGTCTCTTCAGATCCGAATTCCTCTTAGTCACATAATCACACTTATCACAAGAGTACCTCTTAACGTTACTACCACAGGACCTCACATGTTTGAGCACCACAGCTTTAAGAGCCGAGTGGAAACACCCACATTTCATACACTTAAACCCTTGTTTCACATTCTGAACATAATGTTTATCAGCTTCATGGGACTGCACGTGGTATATTAAGGACATGTTATGTCTTGCACGGTATTCACACAAATGGCACCTGTACTTCTTCTCGTCTTTATGCTTCCGGAGGTGTCTCTTGAACTGACTCTTGCTGGCCGTAGTGTAGCTGCACACCGAACAGATCTGCAGGGCTGTTTCATGTTCCTGCAAATGTTGATGGTATTCTAAGTTGTCTGATGTGGTGAAATGGCATTGCATACAATAGAACTCGTACTCTCCATTCCAAACTATATTGTCTAACCCTTCTATGGTTGATTTCTTTTTCTTCTTCTGTTTCTTTCTGGATGGTTCTTTTTTCACTAATTTGACCAGGGGCACGTCGTCCTCGTCCGTTTCGTCCGATACTTCGACAGTGTCGATGTGAGGTTCTTGGATTATGACGTCTTCCTCGTCGCTGGATGTCAGGAGGCTTATTGGATCGTCTCTTCTGGAATAGACCGATTTTTTTTTTAGATTTATATCCCCTATATACTAACACCAGCTGGTGGCCGCGAGTTCGTTCATCATCATCATCATCAACAACCTTTAATGGTCCACTGCTGGACATAAGCCTCTCGAGTTCGTTCGCGTGGTATTTATAAAGCTGCCTTAGTGGGTTCGATCCCCGTACCGGGCTGAATTTTATAGGGCTTTTCTGAGAGAAAAAGTAGCCAGCAGAGAAAAATAACATAGACAGTTACCTGGTAGTAAAATGTTATCAAAATCGATAAAGCCGGTGAAGATTACCCGGAACAGACAGATAAAAATATTTAAACTGGTGTTTAGTCATAGGTATCTTGTAAATAACCGTATTAGCATGAAAAAATCTTATTATTTTGAAATTACAAACAGACACTTCAATTTTATTTATTTGGATAGATTAATTATTAAAAAAGGATTAGGATATTTATTTAAAAAAGGGATACAAAGTTTTTTCTTCACATTTTAATATTCGGTGTGGTGATGGATTAAGAGTACGGACTATCACCACCCCTATTCATCCTGTGGGTGTCGTAAGAGCTTACTAAGTGAGCACACTACGCAGGACAACAGCATTGCAAAGAGAAGGAAAACTTGAAACAAACCCTATACCAACCCGTCTGGCCAGCGTAGTATAGTAGGCCAAAACCTCGTTTCTAAGGAGTGGCCTATGTCCAGCAGTGGACTGTTAAAGGCTGTTGATGATTAATATTACTACTATTTAATTAAAGATGAGTAGTTACTTATCAGGCGGTTTGATTTCCTGTTCAAACAGCCTGTTGGGCTCGTCTTCGAAATCCCGCTCGGGCAGCATGAGGCTGCTGGGGTCCACGTCCACCTGCACGCTCTCCAGCACCATCAGACAGTCCTCGTTGCCAGCGGCAGGCGCGTTAGTGTCTGAACACGTTTGGAAGATATTATATTTCGATCATTTGACACACAACGCCATCTAGTTTCAAACTAAGCAAAGCTTGTACTATGAAAGCTAGATTGACTGATAGAATACTTCTGTACTTTTTCTTGTAAATACATACATATTATAAACAGAAAATAACCGAAGTTAAAAAAATAATTGCAGATTATTTGACGACCGAATGGCGTAGTGGTTTGTGTAACGGACTGCTATTCCAATGGTCGCGGGTTCGATTCCCGCTCAAGTCAAACATTTGTGTGCATGAACATTTAATGTTTGATTTGGTCTGGGTGTTTCTATGTATAATATGTATGTATTTACAAAAAAAAAGTATATATGTATTTATGTCAGTCGTCTAGTACCCATAGTACAAGCTCTGCTTAGTTTAGGACTAGATGGCGTTGTGTGAATGTAGAAGAATATTATATTATTATTTTATATCCGGGATAGAACCCGAGACCTCAGTTCAGCAGTTGCATACGCTACCACTGCACCATCGAGGCAGTCAACAAAAAAAAAAACAAAACTGATAATAACACAACTAACTCATTATTTATACAGCTGAAGAGTTTGTTCGTTTGTTTGAACGCACTAGTCTCGGGAACTACTGATTCAAATAGAGAAATTCTTTTAGTATTGGACAGCGATATCAAGGAAGGCTATGGGTTATATAACATTAAGCTACCTACAATAGGAGTGAGTATGAATGATTTTTTTGCAAAAAGAGGTAAATTTATTCCTTTTGATGGTCGCAGATAAGGTATATAAATACCCAATTTTAACAAAACAAATTTAGAATATGTAATAATATAATCTATATAAATTAAAAGTAAAAAATTATTTTAAAAAACAAGCTTTTATTTAAATACACTAAAAATAATAAAATAAACTTTTTCTTTTAAAACTTTTACTAACAAGTTGTAACGTCATTACACAATACATTTAAAATATAAAATTAATAAATAATAATAACAAAGCGTTGGGTGCCTGTTGTCAATAGTAAAAAGCACCCAACGCTTTTTTTTTCAAATTTATTACAATTTATTTTCTATTTTTTAGTTTGGTTTTCTATAAAAAGCGTGTTTTTAAGTTCTTTTAAACTTTTTTTATTTTAAATTAGTGTATTGTCATCGGTCCTCGATATATCTACAAAGTTTGAACGAATTCTGACCGTTTAAACTCAGTCAAAATCACGCCCAAAGGAGTCGGTTACAAACATACATTTTCATATTTTTTTAAATATAAAACTCCCGCATGAGAAATAAGTATATCCTGTGTCGTGGGGGACTTTACAAACATACATGAAACGGACACAAAGAACACACAGACTCAGAACAACAATTTGTGGATCACACAAAGTGTTGTCCCATGTGGGGATCGAACCCACAACACTGCAGCGTAGTAGTAAGCGGCGTGGCGACCGCTTAAACCACTACGCCATCCGTGCAGTCCAACATACAGGTGAAACGTGTAATATTAAAATACCTTTGTCAACAGCAATCTCGATGAACACGGGGGGGGCGTCTCCCCTGTCGTCCACCACAATGGCGTCGTCTCTCCTGCTCGCAGGCACTTCTATCTCTATATCTTGTGGCAGGAGACTGTGCGGTTTGCTGTTCTTGATCTGATAATTTGTGATCATCTCTTCAAAGTCGGGTGGGTGTATTGAGTCTGGTTGGGGAGAAGATCTGGAAAACGCATTTTGAGGGCTACATACATATACAGGGTTACAGTAAATACTAAATACTTTTAAGGGGTTGTAGTTACCATCATTTCTGATAGATTTCAGTTTGAAATACCATATATCAAACCTAACAGTATACAAGATATTGGACTTTTAAGATTTTTTATAAAAATACCGATTTTTTTATGGTATAAGGGGGCAAAAGAGCAGACGGGTCACCTGATGGTAAGCAACTACCGCCGCCCATGGACACCTGCAACTCAAAAGTCACAAGTGCGTTGCTGCCCTTGGAGTCCCTCCCGCTCGAGTCAGCGTGAGGGGGGATTTGGGCTCCGGTAACCTCACTCACTCAGAGAAGGGCAACGAAAGAATTGCTTAACACCGGTTTTCTGTGAGGCCGTAGTATCACTCCGGTCGAGCCGCCTCATTCGTGCCGAAGCTCTCCCACTCCAATTTTACTTACTATTTTATGTTTTTTTTACTGTTTTTGTGTAATTGATAAATTGGCCGAATTAGATGGACGGGCGAACGAGCAGACCAGTTACCTGTTGGTAAGTGAGTACCACCACCTATGGACAACTGAAACTTAAGAGTCACAAATGCGTTATCGCCCTTTTAGTCTCCCACAATTGGTATTGGGGATCAGCCCCCCCCCCCCCCCCCAGGCTGATAAACTCAGTTACTCGGTGAAAACCATATAAAGAATTGCTTAACAACAGTTATATATGAGGCTGTGGTATCAACACCGTCGAGTTGGCCCATCCTCCTCCGGTAAGTACCCAAGCTCTTAAGGCATTTTATTTATAGTAAGTACTAGCTGAGACCCGCGGTGTTACCCGCGTTTGTTGTTATAACCGCGGGCAACGCCGCGGGGCGAAGCTAGTCTAAAAAAGTAGCCTAAGTTACTCCTTATGTCATCAGCTATCTGCCAGTGAAAGTCCCGTCGAAATCGGTCCAGCCGTTCCAGAGATTACCCGGAACAAACAGACAGACAGACAGACAAAAATTGTAAAAAATGTTATTTTGGCATATGTACCGTGTAAACATACATATGCATTTAGTAAAAAGCGGTTATTTTAATATTACAAACAGACACTCCAATTTTATTTATTTGTATAGAATATAGATGTATTGAGAACTATATAAGAATGTTAATCTGAGGACCAGGTTTTTAGAATTTTTTACTTCCATTTGATTTTCACGATGACCACGATACGATTGGCACCGCACATGAATCTCCACGAATCGCAACGCTAAACGCACTCGCCGTCGAGAGGGAGTCGATGAGAAATTAAATTGGACTCGACCTTAAACAGCCTTGTTACCATAGTACAGGCTCTGACTAGTTTCACCAGGGACTTCCTTTCTAGGGTATACCTGGTTCCCTGGCTATTAGTACCCGGCGAAGGCGTGCGGTTTTAGTCGGTTCGAGTCCGACATGCCACCGACAGGTGGTATCCGAGGGGATTTCCGCACGGAAAAAAAAAAAAAAAAAAAAAAAAAAAAAAAAGGCTCTGACTAGTTTGGGATCAGACGACCGTGTAAACATCTCACACACGGCTATCTTTTTTTTTAAAGATAACGCCCACATTAGGAATATATCCTGTGTCGCGGGGGACTTTACAAACATACATGAAACGGACACAAAGAACACCCAGACTCAGAACAACAAATTGTGGATCACACAAAGTGTCGTCCCATGTGGGGTTTGAACACACAACACTCGGCGTAGTAGGAAGCGGCGTCTTAATCTGAATCTGATGAGTTATCTATACTAATATTATAAAGCTGAAGAGTTTGTTTGTTTGTTTGAACGCGCTAATCTCAGGAACTACTGGTCCGATTTAAAAAAATCTTTCAGTGTTAGATAGCCCATTTATCGAGGAAGGCTATAGGCTATATATCATCACGCTAAGACCAATAGGAGCGGAGCACCAATGAAAAATGTTTCAAAAACGGGAAAAATTTATTACTATTGAGAGACGCAGACGAAGTTGCGCGGGTCGGCTAGTTATTGTTATAAAGGCTTACCTATCAATAGAATTTCTTAAAGATATTGCCCCATTCCTGTTAACGACTTTAGGTATCTCTATCGGTTCTCCACTCTCTTGTTTCGACCCATTTTTTAAGTCTTTGAACGTTTCTCCACTTTCTGTATCCCCATCTTCAACCATATTATCCGTGGTAGAATCTGGTTGAGGTGGATCTTGATTTTCTACTATTTTTTCTTCTGGCAACTTTGAGTTGTCATTTTTGTCGTCACATATTTTTTCTGTAGGTTGTGGTTCTGGAGATTTCTGTAAAAAAAATTATGATGTTTTTGTATATTTATTTAAATCATGATTTTATATTATAACCATTCTGTCTAGAGGTAGGAGAGACTGGTAATCCGTCATTTTCGGTATGGATACCAGACTCTCACACAGATTATCACTTTCTTGAAATATTTTTTTTGTTATAGGGGGCAGACGAGCAGATGGAAAGTGACCATCGCCGCCCATGAACGTCTGCAACTCAGGAGTCACAAACGCATTGCCGGATTTTTAGGAAGGAGTACGCTCTTTTCTTGAAGGTTTGATATCGGTCCGGAAAAATGGAAAATTAGTAAAGGTGGTGAATATAAAATTAGTTTCTAACTTTGTTACTAGTTTATTGATGTAACATTTTCTGTGTGAGAGAAAAATAACTATTATTTTTGAAGTGATAACTTCTATAGGCGCGTTGGGAATTTTTGAACAACAAACAATAAAAAGTATTTTTTGAGATGGGAAAAAGCCATTGAAGTCGCGTCACTGTTACCGTTACCGACACCTCTGTATATAAGTATCTACATATATGGCCCCGTTTACACAAGAGTTGAATTTGGCTTGAAATACATTGATAATATAAACATATATTGTGTATATACGTATTATATATATATTTATGTCGGAACTTTTCGTATCGAAAAAAAACAAAAAAAAAACTTGTTGTAACCAAATTCTTTTTTTTTTGTAAGTTTTCACTTCGGCCGCACTCCCGGAATGCCACTGTTATTTTTTTAATTTATTTGGTTTTGAAAGAAAATAGTGACGGAGGTAATTATCGTTGTACGAAAGCTTGGAACCTGATTGGTCAGGGGGCGGAGCTAGATCGAGGCGTCACTGTTTTCTTAACACGAATGGACTATAGTTTTAGGATCAGACAGCCGTGGGTGACGTTTTAAATAAGCATACAGGTTATACAGAAAAGAATTTATATTTAGGCATACAACCCTATAAATCAGACCATTAAGTAGATGTACATGATTATCCAGGGCATGTCATGGGAGACCTTGAAGTTTCTCTACTCACCTTCTGCAACAGAAGTGTGGGTACCACCTTCCTCTTGAGCCGCACCTTCCCCCTCACGATCTCATACTCCTCGCGGTGGAAGTGCTGACTGCAGACCACGGTCCCTGTCGGCACTTTGTTACCTATGTTTATCACATCCAGCCATTTGCGACGAAGACTACGACTGGCAGGGAATCTGAAATATCATCAAGATTTTTATGGTTGATTTGAATCAAAAGGAGTAGGGTGTAAGGCTCTTCTCACCATAATTAACCAGCCTAATAATCAAGAGCTTTTTAACCAAAAGAGAGAAACCCGAAAGAAAGAAAGAAGAAAGGGTTTAAGGGGTACACAGAGGCCTCGGTCATAAGATCCGCTGTTAAAGTCCGATACGCGTTATGTGTTTATGGATTGGGTTCGAAACACATAACTCAAAACCTCTTTATTTCATGAAAAAAATTAAAATTGTTTGAAATCGTCTTTGATGTAGACTCTAAAGTCATAGATCTAACAACACACACTAGCCACAATCTCTGTTTTGTCAAATAGTAAGCAAATAAATTTAATAAAAATTAAACTTATACAAAATCTATGATATGCCTGTGCCGATCTACAACCGCCCGTTTCCAAGGGGTTGAGCCTTATGAGAAGAAAGGACAAACAAACTCACAGCCACTCTTTTGCAATTCACAGATAGATACAATGGCATTATGAAATATACCACAAGATTGTTTTGAACATATAAAAAGGAGTTCTGCTTAACTTACTCAAAGTAAACGATGTCTTCCAGTGTATCTTGGCAGCCTTCCACACAACATTTACCCATGGTAAATTGTGATTATAACTGTAAACCAACAAAAAAAACATTTAAGAATATTAATTTGTGTGTTTATTTACGCTTAATTTACTCAATGATCCATCATCAAAATTTGTCTATAGGGTGCAAACTTGCGCTAATTTTTTTAATGTGTAGGGGTAAATGCATATTTCCCCTTCCTACCTAACATCCTCATTTCATTTTCTATGTGCCAATCACAACAGAACTCTCCGTTCATTAAACAATCCACTTCTGTTATGCCCCACTCATACTTCCGCATGTGTCCACTCTTCGTTCTTAGTCCAATCTGTCCTCCTCTGGAACGCTCAGCCTTTGGAAATCAGGATAGCACCCAGTCGCCTCTCATTTAAGACGAAAGTCCGAGCTCGAATTCTCGACACTTTAGCAGACTCATCACATCCCTAAAGTCTTATATGTTATTATGTTAGCCTTGTATGTATTACTCAGCAAGTATATATATGTATGTGTGTCTCAGTATGTATGTAACCTAATTTTAATTTCATGCACCTACTCAGACATTTCCCCACCACCCAAAGGTGGACTGGGAGAAAATGCCTTTGGCATTAAGTCCGCCATTGTACTATGATTTGTTGTTTGTGCAAAAAGAATTAAATAAATAAACGGAGCCCAAACATCCCTCCCGTATTCTGTAGGGTTGCAAACGCACGTATTCCTCTATAGTTACAGTTGTCCATGGGCGGTACTCACTTACCATCAGATGACCCGTCTGCTTGTTTGCCCCCCGTGTGGGAACCCCATGTTCCCTGTGCTCCCTGGAAGCGAGCGCGCTTCGTAACGCACTCGCCGCCACCCCGGCCTGCTTCTGCTAGGGTGACAGATGGCCTCACCTGTCACCCCCAGGCCTGCGCTTATGGAGGACGGAGGTCGTTCTGCGACCTCCGGCGCCTGAGTCGCCTGCGGTACCTGGCCCGTTCCCGGGCCTGGCGGGCCGGGAGAGTCCTAAACCTCTCCCGGTCCCGCTCCGCCGTCTCCTTCGCGAGCATAACTTGCTCGCAGAAGGAGACGGCAGAGTTCCAATCACTCTCGCTCCGCACGATAGCCGCAATCAGGCTATCGAGCGAGACTAATATATTACTAAGATTAGGAGATTACCGATTCAATTTTTGGTCACAATACGATATAATCACATTACAGTCAACGTTGAATGTTTAATACTTCACTACGAAAATACTTCCTATGACAGTTGTGAGATCGAAAGTTGATCGGACTTAAATAGGCTAGTTAATTCAATTTGAAAACTTGGTTAATTATATACTTTAATATCTATTTTATCCCAAAAAACCTTTATTTTAAAGAAATAGCAATATTTACATTACGTATTTTGTATTTAAACAAAAACCAATTTAAATTTCCCTTGAAAACGCTGAATAGTGTCATGGCGTCTTGAATGACGTCACAGTCTGCGAAACAAAACTGTTTACATCTGTGTCCAGTGTCAACTGAAAGTGTAATAAGGTGAGAAAATATGCTAAAAACAATAAAGAGTAACCTGTATTGTATGAAAACCTCAACAACAACAATGATGTTTTGCATGTCGTGACGTAACACTTTCTGATTGGTGTTCGGTGTCACGTGACTTCATGCCTGTTTTGTACGATTATTTTAAATATTAATAATCTTTAACTTGTTATGAGAAATAGACTGGTTTTTTTTTATCTATGTCTCTTCATTTATAATTTGAAACTATAAACCAAGCAATTTGTTATTAGTTGACACAAGCCTATTGAGACCGAACTTTTATTACGAGAACTGGCCTTCAGGGTATGAACCATGAAAGCCAATGTCTATTACTAAGTATGGTGAGGTGTCCTGGTATGATGGATGGATGGTAGGAACTAGACGGCATTCTTGTAAGCAGAGAAACAAAAAATAAAGTTAAATCAGCTCTAATGCTCTCAATCTGTCTGTGTGTTATGCTGTCATGCCTAAACCAACTAAAGACTATAAAATTTTGCATACACAGTTGTCAGAGGCATCAAGAAGGAAACAAGGTATCTATTATTTAGAAATTAGCTGACCTATTCAACATCGTCAGCACCTCTGAAAAGGAATAAATTTTCCCCATTTAGTCTTGACGGGTCTGTTGGTCTAGTGGTTAGTGCTAAGGCGGAGGACTTGGGTTCGATCCCCACCCAGAACAAATAATTGTGTGATGAGCATGATCATTTGTTCTGTGTCTGGGTGTAATTTATCTATAATATCTATGTATTTAGAAATATATAAGTATGTTTATCAGCAGTCTGGTTACATAGTGCAGGCTCTGCCTAGTTTGGGATCAGACGGCCACGTGTGAGATGTGTGAGGTGGGCTTCTCCATATCTGTGTGGTGACAGATTAAGAATATGGAACGTCACCACCCCTATTCATCCTGTGGGTGTTGTAAGACCCGACTAAGGGACCAATCCACAAGACAACAGCACTGCAAAGAGAAGGAAAACTTGAAACAAACCTTGTACCAACCTGTCTGGCCAGAGTGGTATAGTAGGCCAAAACATCCTTTCTACGGAGAGGCCTATGTCCAGCAGTGGAACATTATAGGCTGTTGATGATGATGTGTGTGGTGGGCTCCTATGGGTGGTAGGATGATGTAAGATAGCTAATGGCCTTCCTTGATAAATGGGCTTTCAACATTAAAAGATTTTGGACAGAAAAGGCTGACAACGAAATAAACAGACTGCCTCGTGGTGCAGCGATAGGGTATACGACTGCTGTGCTGAGGTCTAGGGTTCCATTCCCAGGTTAGACCAAATGTTTGTATGATCTGCAAATATTTGTTTCCTAGTTTTCTATGTAAAATATGTATGTATTTACAGAAAAACGATATATGTAAGTATTCTATCAGTCAATCAAACTTTTATAGTACAAGCTCTGCTTAGATTGAAACTAGATGGCGTTGTGTGTTAGATGTCTGAAATAATTCTATAAACATACTCTTCAGGTTTATAGTATAGAAGAGTACAGGAACCAAATAAATTAGCTTAAACACAAGTAAAGCTGTGGATAAAATCTAGTATTTTAAATAAATATGGGTATGAACACACACCTAATCCGCACATAAGTAAACTTCTTTATAAAATGTTATATGTTTGCTCTAGAAATAATAAATATCAAAACAAACAATTTAAAAAGTTAAATTAATTAGAAACAAATATTCCTATTTTTTTAATATAAATTACATAAAGTGGCAACCCTATCTAGTAACCAACTGTACACATCCAAAAGGCAATAACTAGTATCGGCCTATTCTGAAACCTGCATCGAATCAAAATCGCAACTCACACATCGACCTTATTACTGCCTACAATAAAGACCAAAATGCCATATCTAAATTTATTACTTTCGATATCGTTTCCATGTAATTTTCTGAATAACACTGCTCTAATAATTAATTCAAACCGATTAAAATCGATAATAAGTGCATGAAATGCATAAAAATTATAAATTTCGGTGTTTGTAAACACATCCTGACACAGTTTACGCGCGTAAACAATAACAACAGGTTAGAAACTTTAATCCTTAATATTACAGCATACCTGTGTTTGTTAGTTCTTAAAACATACGTAGCGTCGTCGTGTGATGTAATTTTTAATATTTCACATATATTTCACACATTTTAATACAAAATCTTCATATTTTCCGGTCTATTTATTTAAAATTGTCTCGGAAAAATATTTACAAGAGTCGTACCTTTTTACAGTTTTGACGTTTGATAGTGAAGTGGCACGAGGCAGGCAGATTAAAAAATATATTATGACAGAAACAATCGATTATATCTTTAATTTTATTTCATGTAGTAGTAACGTGAAATTTTATAAACATAATGCATAAAGTAATTATTTATAATGTAAAAAAAGTTCTGGAGATAATGTGGGAACTGTCTCTTTTGACATTTAGTTGAACTAATAACAAAAGACGATTTTTTTATTAAATAAAAAATTTTGAGTTTGAGTTTGAACTATTTTATGCTATGAAAGTGTGGATCCACACTGCACTCCACAAATGCATATCCATATGCACTTGTGTTGAGAAAATAAATACACCTTACGTCATTTATCAGCGACAATTGTCGTTTCCGGACGAACCCTAAGTATTGTCTATTATAGTAGACTATAAAAATAATATCTGTAAATCGATCTGTCACTAAAAGAATTATAAGTATGGCAAGGAGAAGCGTCTCTTGAGGGAGGGAAGTTGAAAAAGTGTCCAGTTGTATACTGAAAATTGCGAAAAACTACGATATGGACAAAGCTGTTGTAGACGGAGTGAAGTATGCTGAGTTCAAATATCATACTTTAATTGTCTGAAAGTTATTACTCGTTTATTTATTGTCTACAAAACTCATTGATTATTTACACAGTCTAATACACAGTATCTAATTATTATTTAGGCCAATATAAAATTATCCTAGGCTACCGCAGCGCCACCCTTATTAGACGCATTTTTACGAAAACTTATATACACAGAGATGGTTCTCCTTGCCTCTACACTCTATAATTTTTTTATTAGGCACAAAACCTTTTGTGTTTACCTGACGTGATGACGTTTCGATCGATTTGAACCGATTGTGTTCACGAGTAGATTTACACTTCTATTGCGTGTTATCGTAAAACTTTAATTGTTAATAATATAAGTTGGTATTGAATTTAATTTATTACATTGACAAGAATCATTATAATCAGACAATAGGAAGAGCTTTGACTGCACGTATGGCGTAGTGGTTTAAGCGGTCACCACGCCGCGAGTCTTTAAAAAAAAAAACTTTTCACTGGTAGAACGAAGACGATATGTACCTATACAGTAACCTACCACTCCTGTTCTGTAGGACAAAAAGGAGTCGTAGGCCAACTTAAAATTTACTGCTTCCTTAACAGAGCATTCCTTATGTGGTATTTTACTTTCTGTAAAATGTTCCGCGACACGGCAATCATTTGTAGTTTTGGAGATTGCTTTTTTAATCAAATTGAAACCCCAAATCATACAACATACTAATAGCACGGTACAATTATAATACAGTACTCCAACTTCATACAAACGGACGGAACGCGAGGTATACCTACGCGCCTCGATCTCGGGGTGCGCTCGGGGCGCAGACAGTCACGGCTGTACCGTTATATGAGGTTCTGAATGAATCATGATACGGTAGGTACCTACCTACTTACGCTTGTGTTAAAACTTCGGTGCATGTGTGTTTTGTTACTTTGCATAATTCAAAGTAAAGACGTGGTATTTTATTTTTAATAATATTTGTTTATTATCCGTGTGTATGAATAATAATAGAAAAAACTTTTTACCGTCTGTGCGTCATTAGATAGTTTTCGAAATTTTCACAAAGTGTTTCTGCTGCTACTATAACAACATATACCACTAAAAACTCCTCCAATGCAGAAAGAAAATAAAATAATTAAATCCACCAATCAAAAAACAACACGCATTTTTATTGAACACTTCCCATTCAATATACAAAGTATTTCATTTATTTATATAAAAAGAATATTTACAATCACAAATCTAAATAGAAACAGAAAGTAGGCAAATATAATTAAAATGCTGGAGACGGGCAGCCCTAACGCATGTTTACGTACCGCGCGGCTGTAGGCATTTATTTCTATCATGCGGCCGAGTTACACTACTGTATTATAATAGTACCGTGCTAATAGGTAGACGAAACAAACGACTTAACGGATGGCGTAGTGGTTTAAGCGGTCACCACGCCGCATGGAACGAAATTTTATGTGACCCACAAATCGTTGTTCTGAGTTTGGGTTTTCTTTGTATCCGTTTCATGTATGTTTGTAAAGTACCCCGCGACACAGGATACATTCCTAAACGGGAGTTGTAAAAAAATACTTACAAAAGTAAATCTAATTGATAGAAAGTTATGCTTCAGTAAAAATGGGCCATTCTTTTGTTGCTTTTCACCGAGGGAGTAAGGTATAGTTACGGATGACGGAACAATCCGTGTGGCTATAGATTTAGAATACGGAGTGTCACCACCCCTATTCATCCCGTGGGTGTCGTAAGAGCCGACTAAGGGAGCGAACTACAGGACAACAGCACTGCAAAGAGAAGGAAAACTTGACACAAACCCTATACCAACCCGTCATGCCAGCGCGTCATAGTAGGCAAAACCGCCTTTCTAAGGCCTATGTTCAGCAGTGGGCTATTAATGATGATGATGAGGGAGTGAGGTTACCGTAGCCCAAAACTCGCTCCCCTGTTTTTGGAGGTGGGACTCAGAGGACTTTTGAGTTGCAGGTGTACATGGGCGGCGATAGTCACTTACCTTCGGCGACCCATCTGTTTGTTTGCTCCCTTTGCTATGAGAACTCTAGACATAGCAATCATTTAAGGTCTAAATCTAAACAATAAAACTCATTAATTTTATAATATAAAAAATATATTTCAGGTTTTACATACTTAAATTCTTCTTATAATTTAACACAATTCTTAGTACTTAACCTAAAAGTTTTTAATTACGAAGCAATTTATGAATATAAACTCATATCAACATTTTGACCTTCCAATAGTGTTTTTACACCAACCCTATTCATCCCGTGGGTGTCGTAAAAGCCGACTAAGGGAAAAAACTACGCAGAACAACAGCACTGCAAAGAGAACGAAAACTTGACACAAACCCTGTACCAACCCGTCTGGCCAACGTGGTATAGTAGGCCAAAACCTCCTTTCTAAGGAGAGGCCTATGTCTAGCAGTGGACTAATAAAGGCTGTTGATGATGATGATGATGAATAGTGTTTTTTTGCTAAAGGAACATACATTACTAGGGATGGAATGTATCCATCTGTCACCCTAGCAGAAGCAGGCCGGGGTGGCGGCGAACGCACAGCGAGGCGCGCGCGCCCTTCCGGGAGCACAGAGGGAACATGGGCGTTCCCACACAGTGGGGTCGTCTACCCGCCGTAGATGGCCCGAGGTACGTCGGGGCACCAGGGATTTCCTTTCTAGGGTACACCTGGTTCCCCGACTACTGGTACCTGAGACGGCGTGCGGTTTTAGTCGGTTCGAGTCCGACATTGCCACCGGGAAGTGGTATCCGAGGAGGTTGCACAGAAAAAAAAAGCGACACTACACTGGGCTATCAATACAATTTCTAAAATATTTTTCACACAACGCCATCTAGATTCAAACTAAGCAGAGCTTGTACTATGAAAACTAGATTGTCTGATAGAATACTTATTTACTTCTTTTTTTGTAAATACATACATATTATTCATAGAAAACACCCAACCTCCGAAACAAATATTTGCAGATCATACAAATATTTAGTCCGACCCTGGAATCGAACCGGAGACCTCAGCACAGCAGTCGCATACGCTACCACTGCACCACCGAGGCAGTCGGTGCAGTCGGTTAAATGAGATAATTGGATAAATTAGAAATTCATTCACATCAACAGCTTGACACATGTGGATGAAATATGTCAGAAAGATAAATTATAGTCTGAAACTTGTTTCATCCCTTAATGGTGGATTGATATTTTAATATATTCAATATTGTATCATCCCTGAGGTAGCGGTCCCTAAGGGTAAAAACGTACATACAAATCTTCAAGTCTGTATTTTCGAGGGTAGTCAGAGATAAACTAGTGTTAATTCAATCATTTAACTGTCTTTAGTTTCTTTAAACAAATTCCTTTTATGTATTTTACTTGTGGTATGTTCCCTATAGTGATGTTCAGATGCAAATCTTTTACCACACGGCTTACACTCCACGGGCCTCTCAGAAGAGTGTACTTGTAATAAATGCAGTTTTAATGATACTATAACACTAAATCTCTTACCACACTCCGGACAACTGTACTTTTTGGTGTGCGTCTTCATGTGGCATTGTAAATCAATCGCCCGTATAAACTTCTTTTTACATATTTGGCACTCAATATTCCTAATCTTGTCATGACCGGCTTGATGTCTCTTCATGTCCGTTATTTGGATAAATTTTCTACAACAATATTTACAAGAGTACAACCTCTCATTTGTATGTATACGGGTGTGAACCGCCTTTTGGTTTTTTGTACCAAATCCTTTTCCACAGTAAAGACATTGATGGATTTTAACACCGGTGTGGACAGTCATGTGCTCATCAAACTGCTTCTTACCCAATAACCTTTTTCCACATTCAACACATTCTCGATTAGAATTGTGTAGTCCCACATGGGATGGCAGTTTAGATGTCTGTATTTCTTCGAAGCATATCGGGCAAGTTTGTTTTTTATCAAAGTGTTTTTGGACATGTCTTTGAATGGCTGACCGGAATAAGGATATGAGGCCGCACTCTGGACATTCAAACTTACTCCTAAATTTACTGTGAGTAAATTCATGTATTAAATAGTCACAGTGGTCTGAGAATGCAAGTTTGCATCCGTGGCAGACATACGAACGGCTTTCATCTTCGTGTACACTCTTATGGGAGACCAATTTTGCGTTTGTGTCAAATGTTTTTGAGCACAAAGAACATTTAAAGTTGACGTTATGTTCTAGTCGGAGGTGTACGTTTAATTTTATTGTTGTACTGAATACTTTGGCACATTCCGGGTCAGGGCACGCGTGAGTCTCTGTTTTGATTGATTTGGACGATTCTGGTTTTGGCAGATCACTCATTGTTGGAATTCTGTAACTGTAAGTCATTTAACAAGTTGTTATAAGATGGATAAAATAATATTACTTAAATTTCTACAGTCTGTACTGTAATAATATAATCATCATTATCATCAACAGCCTATAACAGTCCACTGCTGGACATAGGCCTCTTCTTAGAAAGGAGGTTTTCCTTCTCTTTGCAAATAATATAATAATATGTTGGACATCTGAAACTAAGCAGAGCTTGTACTATGAAAGCTAGATTGACTGATCATCAACAGCCTTAATAGTTAACTGCTGGACATAAGCATCTCCTTAGAAAGGAGGTTTTGGCCTACTATACCACGCTGGCCAGACGGGTTGGTGTAGGGTTTGTGTCAAGTTTTCCTTCTTTCTGCAGTGCTGTTGTTCTGCGTAGTTTTTTCCCTTAGTCGGCTCTTACGACACCCACGGGATGAATAGGGGTGGTGACACTCTGTATTCTTAATCCTTAACCACCACCGTGACTGATAGAATACTTATATGCTTTTATTCTTTTGTAAATATTTAATAATAGAGTGAAACCGAAAATCAGTGTTAAGCAATTAAGAGAGGTTACTAGGCCTGATGGCCTCCTCCTACTATTTAAAAAGGGGGCAACACACCTGTGACAACAACGCACTCTCTCTTCGCCTAGCCTTATTCCATCACTTGGAGTTGGCTCTCTTAGTTATTCTCCACCAGGACGCTCTGTCACAGGTCGTCTCAGGTGTAACTTTTTTTTGCATCTTTCATGTCTCAGTTACTCATTACATTTACAAACTCATTTACACAAAAAAAACATATAAGTTAAATTCAACCCCAAATATAGATCCTCTCCGGGGCTCCGGTAACCACATTCTTTCAGTCAAAAGCAAATAATAAAAAAAATCGGTTGTCTGTAAAGTCGGTTTACTGACGATAGTTGAACGTGACAACGTCATAAGAAAATACTGATGGAATGGTTGCATTTTTCAAAAATGTATTATTGTATACGAGTAGCAGCTGTCCACGCGGGCGCATCGCTCACTCAAGTAGGAGAGAGACAGATGTCGAACGCTGCCGAACGCGGAGGCCGATTGTGCCTCTTTGTCACTCGTTCCGCGCTCTCGCTTGCACTTCACGCCTTAAATGGAACGCCTCAGAGCGAGGTAACGCCGCATGAGTCATGTTTTTTCGTGCGTGCAGCCGGCTCCATCGAATTATAAGACGTTGTCACGTCAATAATTTCATATTGTTTCACCTGAGACTTATAATAATAATAACCTCACACATCTCTCACACAGCTGTGTGAGCCCAAACTATGCATATTTCTAAATACATACATATTATAGATAAATTATATCCAGACAGAGCAAATGATCATGCGCATGGAGAGCCATTTTAGATAGAGACATGAAAGATGCAAAAGTTACACCCGAGACAGAGCGTCCTGGTGGCGAATGACTAGGAGAGCCGACCCCAAGTGATGAGACAAGGCTAGGCAAACAGTAAGAGAGCAAATGATCATGCTTTTCACTCAATTTATTTGTCCTGTTCGGGCATCTAACCCTCAACCTCTGGCTTGGCAGTCAAAGTGGGCAGAAAAGCCTTTTTTTTTTTTAAAGTGTGGAAATCCCCTCGGACCGTCACCCCACCGGGGTTTGCGGCGGGGTGGTGTGTCGGACTCGGACCGACTAAAACCACACGGTGTGCCAGTCTGCGCCTGTAATAGGAGGGATCCGGGAATAGCTGTTATTAAGACATCCGGACCCCTCCTAGCGCCGGCCCGGTCCTGTTGCGGGCTCCGTCTCAAAAAAAAATCCCTCTCTTTTGGCGACGTCCGGCACACGCGGACGCCGCCCCCTCGCGGATGGCCAAACGGGGGCAGAAACCCCTACACCAACCAATGTGTCAATAATTGAAATGTAAAATACATACAATACTACATAGCATAGTTCAAAATTAAAACACTTACTCAGGTTTAGATACATTTCTAAGTCTATATTTTCTGTAAATTTTATTGGTGTCATCACTAAACGAATCAAATTGATCCTTGACCTCGGTAACACCAAGAGCTTCAAGTTCATTTGGCTTCCTTCTTTTGGGCCGCTGCTCACAATTCTGTGTATCCTTTGGTGGAATACTGCCAAGTATGATAACATTAGAATTGAAAAGATCATGTTCCCGTGCAGCGGTCATAGATTCTTCACATTCTTTCTTCTCAATTTCATTGAATTGCAGAAAACCTGTTGTCTCATTTACGTTCGGTTGACATTCAGTGGTGGGCGTGTCATCATTGTCATTTATAGGATCAGCATTCACGGTTGTATTTTCATCATAATCATCAGCCATTGTGATATGTTATGATGTAATGAAAACTGAAATATTAAAATATTTACTGTTTTTTATACATATAAATATATAAAAATGGTTATATCATTAAAAAACATGTCATATGAGGAACGCCTTATTGAACTAGACTTAACTACACTGGAGCAACGCAGGCAACGGGGAGATCTAATTGAAACATACAAAATAGTAACTGGACACTACAATGTGAAAGACATCGGAAACCTCTACACTATGAATTCTAATACCCGATTGAGAGGACGCCCATTGAAGCTCACCAGGTCTCCGTCTGTTAGCAACCCTAGAAGACACTTTCTACCAAATCGCGTGGTGACCATTTGGAATAGTTTACCGGAAAGTGTAATTAGTGCTGGATCAGTGAACATTTTTAAAAACAGACTAGACGAACATTTAAAAACAACAAAATGAACACAAGTGCAGTGATATGTACGCATCAGATCTGTGATCTGCTAGTGCATTATAGAATAATAATAATAATATATAAGACAATTTGAACTTTGAAGAATTCCTAGAAGATGGAGAATTTTTAAATAACTTCTTGACATGAACTATGTGCAGACTTTCAACTGAATCTTGAGTTTTATGATAACATTGAACCTACACTTTATATTCTAGTATTCATAGTGTACAAATATAGTGTAAATGTGTGTGTGTATGTTTATGTCATGGGCGTAGAAACGGTGGGGCAGGGTGGGGCACTTGCCACACCCTGGCTCTGACGTGAAGGTACCTAAGAAAACCTCAATAAATAAACAATCATACCTATGTGTAATTGTTTACTTACTGTACCTGAAAGTACTGTCTATAGATAGATATAAACCTCTAAATTCACAGATTAACAAATTGGCATACACCCAGAGCCCAAACGGCTGAAGTTAGAGACACATTTTTGGATGGAAGATTTCGTGGTGCGCAATAAGAAAGTGTTTTGGATAATTCGAATTTTACATATGAGTACAGATACATGGTGCTGTAGGGTACAACAGCGGGTATAGTTTGCTAGTTACATATTATTTTAGACTTTTGCCCCACCCTGAGCCCATGGCTAGCTATGCCAATGGTCTATGTATATATATATATATATATATATATATATATAATATATGTGTATGTATGATATGTTTTGTTGTATGTGTGCATATGTGTATGTATAAGTTTATGTATGCATTAAACTGTGTATATCTTCTCCTTACAATATTTCTACACCACCCAAACGTTGACTGGAAGAGAATGCCCTGGGCATTAAGTACAAAAGTGAATAAAGTTCAAAATAAAATCACTTTACCAATAAGATCATTGTTTTTCTTTTAAAAAGACAACTCGCGCACTTCGAATATATTAGTGTCGCGGGGCAGTTTACACAGTAGGAAGTGGCGAGGTGACCGCTTAAGTCATGGCATCTGTGTAAATATTTTTGCAAATGTATCTTTAGGATAAGCTGGATTTAGATTATTTAAAAGTATTTGGAAATTGAGATAGTAGCAAAATGCTGCCATTCAGTATATCAACCGGTGATGTTTAACTATTCAAACTACTATTCACTATACGTAATATTTAATTTTCTCTGAAAAGTATCAACAATAACAATAGTAGAATTGCTAACCATTATTCTGATGTATTTATAAATTGTACTTACCAAACAATTAACTAACCCTTGCAAAATAACTAATATTTATTTTTATTATGATCAAATATAATAAAATTATCATTAAACGTTCTAAATGTCGAAAAGTTTTATCTACATTGAGAAATTTCTCTGTTTATTTTTAACATTGAACAATAGTACTCTGTGATTTCTAAGTTTATTTTACTGAAGCACAGATAATCAATTATTTATGGTAATAGTGATGTATTTGAATCACAGGTTAAATAGTAAAACAGTCCCGTCGAGCGATTACACTGGTTAAGGTAATCGTTTCTTTACCTTATTGTTGTTTGTTTTAATAAAACTTCTTACTTATTGAATACGTATTGTTTCCAAAAACTTCGCGATTTTTATACATAGTAGATGTGTCACATAATAATACTCATTATAAGGTAGGTGCAGGGTTTTTTAAATATTTATTACTTCAAATAAAACGTCGGGTAACAATACTCCACATTTCATAAAATTTAACGGATGAATTAGTGAGAGTTGAGTACGGATACGAGAGGTGTGATTATTAATACCCAGAATTGTTCTTTAACATGGGCCATGGAAAAATTTTCACATGGGCCATGGGAACTTTATTAGATAATTTAGTTAAAAATGTATCAAGGAAAGTTAATGTATCAAAGAAAAAAAATTTTTTTTGGCCAAAATGAACGGAAAACACTATTTTTTATGGCACACATATATGACTGACATGGCCCTATGCAGACCCGGCGTGCGAATATGAACGTTACGGTGCTACTGCATTTACGACCCATGACTGTACTTTCTTACAGATGCGCTCCGTAGGTATTGACGAAACTTAACTTACAAGCGTGAGTGTGACTACTAAGTGATAGTGACTACCTCCGCCCATGGACACTTCTACTCAAGAGTCACGAGTGCCTTGCCCATGTTAGAGTTCTCCCCCCATAACCAGAGGTGAGGGGGGTTTTAACTCCGGTAACTTCACTGGACTCGATGACAACGGTTTTCTGTAAGGCTGTGGTATCATACCATGTCTTTCCCACTGCACAATATTGCATGTCTAAAGAAAGGAATTAAAAATGCATATATCGTATAAAATTAGTTTTATTTACACGTATAAGCATTAAAAACATTGAACGTCCATATATATTCAGTCAACATGTTATTATATCTTAGGAACAAATAATTCATACGCAATCGACATAATACAACCGAAATTTTAAGCTTAATTATTTTTCTCTTTTTTAAAAGACCACACCCGCTGGGAATATATCGTATGTCGCGGGGGCCTTAACAAACATACATGAAACGGATACAAATAACACCCAGACTCAGAACAACAATTTGTGGATTACACAAAGTGTCGTCCCATGTGGGGATCGAACCAACAACACTATCTATCGATTGTGTATAAATTTATAAAATATGCCATTCACGTGCAGATTTGTTAACAATATCTGCCAGTGAATGGCCCATACTAACAGAAAAGGAAAACTATTTACATATCAAGTAATTATATTACTTATTACTATACAAAGATATTTTTTCAAATATAATTATATTTACAGACTTAGGAACTACATTTCGTTCAACCCACTTACTTTAATCTTACGCCAATTTTCGATTAATTAGAAATCAAATTAGAAATGTATTATAGCTACTGCATACACCAAAACAATTAAAAAAAATGATGAATATTCTTTTTAGAATTCTCTTCGGAAAACTTCAACTTGGCGGGTTTTAACGGCTTAAATAATTAAATATTAAACTAGTAGTTAGTACAGTGTACCGCTGCAGATCTCTTTGTAAAAAATTGTGCATATGATAACTGACTTGTCTCAAAAAATTTAGCATTTATCACTCCTTGTATTTCCCGCCATGAGTGGATTCTTATTGAGAATACTTTTATGTTCAAATATTATTATTAGGTACAGAAGGTGTACTTTGTAGAGACAAATGAATTTCGACTCTCGAGACTTAGGAACAAAATACAATCTGGCTTGCGTGACATTCGAGTAAATGTTAGACTACAACAAGGATTTCCAGAGTGGTCGATATTGACCCCTTGGGGTCGAAATCGGTTTCCTAGGAGTCTACAAACATCAACCCCTATTAATTAACACAAGTTCTTATTTGAAACTTTCAAGATACTGTATTAGTTGTGTTACGTGTACCAATACGAGGGGTGATCAATAAGTAATGATAATCGAGTATTTCTAGAACGCACAAAAACCCAAATAATTTTTTTTCTGCTTGCTTATATATCCACTACTTCAGCTTCAAAAAAATGTATAAATAGGACACCATTACCGGGAGATACATTCATTTGAATACGAACTGTCGAAGAGAAAACATCAAAATAGAGAAAAATGAAATAAGAGCTGTCATCAAGTACCTCTGCCTGAAAAAAATGTCTACCAAAGACATACACAGCGACTTAGAGGAAACATTGGGGGAGTCTGCTCCTCCATATTCCACAGTCGCACGCTGGGCAAAGGAATTTAAGCTGGGCAGAACCTCCACTGAAGATGAACATCGCGAGACGCCCTTCCACGTCCCTTACTGGAGAAAACGTCAAAAAAGTGGAAGATATCGTGTTGGCCGATCGAAGGGTGACCGTAAGGCATGTAGCTGAGGTCACAGGGATCTCCTATGGCAGCGTTCAAAAAATCATTGTCAACAAAATGCATATGAAAAAGGTCTCTGCGCGTTGGGTACCGAGAATGTTAACCGACGAGCAAAAAAAGAAACGAGTCGACATTTCGAGGGTGAATCTTCAAAAGTTCCAGGCCGATAAAGAATTTTTTTTGTCGCGTTTTGTGACCATGGACGAGACCTGGATCCACCACTTTGATCCCGAAACCAAACAACAATCAATGACTTGGAAACGAGCTTCCTCACCAACGCCGAAGAAATTCAAAGTGTCAAGTTCAGCGGGAAAGGTTATGGCGTCTGTTTTCTGGGATGCAGAAGGAATTATTATGGTGGAATATTTGGAACCCTTTTCCAAACAGGCCACTATAACAGGCTCTTACTACGCAGGCCAAATAAGAAGATTGCGAGAAGCTATTAAGTCAAAAAGACGCGGTAAACTGCGCGCTGGAGTGCTGTTTCACCAAGACAACGCCCCGGCTCACAAAGCCGCAGTTGCGATGGCTGCCATTGAAGAAACGGGGTTCGAACTGCTCGAACACCCTCCCTATTCGCCAGATCTAGCTCCCAGTGACTTCTATCTCTTTCCTCGGCTCAAAGAACACCTCCGGGGCAACAAATTTGAGGACAATAGTGAAGTGATGGCCGCAGTAGAGGCATTTTGGGAGGGTCAAGACAAAGAATTTTTTTCTAAGGGAATCATGGGCTTAGAAAAAAGATACACTAAATGTATTAACTTGCAAGGAGACTATGTTGAAAAATAAAATACTGTTTTTAATCTAATAGTTCTGTTTCATATTGATTATCATTACTTATTGATCACCCCTCGTATTTTAGTAGGAAGTATTATTATTATACTTTTAAAAATTAAACAAGTTGATAAGCGTGCAGTAATTATGATACGGGGGTCTGAGGTATCAGTTCATTTTTTGGAAAAGGGGTCTCTTGCTCAAAATAGTTTGGGAATCCCTGGCCTACAACTATCAGATTCAGTGTATTATGTCTCGTATCTGACCGACGACTTTAAAATTCAAGATCTTTTGACATATTATTTTCAGATTATATTCAGTGTGGGGACAGATAAAACTACAGAGTGTCACCGCCCCTATTCATCCCGTGGGTGTCGTAAGAGTCGACTAAGGGAGCAAACTACGCAGGACAACAGCACTGTAAAGAGAAGAAAAACTAACACAAACCCTATACCAACCCGTCTGGCCAGCGTGGTACAGTAGGCCAAAACTTCCCTTCTAGGGAGAGGCCTATGTCCAGCAGTGGACTATTAAAGGCTGTTGATGACGCTGATAAGATTGAATTCTTAACCAACACGCATATTTATGTAGTAGTCAATTTTAATTATATTTGAGTGTATTCATAACATTATACCTATAGATTTTTTTTACTTATTTAACGCATAAACTTCTTTTTGTATACTAAGAGGCAAGCGAACAGACGGGACACCTGATGGTAAGTGGCTACCACCGCCCATGGACACCGTGATCCTCTCCAGGATAAGGTTCTCTCCTCCGGATTAGGTCCCCCCAGGATAAGGTTCCGCCTTTTTTTTTTTTTTTTTTCCGTGCGGAAATCCCCTCGGATACCACCTATCGGTGGCATGTCGGACTCGAACCGACTAAAACCGCACGCCGTCTCGGGTACTAATAGCCGGGGAACCAGGTATACCCTAGAAAGGAAGTCCCTGGTGCCCGAGGATAAGGTTCCCCCTAGGATAAGTACCTCCTCAGCATAAGGTCCATTCCCAGGATAAAGTCACCCCCTCTGGATTAGGTTTTCCCCCAGAATAAGGTCCATCAACAAGATAAGGACCCCCTAAGATTTAGGGAAGGGTGATTAGGGGTCATTCGATTAAAAATAACGAAAAAATTGCTTAACACCGGTTTTCTGTGAAGCCATGGTATCACTCCGGTCGAGCCTCCCCATGTTTACTGAACCTTGGCTCTCCCACGATCACTTTATATACAACTTCTATGAATATATTACATTTTGGAACGAAGTTCTTTATCGCACGTTACACGCTCTGCGCGGATGGGAGTAAGACCGAAAAAATGTGTAACAAGACTTTTTATCGACACTACAGCAAACATCTACCATAAGGCGAAAGGAACTTCGTTCTGACCGGGGATCCATAGACCCCTCACATTTTTTTTAAAATTAGACTTTTTTTTTATTAACCTGCTCTCCTGTACAAAGATGTCACCGCATCAATATCACTTTCTACGTTTTCTCTTCCCGTCCAGCTTCTAGAACACGCGATCCTGGTACCCAGAGTCCTGCACGGGTTGGCTGGGCTTAGCCTGGGCGCCGGCCACATGGTGGTGGTGTCGCAGGTGGCCCGGGCGCCTAGGGGGTGCCAGATACTCGAACATGCTCTGAGTGTGTTGGGCCAACATGTTAGCGAGGTCACAAGGCATTGGGTCCGTCCAGAAGAAATCGTGGTTTAAGGCAGTATCAGCATCATACCTGGGAATAATTAATTTTAAAGTCTTTTGAATACAAGCATTTATCTTAAATTTGATACCTCAAAGAGCATCCTGACTCAGGGCAAATACTTTTATTATGGTACTAGCATTTGCCCGCGGCTCCGCCCGCGTGTGTGTCGGTTATCGCGTAAAAAGTAGCCTATGTCCTCCTTTAATCAAACTATCTAAATATCAAATATCATCTAAATCGGTTCAGCGGTTATTGATTCCCCATACAAAAACCACAAACCTACACAACAAGCATTGTCGCCTTTTGAGTACACCGCCCCAGAGTTTTGTGATTATTTGTCTCTAGCTTTTCATTGGTGAAAGAATATTTTAAAACGGTTTAGAGGTTACTTTCACATTTAAAGGTATCAAAAGAATTAAAAACATTAAATTGATAATGGAGGAACCTAGTAATCTATACTATTTAATGGTGAAGACACCAACCTCTTGGCAGGATCCAGTTGTAGAAGTTTGTCCAACAAATCACAGCCATAAGGGTCCTTCACATACGGCTTTAGGCGTTCCTTGACCTTCCTCTTCTGGCCCTTGGGCAGCTCCATCTTGTTATACAGGTCTAGGTTCTCAACACCAGGCCACACGTCTGGTGTACAGGAGCCACACAACTGCGAGATGAGGATTAGTTGCTGTTGCTCTGTTGGGCCCTGAGAGAAGAAACAGAATTTAATTTGTAAAAATAAAAACAAAAATAATGACTGCAAAAAATGTAACCTATACATTGACGATTGGTGACGGGCCTGTTGGTCTAGTGGTTAGTAACCCTGACTGCTAAGCCGGAGGTCGTGGGTTCGATTCCCACCCATGACAAATAATGTGGGATGAGCACGGTCATTTGTTCTGTGTCTGGGTGTAATTTATCTATAATATATATGTATTTCAAAAATATATAAGTGTGTTTATCAGCAGTCTGGTTACCATAGTATAGGCTATGCCTAGTTTAGGATTAGACGGCCGTATATGAGATGCGTGAAGTTATTATTATTATTACATTTATATTTTTCTCTCTTTTTAATTTTTGGCTCCAAAATATGGAATCCACTTGAAAATTGCCCTTGACCCTTGTGATAACCTTCAAGGTTGCGACCAAAATCAATTTCAAGGTCACCAATGGATAGGCAGGGAAAATTCCTGTAACTTTTGTGTTTAATGTATTGCCTAAAAATGCATCCCTAGCAAATTATTCAGCTGTTCCGGTACTTTTCTAACACCCTCTATAAGTACATATTATGTCTATAAGATCTCGTCCACTGGTTACCATACTGCAGGCTCTGCCTAATTTAGCATCAGACAGACAGAAGTTATTATCTTTAATGAAAGTTAAATAAAAGCTTATAAAAAAACATATTTACAGTACCTGCATTATTGGAGATCTCGTCCACATTTCCGCCATGATACAGCCGGCTCCCCACATGTCCACTGGTGGACCGTAGTTACGATCACCTGCACACGTAAGTATATAATTCAGTTATGTGGTATTTAAGTTAAATTATAGTTTAACAATATTTTTTTATGGTTTACAAGAGTACATCGAATTAATGAACATGTACGAATGGCGGTCTTATTGTTAAAATGTAAACTCTTACAGGCTACCTTTTAATGGATAAATACTCTTTTGATGAATTCATGGGTTTACCAGTTTTGGTGGTTTTTGTATTAATTTTGAGGAAATACTAAGTTATGTAGCTGAGATCCTTTTTAAATTGTTTTTCTAGAAAGATTTTTAAAGAGTTTGTTATGGCGTAGTGGTTTGTGTAATGGACTGCTATTCCAAAGGTCGCGTGTTCGATTGCCGCTCAAGGCAAACATTTGTGTGCATGAACATTTAATGTTTGATTTGGTTTGGGTGTTTCTATGTATTTACAAAAAAAAAGTATTTATGTATTTATATCAGTTGTCTGGTACCCATAGTACAAGCTCTGCTTAGTTTGGGACTAGATGGCATTCAGGTAGAATATTATTATTATAGATCATTTTTGATAGTTTAGAATCTACCAGTTTTGCCTGCATGTACAGTGGATACTTTCTACACAACATGATCCAGTTATCTCAACATTTGGGCAAAGTTAGTTTAAAGTCAACACAAACAGACAAACTTGCAGTTTGTAATGTATTAATTATTAAACATTTTTATAATCATTGTTTTATCAAAATTACCACATTCGATAATTGCTCAACTTTCCTTCCATCATTAGAGAAGTATACATGTGGTACTTCTGCTAAATTTATCAACTCCACTCAGTTTGTATTCGTGTACTAATCCCTCCCACACACCCAACACTGTAACTCCTATATACTAAGATCAACAGCAGCGACCTACGAACACACCAAGTTATGGCACTCGGAAGGTCCCAAGTATAAATTTAACTGTTTTGAAAATCGCAACAAACTTAATAGGATTAAAGTTGGAGGAGTTGGAAATACAATAAATCTGCTTCCCTCCTTAGCAAAACGGGAGACAAAATTAAGTAAAGTGGGCATGCACCCTTTTAAACAAGGAAGCACCACAGCCACTAAATATTATGGGTCCTAGGTGAGCTATATTTGATTTCTATAATATGTATGGCAGAATCGCCTAGACACATGAAAATTCACCCTAGTTAACATAAGATCCCATAGTATACCGCCCCAGATGTCACTTGTAAGCTATTCAGCAATATGTTACATTTATTGACTCCACTCAGTTACTGAGGCACAGTTTTCTACACTGACTCTTTGAATGACATGAAATAACCACATGGTGGTAAGGCATTTTGGGCCTACCATCGGTACTGAATATGCAGTTTACTGAGTTGTGCATCGCTGCAAATAGAACCCGCTAATATCACATCAACACAGTTGGTGCAGTGTATTGACTTACATAGTTAGTGCACAGACATCTCTAGGAGGAAGTGGAAATGACCAAATAATCAATTGTCTTATAAGTACAGGCAAGTTTTGCAGTTACAAGCTAGTAAATAAAGCAACTCACCTAATAGTAACTCGGGAGGCCTATACCACAAAGTAACCACTCTATTTGTGTATTTATTCACTTGTCCAGATTTCGCTACACTGAATGCCCTGGCTAGACCAAAGTCAGCCAGTTTTAAGATCCCATTCTTTGTAATAAGCACATTGGCAGCTTTCATATCTCTGTGCAGGATTTTATTGCTGTGTATGTAGTATAGGCCATTCAGTAACTGTTGCATAACCTTTTTGATCTCGCCCAAGCTGAATTTAACGTTCACATTTGACAATAATCCCGCCAAATCGTGTTCACAGAAGTCGAAAACTAAATAGAAGGTAGATCTGTACTTATTGTGTAATGTCGCCTTCGTGCGGCAAATCTCGATTAAATTAACAACATTTTCGTGTTTGAGGAGCTGTAGAATCTTGATTTCACGCAGAGCGGTTATAGGAAAGCCTTCTTTTTCATTGTCCATGAGGACTTTTTTCATGGCAACAAACTTTTTGTTGCTGTTCCTTGCGCGGGCTTTAAACACTTCACCAAAGGTGCCTTGGCCAATTTTAGCAACTTTTTCGTATTTAGAAGACTCGTCGCAAAAGGGAAAGTCGAAGTCTTCTATATATTTTTCTTTTTCTCTCATATTGAGGATCGTCGAACTCGTGCTAATTACGGGTTGCGTAGGCTCCCGCGGAGCACTAACGCTCTGCATTTTGGACGTAATTTTGACGGATTTATATAAACTGTCGGGTGAAACCTTTTATTGTTTATTCAATAAACACTCGTGGTACTTTAAGATATGAAAACACATTCCACAAGTCCACAAATCCACAAGACTCCACAATTTTACTGTCAACGTGACAGATGTATCCACAGATTCACTAATTCTTCCTCCTACAGAGTATCGCTACAGAATGACAAAAGCACTTTTTTATTTAGCGTACGCTAGTGGGTACGTGAGTGCGACACAGATGCTGGCGGTGTTATGCAAATGTTATGCCAGTCGTCAGCGTTGCGACGATAGTATGCATGCAAGGCTTTGAGGGAGGATTGACTGTCCCCTCGCAGTCACCCTTTTAGCACACATCGTGACTCACTGATAATTGCAATTGTGTATTTTATAAATTTAATGGATTTTATTTCTTTGGAAGTATGTGGTTTTAACTAATTAAGCTATTTCGAAATGCCTTGGATTGGCAACACTTGTATAGCAATTATTACTAGGTAAAATAATTACCTACATAGAGCTTAATAATCACTAGTAATTATTTAATTAGCTGCAAAATTCTTATTATGTATAATGTATGAGATACTATATCTCAAAACAGAAATTGAATATTATACTATATTTCTTGACAACAAACAACTTTACCTCAGCAACCATTACTATGAATAATTACCATTTTATTTTTAACCATTATAGTAATACGTAACAACCATAAGTTTTTAACCAACTAAACCTGGCAATACTCACAGAATATTTAATGTTGTCTCATTTATCAACTGTTCTTTTTCATATCTTTTAGAGTAAAGTACATATTTTATATCAATTACTGAAAATAACCACGACAAGATTTTAAATATTCCGAAAATATATCAGAACAAAGACAATTTTCCCTTGGACTTACAATCTTGCTTACAAGTCGCTTATTCTTATTTTTTTGCAAATTACCCACTTTGCCCTAGATATTGAATTTTCATGACTGTCACATTTAGCGAATTTAAAGACCCACAAATATAGAGAAATGTTTCTATCACTACATGTTGTAAAACAGAGTCCCCCACCGCATCTGCTGTGTTCGCGTGAAACTCAAAACTACTGAGGCTCAAGTGTAAGTTCATTTTACATCTACTCGATCGCCACGGGAACTGCGTTCGGCGCTGCGACAGCCTGCACTGATATCTGCACCACTCGCAACGCCAAACGCGCTCGCTATCGAGAGCTAGTTGATGTGAAACAAACTTGCAAGTGGTTTCCACAAAAAAAGACAGTGCTTCATGGGGAAGGTTTCATCAACAGCCTTTACTAGTCCACTGTTGGACATATGTAGGCCTCTCCTTAGAGTTTAGGTTTTGGCCTACTATACCACGCTGGCCAGACGGGTTGGTATACGGTTTGTTTCAAGTTTTCCTTCTCTTTTCAGTGCTGTTGTCCTGCGTAGTTTACTACCTTAGTCGGCTCTTAAGACACCCACGGGATGAATAGGGGTGGTGACACTGTATTCTTAATCCGTCCCCACACGGGGAAGGTTTAGGTGTATTATTTCACGATCATATTGATCTCAGAATAAGACAGTGGAGTAATAAAACATAAATACGTATTATTAGAAAAGTCTTTTATTTTACAATATTACAGTATATAAACAAACAAGTTTTGCCAGAAATCTAAATATAAATTAGACTACAGATTATATAATTCTAAATTGCCACTAAGGTTACTTGTGTTGGGTACAATGATATTTAATATTTTAAACATTTGTTTTGTGTATATAAGGGAGTTTTGAATAATTTATGCATTTGTCTTGGGTACAGCTCTTCTCCCCCCTCTTGGGAGAATGCCCATTTCAGTATGAAAATTAGTCTCACACTTTTTTGCTATGTCGAAACGGTCCTTGATTCAAGTTTTAGGACTTGTATTTTAGAACTAAGGGTTTGAAAAAACACTAAGTTCTATGGAAGAGATTCAGGGTTAAGTCACATTAAAAACAATTTTTTTTCTGACATTTGAAATGATGACGAGAACGTCTTAAAGTTTTACCATGATTGGGCATTCTCCTTTAGACACTAATATTCAGTACATGGGGTAACTTTGATAAATATAGTTTTGAGTTAAGTACATTATTACATTGCTTTGTGTCAAAGCAGAGGCTTTAAAAATTGTTTCATTTTAATGTTAAGAGTCAAAGTCAGAATTTCTTTATTCCGGGTTACCTGATGGAAAGTGACTACCACTGCCCATGGGTGTGTGCAACTCAGGAGTCACAAGCGCGTTACTGGTCTCTTAAGGGGGAGTACTCTTCTTTAAGAGGTGGGGTCCCTTTAAAGTTACAAAGATGACTAAACACAAAGTTTACAATATTTACTGTAATTAGAAGAACGTACAACCTATTAGAACAATGCTTAAATAAAAAAACATGTCTCACTAATTATCAGTCATTATTAATTTCACTGCCATTAAAAGGATTACAGTTCTTAGTAAATATATGAAAAAATATATCCGAGGTTGATAAAACAAATAATAAAATCGTTCACCTAACGTTCCCAACAAGAGAAAACCTGAGTTAAATTTATATTTTAAATTTAAAAAAGAAACGTTCTGTCGAAGAACAGAGAAAAACATTATTTTTTCATCGTTTTAGTCAACCTCACCGAAGACAAAGGTAAAGTGGTACAACGGAAACACAATCCAAATCACACTATTTTCTATCAAAAAAAGGGGTCTGCTGGAGTCAGGTACACTCGATGAAGGGTATACCTGGATATAGAACATGTATATTTATTGATGTAGAATATCTTCAGGCCTGCTGATTCGAAAGTAGATACTAATAATCGAAGCAAATGTACTACTAGCGTAGTAGTGTAACCAAGGTTACCAAAGCCATCAGAGCTCCATGACATCAGGTAGGATTTTTTAAATTTATTTGCTTAAAACTTAATGCACATGTTGTACAAAAGCGGACTTAATGCCATGAGGCATTCTCTCTCAGTCTCTTTAGGTGATGCAGAAATATGATGCGGTATGTGCAAAATAAAATATTAAACTTTAAATTTAATATAATATAAAAATACTGTCTCGTACTAGGGTTGTGACTGTTCTGCCAATTCACCCTCAAAGAATATCTCGCATTTTTGTCTTGAATGCAAGACGGTTTGTGGGATTGAGGTGATTATCCTACACTTTTGATGAATAGGACAATCCGAGGACCGTGGGAGAGCCTTATGGGCCTTGACAGGAGTGATACCACGGCCTCACAAAAAAACCGGTGTTAATCAATAATTTCGTTGCTTTCCACCGAGTGATTGAGGTTATCGGAGCATCAAACTCCTATTCCCTCAACTCTTGACTGCACGGATGGCGTAGTAGTTTAAGCGGTCACCTTCCTACTGCGCTAAGTGTTGTGGGTTCTATCCCCACATAGGATATCACTTTGTGTGATCCACAAATTAGTTCTTTGTGTGTCATGTATGTTTGTAAAGTCACAACACAGGATTATATTACTAGGGTAGTTGTCTTTTTAAAAAGAGAACGAAAAAATCTGGTGGGGGAGGGGCCACAAGGCCGGCAACGCGTTTGTGACTCTCGAGTGCAAGTGTCCATGGATGTCGGTAGTCACTTACCATCAGGTCTCTCTTATTTGATCTTTTTCTTAATCTTATTTTTCTCTTTATTGACTTTTTACCTTTTAGCTAGCTAGCTATACTGGCACACATCAAAACAATGTTGGTATATTTAATGATACCATTGTATCTATCTGGAAATTGCAAAAATGAGTGGCCAATATCCTGGGGTGAAGCACTCAACGGAAGACAAAGTACTCGCGTCTCTAGGGCTGCAGGTATCTTATAGCGGCGGTCGTCACTTACTATCAGTTGACCCGACTCCTCGTTCAGCCAATCTTTATATATATAATTCTTCTGTGAGTGTGTATGTCACTGAACTTCTCTCAAACGAATGGAAAGATTTTGATGAATTTTTTTGTGTGTGTTCAAGGGGATCTGGGAATGGTTTAGATTCACAATTTTGTCCGCTGGACAATGTTTTTTTAATTAATTTTTAATTTATTAGTAGTTGTTGATTTTGGAATGTTTTACATTGGATCAGATAGACGGCGCTACCATCGCAGTATCAAATTTGACAGGACAACGTCTGTCGGGTCCGCTAGTATACCATATAAAAATCTAAGGTTAAAGATAGACTGAACGAGGTCAAATCTCAACTATAAGAGGACGTAGACTAATTACAATCACAATTAGCAAGGGGAGGATACTAACTTTTAAACTTTCGCGTTCCATGATAATTAATATTATTTAACGGGAATTAACGCGATCTCTTATTTAGGGTATTACATACCTCTGGTTTGCCTGACGTTTCGACCAGGTTGCACCGGCCGTGGTCACAGGCTGACTGTGACCACGGCCGGTATGTAGTACCCTAAATAAGAGATCGCGTTAATTCCCGTTAAATAATATTAATTAAGGGGAGGATATATATTTTTTTATATTATATTTCCGTCAAATTTATAACTACCCTCAACGGTACAATATTTTCTTCAAATTTGAGTACCAATTTACCCAACTTTGAGTAGGAGCAATCCAATTTAAAAAAAATTGAAGTCTTTTCGTATCATACGCGCGCGCACACACACACACAAAATTCAGTCGAATTGAGAACCTCCTCCTTTTTTGAAGTCGATAATTATCCGTCTCTCAAACGAGGACCCTCAATGAACTCTATGCAGACAATTTGGCTTGCAATTTCTTCAAAACTATAATATTTCTAATTTAATACTTTTTATCCATTTTTGTAGGAATATTTTAACGTCGTCACATTTTTGGAATCTTTGAAAGGGTTGGAGTCGAGGGTGAAATAGATTTTTGACTTACATTTGTTTATATTGACGTAATTATAACGCACAATATAATGGCGGACGGTGAACAGGTCAAATTCTTTAAGACCGTTTATTGCATCCGATCTCTAAAAGTTTTATTTTTATAAGTATACACGGCAAACAAAACACCTGGTCAGTGGCACGAAGTATCTCGTGGACCTCGTAGCTAAGTAGTAACCGATTTGATTGCCAAATTGCAAAAGTTAAGCAATCATAGACAGGTCAGTCTACAGATGGGTGACCATTTCTTAACACATGGCCACATGAGTACCCCAAAGAGCGACGACAGACGAACATCTGTGGCCATCGTTAAGGGTAGTTGGAGATCTAAAAATTCCGACAATAATCTTTTTACAGAACTTCGATATTACCTAGTACTGACGACTGGATGGCGTAGTGGTTTGTGTAACGGACTGCTATTCCAAAGGTCGCGGGTTCGATTCCCGCTCAAGTCAAAACATTTGTGTGCATGAACATTTGATGTTTGATTTGGTCTGGCTGTTTCTATGTATAATATGTATGTATTTACAAAAAAAAAAGTGTATATGTATTTATATCAGTTGTCTAGTAGCCATAGTACAAGCTCTGCTTAGTTTGAGACTAGATGGCGTTGTGTGAATGTGGTAGAATATATTATATGATATACTTGGGTTGTGGAGATCTGATGGTAGTCGCTCCACGTACAAAATCTAAGTTCATCCGTATCATACTTGACTTACGTAACCTAGTTTGATAAAAATGCTTGGAGGAAGAACAGTACGAAGTATCTGAGGTTTTAATCAACTATTACTAGACAAATTGAACTATACAGGGTTACTGTTTAAGTCGACCTAGATACTTTAAAAGGTTTCAGTTGACATCATTGCGGATAGATTTAACTATTAAATACCATATGCCAAATGTAACCATTTTCAAGTATTTAAAAAAAAATTGTCGTTATTTTTTTAATACGACTCCCGCACTAGGAATGAATCCTGTGTCGCGGGGGACTTTACAAACATACATGAAACGGACACAAAAACATCCAGATTCAGAACAACAATTTGTAGATCACACAGTGTTGTCCCATGTGGGGTTTGAACCCACAACACTCGGCGCGGCGACCGCTTAATGTGACTTTTTTTTTAATTTATTTCCTTTTTTTTCTGTTGATGTAATAATGGAATGGTGTGGTAATGGAAATTATAAAACAATGTTTTAACTCCATAAATACTGTTAAAAAAAGAAAACAATAAAGGAGGTAAGTTCTAAAAAAATTGTATCAGGATATTTTTATAAAAAAACCTTTAAAGTCCAATATCTTGAAAATGGTTAGGTTTGGGATACGGTACTTCATAGTGGAATCTATCAGAAATGATAGCAATCACAACCGCTTAACGTATCTAAACCAGTAACCCTGTTTAATACAGCAGTAACCTACACCTATACATTTGCAAATGATCATTTTTGTTTCAATACCATTCTGCGATCACATCACATCAACAGCCTTTAATAGTACTGCAGGACAAAGACCTCTCCTTAGAAAGGTTTTGGCCCACTATACCACGCTGACCAGACGGGTTAGTACAGGGTTTGTGTCAAGTTTTCCTTCTCTTCTGCGTTATTAGTTTTAAATATTACGTTACTTGCCCATGACTTCTTCAACACAGAGGCTAGACCTGGCAATAAACCTGACATTTTGGCATTCGATTCTTTTTATGTTGTAAGCATCCACTAAGAAGGGATTTTTGGCAACTTCACCCTTGAGGGGGTAAAAGATCGTATGGAAGTTAGAAACAAAAAAAAACAACAGCTAGTGGTTCATTGAAATCGCAGGTAATTTGTAATATTGACCAGATATTTCGTTTGCCGGCTATACAGTTTACAAGCACTTTATTCCGTCAATAAATTTAAGAGCAGTGTATCACAGAATCATGATAAATCAACTTCAGCAAAATCTGACAAGGGATCTATAATTTTATCACTTCTACCCTTGTTTTCACTACCAGACGGGAGTTTCTCTTCTAAAATCTCACTTAGTACATCTTCTTCAGTTTTATTATTACTTCTAGAAACTTCTAGATGATTGTCTTTTATGTTAGCATTTAAATTATCGTTATTCAAATCACTTTTAGACGCTACCGAATTAAATTTAGAATTGTCATCATTGGTTTCAAATTTAGTCTCTTTGGCGATATTTGTACTCTTTAAATCATCTCGATCTCTCTCTGATTTAGAATCGTCATTTAAATTATAAACAACGTCTTTCAAGACACCTTCGTTATTCTTATTAACATTAGACACGACCTTATCAATATTTTCCCTTTGAAAATCATCATGGCCGTCAAATTCTTCGGTGTCATTATAATCGCTAAATTCATCTAAGTCTCTTTCTGTCTCAGTTGGAGACATTTCTGATCGACACCTGGATGGTGATAGATTCTGAACAGCAGTTTTAGATACAGTTTTGAAGATATCTTCAATGTTGGCTTCGGTGGCCAGTTTGAGAGATTGCTCCCATCCATGTAGGGTTTGTTTGTGGATGTTGACTTGTCTCTCTGCTAAGTCTAAAAGAAGAGACTTTATGTCGGCTTGAGTTTTTGGTATCCAGTCTGCGAGTTCCGAGCGGAGGGCTTCGGAGGCTTGTTCTAATCTGTGAAGCAGAGTTGGGTATTAAACAAGAAAAAAAACGATAATGAAACGTAAATTGCATTTGACGATTTACAGTTAAAATAAAACCATATGTAAGTTACAACTAATGGGTAATTAATTGTTAATCATAGTAACAATTAACAAATAAATAATTGATATATTTTTGGTTTATTAACACCCGTCTGACCAGCGTGGTACAGTAGGCCAAAACCTCGTTTCTAAGGAGAGGCCTATGTCCAACAGTGGAATATTAAAGGCTGTTGATGAATAAATAGATAATCATAGTAACAATTAATGGGAAATAATAATTTTTCTAATCATCATCATTAACAGACATAGGCCTCTCCTTAGAAAGGATGTTTTGGCCTACTGTAGTGTTACTAATATCTATCATAAATTATAAACTTACCGATTGTGTACATCGTCCGTGGCGTTGGTCCCTGATACGTATGCAGCTGGAAATAATGTTTACAGTGATTATTAATTACAGCAGGGAATATATTTGAGTGACATAAGGGCATACAATGCCACATTGTAGATGATGTCTATTTAGGTTTCTACGTATTTATCAAGGGTATACCATCCTATACCAACCCGTCTGGTCAGCATGGTATAGTAGGCAAAAATCTCATTTCTAAGGAGAGACCTATGTCCAGCAGTGGACTGTTAAAAGCTGTTCATGATGATAATATCAAGGGAATGTTATAAGGTTGAATGAAAGAGTATTTGAAAATGCGATTATTGGGCTTGGACTTTTAATAGCAAATGTTGCAAGAGCCGATTAAGGGAGCAAACTACGCAGGACAACAGCACTGCAAAGAGAAGGAAAACTTGACACAAACCCTAAACCAACCCGTTTGGCCAGCGTTCTAACGAGAGGTTTACGACCAGCAGTGGACTTCTAAAAGTTGTTGATGATGATGATGATTTAAAGTACCCTCGTCAATGACAATAAAGTCTGCTTTCTTTTGGTAGGTAGGACAAAATTTGTAGTCGGTAAAATTGGGTGTTTACAGGTTCCTTCTTATATTTTCGGAGGTATAGGTGAGAGTGGGTTACTGCACGAACGACGCAGTGGTTGAAGGTTTGTGTGGAAGTCAAAAGTCTGTCGGAGCACTAAAAAGTCAGACAACAGCGATATCGCTTATTATTTGTTGTGTGAAGGTCTGATGGCGGTCGTCCCATGTACAAAACTGAAGTTCAGCCGTATCCTAGTAGACTTAAAGCCGATCCTAACCTAGTTAAGAAGAAAGGCTCAAAATCGATAATGAATAGAATACTATTCATTTTTGTAAAACTGGAAGCGGACAAGGGTGGGTGTGATGTATTGGCGCACCGTGTATGGCGTCCCGCTGCTTGATCTTGTCTCGGTGCGCGGCGGCGTAGTGCGCGAGCAGCGGCAGCACGGCGCGCGGCGCGAGGGGCGCGCGCGGCGCCGAGCGGGCGCGCGCCGCCGCCCCCGCGCCCAGCGCCGCGCCGCCCGGGCCCAGCGCCACGCGCCCGCGCGTCGACGCCGCCCACGCGTCGCACGCGCGCTTCATGCTGTGGGACCGACCCACTCACTCAATCTTATCGTGTCGTACGAGGTGAACTTAATGCCCTAAATGATGAACGATGCAGAGATATGATCAACTTCTAACTATCGTATCCTAATAAAACTTTGCATATACATATTGACGAACCTATAGTTGGATTCGTGACTTCGATTCCCAGGATAAATACGATGAACGCATCGTTTTATTCTGTCCGGGTGTATTTTATCCAATATGTGTTACATGTAAATATTTAAAAATATATAAATATGTTTATCAGCAATCTAGTTTCCATAGAACAAGCTCCGGATAGTTTTGGATCGAACGGCCCTATGTGAGGTTATTACCCAAAAGTTGATTGGAAGAAAATGTCTACAGCATTAAGTCCGTCTTATACGTTATGCAAAAAGTATATATAAATAAATATTTTAAATTATAATTTATATATTCAGATGATAATACTATAATTTTGCATCTTAGAGTTAATTTGATGACGAAGCTAAAAGGCGAACGTTAAGCTGTTCAGTGACAATTATCATCAAACTTGACAGACACATTACAAGTATACAGAAAAAAATATTAGTACCCTTCATTCACTATTTACGAATGAGAGAAAATAAAATATAACACAAGCGAAACCGCGAGTTAAAGCTAGTATGCTAAACATAAATTACTTGCCAGTATATATGCTAATTTTTGTGTAAAAATTTATGAGACCTAGTATACATCCTTGAAGTACACCTAATGAAAAATACTGCTTAAGTATTAAAAATATAAAATTAAAACACATATATATTGTGTGATTTAATTCTTACGAAGTATAAACAGTAATGACACTAATACATATAATGCTTTTTATTAAGTAATAAAAACCTTCTGATCTACACAGTCAAATGCTTGAACCAAATCTTTTCACGTAAAGTATATATCAACATTCTATCACTTCTATCATATCACTAGCTATTAAGTCAGACTTGTAAAAATATCTGAAAAGATTTACTTACAGAAATAAATATCATTTATCATTTACATCTACATACCTATAACGAAATACCTATCTAATTTACCCCCAACGCAAGTACCCCAAAACTTACCCCATGAATTCACTGCCCAAGGAGATAGTACTGTTGTGTAGCTTCGTGGTCAGGGAGCACAGCGCGGTCAGTTTGTGTTGTAACGACTGTAGATAGTCCGATGCTGACGTAAACTCAGGATCTTTCACCCTGAACAAAGTCGTACGTAAATAATGGGAGCTACTTAGGTGTAAACATATTTGTATTATAAACATACATGATTTTGGTTCTTTCCCCTTGAACCTCCCGCGTGGACTCCCTAGGGGTTCATGGACATTCACTATTACACTTGGACCGCCAACCCGAGGGTGCGAGAATTATTACTAAATTTATATTATACTTCAACCCCCAGACATTGTACACTGAAGACATTTGAGAATTAAAGTCTAGCTTTTTAAACAATACAAATTATCGCCTTTATTGCTCTGAGGCGACCTCTCACAGGCAACCATATGCAAAGACTATCTCTAACACTAACAAAAAATTCTGTCGATAAGCACAGACGAATAATTAATACGAAGAGTATTAAGGGATAGTCCATTAATCACGTGAGGCTCGAAAGGGGAGGGTGGGGTTCGGAAAAAAAACGTCAAGTATCAGAAGGCGAGGGGGTGGAATAATGAGATTTTACGTGTATTTATTTTTCGTTGAACGCACGATTTTATTTATTTCATTTCGATGCACAATTTAATAAGTATATGTTTTATATTTTTTTTACACCTTCCTTTATTATTTTTATGCCAGTCAAAAACAACCTGCAACCTTAATGTCTGTCCGGAAATTTTTATCACGATGTTTAATTTTACAAATTTTAATCAGAATTACACCTGTATTTAAAGATAATATTCTGAAAATTTCAATATACTTTGTACCAAAAAAATACACGTGATTTTGGGAAGGGGGAGGGGGCTAGTCTATAACCTCACCACATATCTCCAAGAGAGGATTATTAAATCTGTATTCAGTCACCTTGGTCCATTAGCAGCCTTGGTCTCTCCTGAACTGTACAGAGCGCTACTTAGCCCCCATAGGTTCAGCGCGCTGTTTTCACTCTTAAATACCTGAAACAAAACATTCACCAATAAAGTGGCAAAACAGCATACGACTGCTGTACGGTACAGTACAATACAGCAGTGTATTGGAACTAAAAAAATTGTAAAAAAATCCTGTACCGTAATAAATAGGCGGCCTATTGATCTAGTGGTTAGTAATAGTGATTGCTTAGCCAGAGGTTCGATTCCCACCCAGGACACATAATAGTGTGATGAGCACAATTATTTGTTCTGTCTGGGTGTAAATTATTTTTTCTATAATATTTAGAAATATATAAGTATTTTTATCAGCAGTCGAGATGTGGCGACTTTCACATACCATAAAACAAAAACGTACTACAGCACCATCTAACGGACAATCACCGAACCACAGAAAAATTGCTAATCCTGTATCGCAATGTTAACAATTTTCTCGCCGATTAGCATATATACGACTCTACAAAATCAACCGTTGGGCCGCGGCCCGCCAGGCGCGATGACCTCGCCTGGTCAGAGGACCCTCCCTTTGTGTTGGATGGACATGACACCAGTTCCTCCACATTGTTACCATAGTACAGGCTCTGCCTAGTTTGGGATCAGACAGCCATATGTGAGATATAAGAAAAATGTTTAATAGGCAGAAATTAAAAAAAAACAGATATGTGAATTGTTCCACAATTTTATTGAGTAACTAGCTGACCCGGCAGACTTCGTACTGCCTCAATCGATAAATAAAAGACCTAAACTTTTGAATAAATTAATTTCAAAACAAACAAAACGTATTGAATAAAAAAGCATTTTTAATGAAATTTTATTATTATTTTCGACACATCATGTTGCTTATTTAAAAAAACAGAGTTTTCCTGAAATACTGGCTATTTATAATAACAGACACACACTGTTATGATACAGTTTGTTAATCAATTTAAAGCTTTCTCATAAACTATATTTTTTTAGTTTTGTTTTGTGGTGCGTAAATAAACAAAGAAGACGATTTTCCGACGCGCGAACACGCGACGTATAATTGTCCATGCGCGAAACAGGGAAACTCCAAGTTGATTGCGCAAACTTCTAAAGACTGTCCTTGCGATTTATTTATTGTCATCGCAAAGACCAGACGTACTGCAAATTGTAAGCGTTTAAAATCGAATGGTAAATCCGTTGGAATCATCGGTATTCGCGGGATCAAGACATCCTTTCCTTTGTATTTTCCTTTTATGATTGTTGCCTCAATGACGTTATTCATCAGCTTTTTCACAGCCAGTCTTGTTCCATTGCATAGTCGAGGTTGATTAATGTTGCGCAGCATGATGACAACTGATCCTACTTTTAACTGCGAATTGTGAGGTGGTAATCCAGGCAATTCCAGTGAATTTAAAAACTCCGTGGGATAGTTGACTACGTCATCCTGGTTCATAACGGTGTCGACTGATTTGAAGGAAACCAACTGTCCTGGAAGAAAATTCTGAATGGTCGCATTGAGATCCTCGACATCTTTATTTTTCGCTGCCAATATTGCTCGTTCACCCAGCCAATTATGGTTATTGAACTTTTGCGCTATATCTGGGAAAACACGCTGAATAAGCTCCTCTTTTGAATCTGTGATGTGACAGAAATCTGTGGGTAATGTGATGAATCCGGTCGAGGTGTCCATTGCAACTTTATTATTTCCAATATCTAACAACTGCTTCGCAAACACATTTGCAGTTTCATCATGTTGCAAAAATACTCGCATGTTAGTTGTTAATTGGAGTGTCTTTACGTACTGCCACAAAGTCGATGATTTTAGGCATGTATTTAGTTCATCAGCAACAGTTGATCGGGGAATAACTGGAAGAGACTGACGAAAATCACCTGACAATAGAATCATGGCCCCACCAAAAATATTTTGGTTGTCACGAAGATCTTTCAATGTTCTGCCCAGCGACCTCTTATGGGCCATTGTGCATTCATCCCAAACAACTAATTTGCATACCTGTAGGATCTTGACCATTGCGCTATTTTTGGCGATGTTGCAAATTGGTGTTTCGGTGATTTGCATGTTTAATGGTAATTTCAAGGCAGAATGCGCAGTTCGACCGCCTTCTAGCAGAGTCGCAGCTATTCCAGATGAAGCCAACGCTAGAGCAACATCATTTCGCGATCTGATCCTCGCCAAAAGCAATGAAATTAAGAACGTTTTTCCGGTTCCTCCGGGAGCATCAAGGAAATAAATTCCACCAGATCCACTGTTCACAGCTTCTATCAGTGTCGTACGCAATTCTTTGGTGTTGATTTAATTGTGGAACATTTGTACGAACTGTTTCGGCCAATGCTTCAATGTTGTACTGTTGTTCCCTTTGCATCTCGAGGTTTAATGCATCGTGCATATGACGATTGGGTGCTGTCATTCCCAAACACGACAATACTTTATTTGCTATCAATAAACACATATCTTCTATCATGATCAATGTCTCATTGTAAATTTATTCAGTCATTTGTAGTGTAGGATTCAAAGTTTCACGGCGAACACGATGCAAAACATCGTAATCGTAATCGCCACTCACAAAGATAGAAGGATGCACTCATAGAATATCGTAACCATGATCGTAACACAATATCGTCAATCGTAATACTTTTTTCCGTGTTTTGATTTTTTTATTTATTTTTTTGGAGTTTACCTTTAAGCCATACATCTCCGTGTTCTGAAGTGCGACAGAATGATTGACATATTAGTTGGTTGTCAAATCTAATGTCAAATATTATGGTTGTGTTCAGAAACTTAATTTGTGACAAAACTTAAGATTTATCAAACTTAAAAAAATAATCTGATACAGTTACAACTGAAGTTAGCTAAAATAAAGTTTCGCGAAGCCGACCAAATTAATTGGAAATCAGTACTACTAATAGTTTAATACATTTTTTGTTGCGTTCGCGGTTCACTTTTGTTTATTTTCGGAACGCGACATTAGATCCTCCAAAGCGCACGCGAAGACTATTTTCATAGATATGATTGAATTTGAACTTTATGCAGCGGTAATAAATTGCAAAATTGACTTTAGGAACACACCTAAATTGCTTAGACAACAGTGAGTGATTATAATTTAATATGAACTTTATTGAATAGCAATAAAGTTCAAATTGACTCTAGAAAACGTTTGTATGGTAAATAGAAAAGGGCTGTTTTCAGGGTTTTCCCGGAAATTATTAGATTTTTTCTCGCCTTTTAAACCTTCCATAGACCTCCACGAACATTTCAAGACTAAGATAAGATAAATCCGTTCAGCCGTTCTCGAGTTTTAGTGAGACTAACGAACAGCAATTCATTTTTATATATAAAGAAGATTGGCACTTGGCATCATGACCCGTTGTTTGCCTCTCTATCATAAAAAAAACCCAGACTTACCTTGTCTAGTTCTTCATCAGCCGTTGTCACAAATATCCTGAAGTCTTCGCTGTGTGTTAGTATTGGATGCTTCGCAACTCGATCTGGAATAATGTCATGCTGTAGTTTCCTATATGTTTTAAATAAATTATTATCCTCATGAATAATTCATCCCGTGGGTGTCGTAAGAGTCGACTAAGGGTGCAAAACAACGCAGGATACCAGCACTGCAAAAAGAAGGAAAACTTGACACAAACCCTATACCAACCCGTCTGGCCAGCGTGGTATAGTACGCCAAAACCTCCTTTCTAAGGTGAGGCTTATGTCCAGCAGTGGACTATTAAAGGCTGTTGATGATGATGATGATGAATAACTTAAGGCCGGCGCCGTCTGACTTCGTGGCATGGCATGGCACGGTAGGGCTTCGGCATACCGAAGGACACTTTGATAAGACGTGGCATGCCAAAGCATGCTTCGTCACGTCATGGCATCCCACAGACAGCCCAGCCATTCAACTCAGCTACCGCAACTGTTTTAAACCTTATTACAATTAGATTAGCAGTTACAATCCTGTGACCTTTGTAGCTCGTGGAATCAAATTTCATGACACGACATGCCGCAGTACCATTGCATAGAAATAAAATAATATGAATTCTAAACTCATTGAATTAAGGATGAAAGGGAATTGGTCCGAAATAAAATCATTTACGGGGCGCGACGGGACTCACCGCCGCACCTTATAATCTTAGTTTTAACATCTTTGAGAGGGCAGTGACACCGCAGCCTCACAGAAAACCGGTGTTAATCAACTCTATCGTTGCATTTCAAAGAGTGACTGAGGTTACTGGAGCCCTCAGTATAGCTAAGACTAAATCAGTGAATAGGCTTGTGTCAACTAATAACAAATTGCTTGGTTAATAGATTCAAATTATAAATGAAGATACATAGATAAGAAAAAACCAGTCTATTTTTCATAAAAGTTAAAGATTATTAATATTTAAAAAAATATAAATTGCACGGATGGCGTAGTGGTTTAAGCGGTCGCCACACCGCTTACTACTACACCGAGTGTTGTGGGTTCAAACCCCACATGGGACGACACTTTGTGTGACCCACAAATTGTTGTTCTGAGTCTGGGTGTTCTTTGTGTCCGTTTCATGTATGTTTGTAAAGTCCCCCGCGACACAGGATATATTCCTAATGCGGGAGTCGTCTTTAAAAAAAAAGAAAAAAAAAAAATTCGAACAATTTAGGCCTTAAGTCACGTGACAGCGAACACCAATCAGAAAGTGTTACGTCACGCCACGCAAAACATCATCGTTGTTGTTGAAGTTTTCATACAACAGAGCAGGTTACTCTTTATTGTTTTTCGTTTTTAGCATATTTTCTCACCTTATTACAGTTTTAGTTGACACTGAACACAGATGTAAACAGTTTTGTTTCGCGGACTGTGACGTCATTCAAGACGCCATGACACTATTCAGCGTTTTCAGGGGAAATTTAAATTGTTTTTTTTTAATACAAAATACGTAATGTGAATATTGCTTTTTCTTTAAAATAAAGTTTTAACCAAGTTTTCAAATGAGTCAACTAGCCTATTGTGAATGAACGGTGATTTATCATTCGATTTTATCGTTCGTACGTTAAGGTTAACTTACTCACGCGTTGTTGCCAATAAGCTGTTTTCAGACGATGCATAAATACCCTATTTCGTCTATTTAACAGTAATTCTAGTAATTATTGGAACGAAGTTCCTTACCGCGCGTAGTAAAAGGGGGCTAGACTGAAAAAAATCTCACGAAAAGTTGTAACGACACTTTTATGTCATTCATTCAGCGCCATCTATCGAATAGATAGGAAATCATTACTTTTCATCTCAGTATTTATTTTGAATTGTCACTTGTCAGTCATTCAGCGCCATCTATCGAATAGATAGGAAATTATTTCTCAAGGAGATTTTACCTATGTATAAATTGTTTTAATTAGAAACCAACTGAAAAATATGTAGGTAATAGCCGCTTTCATAGATGGCGTTGTAATTAAAATCGTGTCGAATCAGTTTTACTCGATCGTCACAACTTCGTTCCTATCGGGTACGACACCACACGGCTTTATTTTTTAATAATATAGCTATCATTCCCTACATGATAATAAAATGTCACTATGTATTTTTGTTTCAACCGTCGTTAAATACTTGCTTAGGACATTGATGCACGAGTCTCAGTAATGTGTTGGTCGATTTCGAACCCGCAATCACTAGATCAAAAGCGTGCTCCGTTAACTATTACGCTGCCGCTGCTTGACTTCAGGACGGTTAAAATAGCAAATTATTTATTAATATGATTAATTATCTTTTTGAAATAACGGCGCTAATCAGTTTGTTTATAAATTGTAAAATGCTACATTTTATCCTTAGTGGTAGATTTTTTTTCAAATTTAAGTGAAAAACCTAGCAAAAATAACCTACGTACGGAGAAACCGAATGATTCACTGTGATTTTGTCCAAAGTCTAGCCCTCAGCCTCTAGAGCTACGGGGAGGCAAAGGCGAGTAACGCATCTATGACCCTTGAGTCTCAGGGTATGTCTCTGGGCGACGGTAGCTACTTACCATCAGGTGACCTTATTATAGACACATTAGCTTTACCACTTACCTAGAAAAGCGTTGAGCGCACATGTTCTAACAGCTACGAATGCTGGGGAATACCTGTCCAGCTGTTGCCTGGCCGAGTGGAGGGGAGGAAGTGGGGGTGCTGCCAATAAAGGGTGCGCCGCTGAAAGTCGCTTGTGTAGTAACTGTCAATATAAACATAATAAAACTTAATAAGAAAGTATTATTTATTTGTGTATAAACAAACTATCCAGGGCCTCAATTCTGCTACTTTATGTTAACACCAAGCCACTGTTATTCCATTGCCACGCTATTGAGATGTCACTGACATCGGTCAAAATATCGGTATTCTACTAACATAAACCGTTTCGCATTTAAAAGGAATGTACATAATTACCTTCTCGAGGAGATGGCGGAAGTGACTTAACAAATGGTACACCTCCTAAATTCAAGCATTTACAGTGTACAAACATAAAGAATATGTATTTATATCTATATGTAATTATATTTGTATTACATTATAACTTATATGTATAATATTTGTAGATTTTGCTTAGTTTTAGATAAAAACTTTATTTATAATCATTTATTACAATCGTAACCTCGGTGCACCTACCCTACAAGATTTCTACACCACCTAAAGGCTGGCTGGTAGAGAATGCCCAGGGCATCAAGTCCGCCGATGTACATAAGTGCATGAAGATGTAAAATAAAAAAAATAAAAAATTCACAGTTTCAATAGACTGTCGATATAGTAATATATGCAATCAGTGGTGATATTAAAAATTAAAATGTACCGTTTACCAAACTATTACAAAGACATCTACGACATTTGTATCAGTGACAAGCCATCGAGGCCATTGGTCTTACATAGTTAGTAGAATAAGAAAAGTGCAAAACTATTCCGACGACATTCCATCGACAGTATATTGATACGATATTAAAATAGCAGAATTGATCGAGTGTACAATGATTTTGTGATTTATCTATACTAATATTATAAAGCTGAAGAGTTTGTTTGTTTGTTTGTTTGAACGCGCTAATCTCAGGAACTACTGGTCCGATTTGAAAAATTCTTTCAGTGTTAGATAGCCCATTTATCGAGGAAGGCTATAGGCTATATATCATCACGCTAAGACCAATAGGAGCGGAGCACCAATGAAGAATGTTTCAAAAACGGAGAAAATTTATTACTATTGAGAGACGCAGACGAAGTTGCGCGGGTCAGCTAGTAATAAATATTTATGCCTTGGCGAATTGTTATTATTGTCTTCACTGTAAAACACATGGTATAAAATTCAATTTCAAACTATAGTTCATCATCACCATCAACAGTCTTTAGCAGTTCACTGCTGGACATAAGCCTCTGCTTAGAAAAGAGGTTTAGGCCTACTATACCACGCTGGCCAGACGGGTTGGTATAGGCTTTGCAGTGCTGTTGTTCTGCGTAGTTTACTCCCTTAGTCGGCTCTTACGACACTCGTCTGGTCGACGATAAGCTCACGCAAGTCAAACCAAACACCCCTCTTTTTTTTTTTTTTTCCCTGCGGAAATCCCCTCGGATACCACCTGTCGGTGGCATGTCGGACTCGAACCGACTAAAACCGCACGCCGTCTCGGGGACTAATAGCCGGGGAACCAGGTATACCCTAGAAAGGAAGTCCCTGGTGCCCCGACATACCTCGGGTCATCTACAGACGAATAGACGACCCCTCCCGTGTGGGAACCCCATGTTCCCTGTGCTCCCTGGAAGCGAGCGCGCTTCGCAACGCGCTCGCCGCCACCCCGGCCTGCTTCTGCTAGGGTGACAGATGGCCTCACCCGTCACCCCCAGGCCTGCGCTTATGGAGGACGGAGGTCGTTCTGCGACCTCCGTCGCCTTAGTCGCCTGCGGTACCTGGCCCGTTCCCGGGCCTGGCGGGCTGGGAGAGTCCTAAACTTCTCCCGGTCCCGCTCTGCCGTCTCCTTCGCGAGCATAGCTTGCTCGCAGAAGGAGACGGCAGAGTTCCACGCACTCTCGCTCCGCACGATAGCCGCAATCAGGCTATCGAGCGAGAGAACTCCCACTCCGATGGCCGCCAGGAGGTCTCGCCTCTGCTCAACCCACGCCGGGCACTCTGCCAGCGTGTGGAGAGCCGTGTCCACGGTCTGGCCATCGCAGTGGTGGCACCCAGGCGTTGGCTCCTTGCGGATCAGACACAGGTGATCACCGAAACATCCTTTCCCAGTGATCACCTGCGTCAGTCGGTATGAGAGGGTCCCGTGACGCCTCTCGAGCCAATCCTCCATAACGGGTCTTACCGCCGCGATGACGGCGTGCCCGGACCAAACACCCCTATTATACGCTTGTGTTTGTGTACACTTGTCGAGGCTTGCCAATCGTGTAAACGACCTATTATGTCTGTGTAAGGAATGTTAGTAACCACAGGTTATACTAACTTTGAAATGATTATACCGCCTCCTAACATGGGGCGGGGTCGGCCATCTTGCGCACACGCATCTCACACGATATGTCACGTACGTCTCTAATGTCGACAGCTGTTTCATTGGCGCGTCCACCTGCAAAACAAAATGAGCTATAAGACATCAGCAAAGAACACAATATTACATGGATAGGCAACTTTATAATTGTATTTTATTGAATAGTAACGGAAAAGTATTAAAATCCTTTGGCTAGTACCCTTTGCGTGCCAGCCACACAAATATGTGTCCCAAACGATTGCCGTTAAGGATAATCGGAGCCCTCAAAAGTCCTAAAACATTCTTTCTACAGAACTTTAATATCGCCTAGTACTTGGGTTGTGGAGGTCGGATTGCAGTTGCTCAACATAAAATGTTCAGCCCTACATAGTAGACTTCATCATCAGCAGCCTTTAAAAGTCCACTGCTGGACACAGGCCTTTCCCTAGGAAGAAGGTTTTGGTGTACTATACCATGTTGGCCAGACAGGTTGGTATAGGGTTTGTGTGCGTGCTGCTGGACGAGGCGGGCAAATTGTTTGAGAGGGTTCTTTCTGCCCGCATCGTCCGACACCTCTGCGAGGTGGGCCCCGATCTGTCGGACGCCCAATTTGGTTTTCGGGCGGGGCGTTCGACAGTCGACGCCGTGTTGCGCCTGAGGGCCGTGACCGAAGAGGCCGTGAGCTGTGGCGGCGTGCTGTTGGCGGTGTCATTGGACATCGCCAACGCATTCAATAGTCTGCCATTCAGCTGCATCAGGGAAGCACTCCACTATCATGGGGTGCCAAAGTACCTGAGGCGGCTAGTGGCAGACTATTTAGAGGAGCGTACCGTCGTGTACGAGGACCGAGAAGGTAATCTGAGGTGTCGGCCCATGTCGTGCGGTGTTCCACAGGGGTCTGTTCTTGGACCCCTCTTGTGGAACATAGGGTACGACTGGGCCCTTCGCGCCGATTTCCCCCCCGGGCTGGGTGTAATCTGTTACGCAGACGATACCCTCGTGACAGCCCGGGGGGCAAACTTCCAAGAGGCGGCGCGCCTGGCCACAGGGGGAGTCTCCCTGGTGGTCGGGCGCATTGAGGCGCTGGGCTTACGGGTGGCCCTAGATAAGACGGAGGCCCTGTTATTCCATGGGCCCCGTCGTGGTCCACCCCCTGGCGCCTCAATCGTGGTCAACTCGGTCCTCGTACCGGTTCGGGCCCAGATGAAATATCTGGGCCTGATCCTCGACGGGAGGTGGCTCTTCGACGAGCACTTCCGACAGCTTGCTCCAAAGCTGGTCGGCGCTGCGTCTGCCCTAGGGCGACTTTTGCCCAATATGGGTGGACCCAGCGTCGCGACAAGACGGCTGTACACGGGGGTTGTCCGGTCAATGGCACTGTACGGTGCACCGGTGTGGGCGGCGGCTCTGACCGCCCAGAATAGGGTACGCCTCTGGCGCCCTCAGAGGGTAATGGCGGTCAGAGCCATACGCGGTTACCGCACCGTTTCGACGGAGGTGGCATGCGCATTGGCCGGAACTCCCCCGTGGGATTTGGAGGCGGAAGTGCTCGCCGAAGTTTATCGGCGAGTGGCTGACTTCCGGGCGGAGAGCGGATTTCGCCCTCCGCCCGAGGATGTGCGCGAGTGGCGCGAAGCCGCTCGCCGAGCCACGATGGCTCGTTGGTCGTTCCGGCTGGAGACTCCACGCGCTGGCTTCGCCGCCGTGGAGGCTCTCCAGCCGGTCATCGCCGAGTGGGCAGGGCGGCAGCACGGGACCCTTTCCTTCCGACTGACGCAGGTGCTTTCCGGGCACGGTTGCTTCGGAAAGTACCTGCACACGGTCGCTAGGAGGGAACTGAGTCCCGCCTGCCACCACTGCGACTGCAGTGAGGACTCGGCCCAGCACACGCTGGCGGTCTGCCCCGCATGGGCGGCGCAGCGCCGGGCCCTCACTGCAGTCATCGGAGTGGATCTCTCGCTACCGGCCGTAGTACGCTCCATGGCCGGTAGCGACAGTTGTTTTACCGCGGTCGCAACCTTCTGCGAGGTAGTAATCTCGCGGAAGGAGGCGGCGGAGAGGGCCCGGGAGGACGACCTCCGCTCGGACCCGATCCGCCGCCGGCGAACCGGGCGGCGGAGGCCCGCCTACCACAGCCTCATGCCGCCCTGAGTGTGGCCGCGGGTGGACGGGGTGGGTTTCCCCTCCACCCGCATTAGTTGGCCAGCCGCGAGGGGGCGGCGTCCGCGTGTGCCGGACGTCGCCTAAAGAGAGGAACATCTACATCGAGACGGAGCCCGCACCAGGAGCGGGCTGGCGCTAGGAGGGGTCCGGATGTCTTAACAACAGCTGTTCCCGGATCCCTCCTGTTACAGGCGCAGAGTGGCACACCGTGTGGTTTTAGTCGGTCCGAGTCCGACACACCACCCCGCCGCAAACCCCGGAGGGGTGACGGTCCGAGGGGATTTCCACACGTTAAAAAAAAAAAAAAAAAAGGGTTTGTGTAAAGTTTTTCTTCTCTTGGCAGTGTTGTTGTCCTGCGTAGTTTGGGTGGTGACATTCCATATTCTTAATATATATATTTTACTAGCTGAGACCCGCGGTGTTACCCGCGTTTGTTACGCCGCGGGGCGAAGCTAGTCTAAAAGAAAGTAGCCTAAGTTACTCCTTATGTCATCAGCTATCTGCCAGTAAAAGTCTCGTCGAAATCGGTCCAATCGTTCCTGAGATTACACGGATCAAACAGACAGGCAGACAGACAAAAACTGGAAAAAGTGTTATTTTGGCATATGTACCGTGTAAACATATGCATTTAGTAAAAAGCGATTATTTTAATATTACAAACAGACACACCAATTATATTTATTTGTATAGATATATATAGATTGTATACATAGTGGACTTAAAGTAGAGCATAATAATAATATATAATAATGTTAAATTAACAATAATAATGTTAAATTAATAATAATAATGTTAAATTAATAATAATAATGTTAAATTTGCATGCTATCTTCATGGCTAAATGGGCCTGTTCGCACTATATTGAACCTTTAATACCACAATATGTACCACCCCATTTATAGCAAATATATAATTTGAATTTGAATTTGAACCTAGTTTAGAGAAAGGCTCGTAGGGGGTGGTCGTTTAAACCAAATTGGCAACATTTTAAGCTATCACCAATTGCTTTTATTATTAAATTCTTATTTGTAATAAACGTATCAATGGTATATTTCATTGAACAAAATAAGAACACAAAAGGATCGTTTTACATTTTATATTTTAGAAAATGCTGAGCATCCTACCTATATATAATATACACATGACTGGGTTGCAATGTATACGGTGCTCCACAAACAGTTGCTTGTTTTACAAGATATTTTTATGGTACATTTAATCTATTCATTGGTACTGCAAGAACAATAAAACAAAATTTAATTGATACATCTATAAATTACTTAATGGCTGTAGCAACACGCCAAAATGAGTAATTATCAATCTTTAAAAGAGTATAGACTATCACAAACCTTAACCGCAATATCATATCCATGTTCCATCATGAGGGGTACTCCCTCATGAGTATCATCGGTGACCGTTGTAGCTTCTGTGTCCTCATTGTCCGCATCATTCAGCTCCAACACCGCTGAACTACTTTCACTGGCCATTTTGCTACCTAAAACATTAAAGAGAGGCATGATCTATGATGATGATGAAGCTTACGTGGGTGCCAATTCTGCTATTTTATATTAACGTTCAAGCCACTGGCATTCTACTGACAAGCTGTTGAGATACCATTGACATCATTCAAAAAATTCAGTGTCAATAGACTGTCTATGTAGTGATAATGGTTCATCAATGGTGATATCAACAAAATTGCCATATCTGGCAAATTAAAAATAAAATTTCCTTACAAATTTAAAATGTGCTGTTTATCAAACTATTGCAATGATATCAACAACATTTGTATGGATGGCAGTGTTTGGTGACTGGATGGCGTAGTTGTTTGTGTAACGCACTGCTATTACAAAAGTTGGGGGTTCAATTTCCGCTCAAGTCAAACATTTGTGTGCATGAACATTAAATATTTGATTTGGTCTGGGTGTTTATGTATAATAAGTATGTTTTTACCAAAAAAAAAAAAATATCAGTTGTCTAGTAACCATAGTACAAGCTCTGATTAGTTTGGGACTAGATGGTGTTGTGTGAATGTGGTAAAATATAAAAAAAAAAGTTTTGTGACAATTTACGGGAGGCCATTGGTCTCACATAGTTAGTAGACTACGAAAAGTGCAAAACTATTCAGATCACATTTAAGCAACAGTATTCTTTTTGACTTTTAGACCTTAAAACTTCCATACTGGTACATATCAAAACAATGTTGTGTATATTTAATGATGCCATTGTAGCTATCTGTTAATTATAAAAGAGTGGCCGTGAGTTTGTCTGCCCTTTCTTCTCATGAAGCCCTTGGAAATGGGCAGTTGTAGATCGGCACAGGCGAGGCACAAGAGATTTTCGATTCATATATATTTAGTTTACTAAATATTTGACAAACATAGATTGTTGCTATTGTGTGTTGATCTATGACTTTAGAGTCTACATCTGAGACGGTGTAAAATAATTTTAAAGAAATTATGAAATAAAGAAATATTGAGTTTGAATTAATTTATACAGCAAACAAAAACATTAAATGCTAATTAGAGGTTATTGTCGGGTCTTGTCTTGAAATAATTTTAGCGGGAATTGTTCTAAAATACAGAATATAAACATTCATAACGGTTCAGAACAAAAAAAAAACCCTTGTTTACGTTTCTTTGTAACAAATAAAATCATTAGCTAAAAAGGGGCGTACGTTTTACCTTGAAACAATAGTACATAAGAGCAGCAACTTGCGTCAATTGTACTGCAAAAGCTTTCCTGATAACGTAATCTCACTTTTAACTATCACAAAACCGGGAAAACATTACAAAATAAATGGCCTATTTACATCAAAACGGATCAATAATGACGTTTGATTTAAAACCGAATATCACTTGAAAAACACTTTTTGTTTACACAGTATTGTTACTAAATCAACCATTTTGTTTATAGTTACCTTTTCAAAATGTTAACTTTGTTTATTTTACAGTATTTTCAATGAAAACGATCAATTATCAACTAGCGGATGACGGTCAACAAAATGACGTTCCATTTGTGATAGATACCGTTTTCGGTGATGTGTCGTATTTTCTCTTGATGACAGTGGTGTAACGGTATTTGCGTAAAATGGAAAGTAAAAGTCTACATTCGCGATTCGCGACAGAAACTTTGAATATTAATTTAGATATGGGTTCGACTCTATTCTTTTTTAAACGAGGCATTGTTTTATATTGATGATCATGATAGTTTCTAAGTAAAACAGGTATACAATTTTTTTTTAACTTCATTACTTATTTACGAGTTCTTTTTCCGTACCAGTGGCAACGATTTTGCTCGTTTCTTTATGGTCGATTATTAAATGCATAAAAGCATGACAAATGAGTTAAATTGGAATTTATAACAGTACTAGCTGTTACCCACGGCATCCCTCAAGCAGCAATAGGGAACCCTAGGGAACACCACTTTTTTTGTATTAACAATCTCTACACATCGTTTTTTCCATGTGAAAGGTATCCTATGTCTGCTCACTCAAGCGCAAACAAACTCAAGAAAGTAAATTTGTTTTGACTTTATGCTGATATAATCATGGAATTTGTAGCCACCTTTTGGACCCAATATTCTATTTTATCCGTCCTATATAGTCCTTTACATTTCTTAGATGTAAGCTCAACTTCTTTTAAACTATTCGTAAAAGTCATGTACTTCGTCTCTAATAAAAAAAAAATACTGTGTTCTTTCTTTTTAAAAGACAACTCCCGCACTAGGAATAAATCCTCTGTAGCGGGGGACTTTACAAACATACATGAAACGGACACAAAGTACACCCAGACTCAGAACAACAATTTGTGGATCACACAAAGTGTTATCCCATATGGGGTTTGAACCCACAACACTCGGCGCAATAGAAAGCGGCGTGGTGACCGCTTAAACCACTACGCCATCCGTGCAGCCGTGCAGCCGTGGTTTTTTCTGGCTATTCAGATGAGACCTTAGATTATGAATGGGTAAACTCTGATCTGAATTTCAAGTTCCTTTTAAGGTTCCGGTCTTTTAAGGATCCAGATTTTATTTACAAATTAAAGAATTACAATAAGACGTAACCGTAAAACCAATATTTTTACCTCTAAACGTGAGTTGACCTTGGTTTGATGACCTTTAGAAGTCAAAATTTGCGTACTGAAGATCGGTTTAATGGTTTTTATTACGAATTTTCGAAAACTGTAGCCGTAGCGAACTGTTCTGGAACTTTCTTACACCCTATATATCTAATTACATTCATATTATTGATAAATTACACTCATATACAGAACAAATGATCGTGCTCATCACAATGCACATCACACTGCACGGATGGCGTAGGGGTTCAAGCCCGTCCCGCCGCTTCCTTTAATACTGCGCTGAGAGTTGTGTGATCCACTAATTTTCGTTCTGAGTCTGGGTGTTCTTTGTGTACGTTTCATATATGTTTGTAAATTCCCTCGTGACACAGGATATATATTCCTAATGCGGGAGTTATCTTTAAAAAAAAACAATTAGTTTGTTCTGAGTGGGAATCAAACCCACAGGCTCAGGGCAGGCACCTTAGCAGTCAGGGTCATTAACCACTAGCCGAACAGGCCCGCCGTGTATAACTACCATTTACAAACTTTTACATTTTTTTTTAACTAGCTGACCAGTGGATCTGTATCTGTGTGTTTCAAAAGGAATAATTTTGTCCGGTTTTTGCTAAATTTTTCATTAATAGCCTAAAACCTTCCTCGATAAATGAGCTATCCAAGACCATAACATTTTTTCAATTAGAAGCAGTAGTTTCTGAGATTAGTGCGTTCAACTAAACAAAGTCTTCAGCGTTATCATATTGGAGTATAGGTATAGACCCCTTGGCGTTACGTAGAGATGTGGCTTCACTCTGCATTCTCTATCGCATATATCATGGAGAGTGCTCCGAGGAATTGTTCGGACTAATACCAGTCGCACATTTCCGCAACCGTTTTCATCGTCATCACCTGGATAGTTGGCGCTCCACTACTGTGCGCTTTTTGAGACACTTTTTGCCCCGCACAACCATTCTGTGGAGCGGGTTATCGTCTGCGGTATTTCCGGACCTTCAAACCTTCAAGAAAAGAGCGTACTCCTTCCTAAAAAAATTCATGGGTCACTTTCAGAGAAAGGTTGTTGCTCGCTCCTAACAGATGGCGTTGTTTTGTAATTTCCTCCAAAAGCGATTGAGATATACCTCTATTTCAGTATATTACAATGTACTCTGTGGTCACTTTTCATCAGGTGACCCGTCTCCTCGTCTGCCCCCTCTAACATAAGAAAAGAAAAGGTAATTATTTATTTCTCATAATCGACTAGTTACGATCATATTTCGGTTAGAAAGGAATAAAATGAATTTATTGCAGCAACATTAAAACAATCTTTAATTTCAAAATAATAACATAATAAGTACTTTTGTAAGATTCGTTGCAGAAGTCGTGAATGCTATTATTAAAGCTTAGACTTAAAAACAACTAGCATTTGCCTACGGCTCCGCCCGCGTGTATGTCGGTAAAAGAAATATGTCCTTCCTCAAGAATCAAACTATCTCCGTACCAAATTTCATCTTAATCCGTTTAGCGGTTGTTGATTCTCCATACAAACTTCCGCCCGTGTCCCCTTTTCATCCCCTTGATTTCTAGGAAAACAACTATCCTATGTCCTTTCCCGGAACTTAAATTATCTCTATACCAAATTTCATCTCAATCGGTTTAGCGGTTTAGGCGTGAAGAGGTAACAGACAGACAGACATACAGACACACTTTCACACTAATAATGTTAGTATGGATATGAATAAAATGGCAATAAATTAAAACAAGAGTATTTAATAAATAAATAATATTTATTTTCAATACATCAACACAAAGTGCTCATAAGAAATACACAGAATATGTACAAAAAACGGTATTATCGCTATAAGCAATATTCAGATGGACCGGAATAATTAGAAGTTGTTCGCATGGCGCCGACTGAAATTGACAGAATTAAAAACAAACCTTTCTAATGAAAGGTCTATGTCCAGCAGTGGAATATTATAGGCTGTTGATTATGATTAATTAAAACGAGTGAGCGTTACAGTAGTTACATCCCAATTAACACATGACGTAAAACGTAAATGTGATATCAATGTGACATAAAACACTAATTTTATATCATTTTCATATCACATGTCATGTGGTCACTGGAATATAATGTACTAGCTTGTATGTGCATACGCCCTTACATATCTGTGTAACGTGTGTGTGAGCACTTTCTTGGGTAGATAAAAGATAAATATGTAGTCAGAATTAGCGTTTAAACCACTACGCCATCGACTGCACTGATGGCGTAGTGGTTTAAACGGTCGCCACGCCGCTTACTACTACGTTGAGTATTGCGGGTTCGAGACCCACATGGGACGACACTTTGTGTGATCCACAAATTGTTGTCCTCAGTCTGGGTGTTCTTTGTTTCCGTTTACATGTATGTTTGTAAAGTCCCCCGCGAAACAGAGGGGCTCGAACCCGCAATACTCAACGTAGTAACGTTGAGTATTGCGGGTTCGAGCCCCACATGGGACGACACTTTGTGTGATCCACAAATTGTTGTTCTATAATCTATAATATATAATAACATCTAATATTTAACCTACCACCTGACGGACAGTTCTAGCACAGCGCGCTTATAAGTGAAATCAAAAAGCACGCGCTTCCTCGGCTTCCTGTTACACATTTCCGTCCCTTTTTACGAAATCTCCCCAAATAACCAATATTTTTGATTTGACAACGTCTTATAATTCGATGGAGCCGGCTGCACGCACGAAAAAACATGACTCATGCGGCGTTACCTCGCTCTGAGGCGTTCCATTTAAGGCTTGAAGTGCAAGCGAGAGCGCGGAACGAGCGACAAAGAGGCACAATCGGCCTCCGCCTTCGGCAGCGTTTGACATCTCTCTCTTTCCTACTTGAGTGAGCGATGCGTCCGCTTGGACAGCTGCTATACAATAATACATTTACATGTTTTCGTAAAATGCAACTATTCCATCAGTATTTTCTTATGACGTTGTCTCGTTCAACTATCGTCAGTAAACCGACTTTACAGACAACCGATTTTTTTGTAAAATATAAATGGTTACCTTTGGGTTATCATTAGGAGATAGACATATACCATCGCGGATTTGTTGGTAGATTTTTTAAAGATCCAATTCCAGTAGTACCTACATTATTTTGGTCTATTTCGTAAGGTTTAGCCAGCGTTTGCAATGCAAGTGCACATAAACATTTTTTTACAACTTTACATTACAAATCTTTAAATTCAGTTAAATTAGAGAGGGTGGGTCTGTGTGTCCCAGACGGCTACGCAGGACGTCGGCGGCGACCGCGCCTTCTGGCGGTGCCGCGCGCACGCACTAACTTACTGCGCGAGGCACCTTTGACGCGCGCGCTGCGCACACTCAACCTCATAGCTGACGATGTGGATATATTTTGTTGTTCTCCGAGTGAATTTACAATTATAGCACTAAGTAAAATTTGTTAATTTAGTTTGTAATTTGGTTTAGTTTGCCTTAAGTTTAATTAATGTGGCTACAATATCGCCTTGGAATACTACTGTAAAGATATTGTAAGAAAAAAAAAAGAAAAAAAAGAAGAAAAATACTATTTTTTACTCCAACAGTCTCAAGTCAAGTCAATATTAAAGTAAAACACACTATAATATATTAACATACATTAAGACATCTGTAAAAATTTCTTTTTTATAATTTTAGCTGCTACAGTTGGCGCTAATAATATCTCAAACTCCGTCTATGATAGCTAAGTGTCCGCCGATGGCCTGGTTCTCTATGGCTACGTTCATATTAAACCGCTGTTCTACAATAGCGCCATTGAGGTCCGATATAAACTTTATTTTCTTTTTTTTAATCACTTTGTTTTTACCCTCCAGACAGTGCTTCTAAACTTTTCCCTCCAAAATTGATAGCACATATTTGAATTGACATAAGGCATAGACTAAGGCACAAGATTCAAGGTTTTTTTTAAATGGCATACACACTACCTTGCCAATTAAAAAACAATTAAAAATAAAGAAATGTTTTTTAAGGTACTAAAAGTATGAAAATGGATAGTCTGTGCATAAATAAATAAATAAAAATGTAATGTCAGTTCTGTCATTTCGGTCGGCGTCATCTTACTTGTGCTAACGACGATAAATTTAAATTGCTATTATAAATCTCTTTATCCATCTACAAGTTCATCTTAAATACAAAGATCACAGTTACGAAGGAACAGCAGGAGCCTTCCCGGGGAACAGCTCCTGGAGAACTCGATAGCAGTCGTCCCAGGGCACGACCTTGGCCTTGACTTGAGGGGAATCAGTAGCCATTGTCTTCTTGATCAGATCGTCGAGGGGGTACCCACGGCGGGGAAAAACGGTGGCCTGTGGAAGGACATAACATTCTATTAAGAAACCATTCATAAGAATAATAACCTTCACACATGTCACACACGGCCGTCCAATCTCAAACTAGACAGAACCTGTACTATGGTAACCAGACTGCTGATAAACATTCTTATATATTACTAAATATTTACAAATTATAGATAAATTACACTCAGGTAAAGAACAAATGATCGTGATCACCACACTATTATTTGTCCTGGGTGGCAATCGAACCCACGATCCCACTTAGCAATCAGCGTCAACTGGGTCGAAAGGCTGTAAGGTAAATAATCTAAGGGTCTCGCCAGGAAACTTTCCCATAAATATCCGTCCGATGTCAAAGAATGATCACTTGGATCTAATTTTCTCCTGGACAATGGTGGGTAAAAACACCTTAAAATTGTGACATAATTTACGAATGACCCTTTAACATACCTATTCCTTAAGCATACCAGAAGATCAATCTTCTGGTATTCTTAATCTATAAAATATTTTTAAAATAAACTCACAGTAGCAGGCAAGTTGGTGGACGGACAGTAGTCATTCCTGCCGTCCCCCGTGTACACAATGCGGTCGTAATTATGTTTGGCGCACCACTGGGCGAGCGCCAGCGACTTGCATAGGTTGGTGGGGCAGCGGGAGCAGGCCGTCTGACGCATGCACGGCTCGATGAACAACCGGCCGTCTTCGAAGAAGGCTCGGTTGGTTATTATTGAAGTAACTGAATCCTTTAAGGGAAGAAATTGAAAACATTAATATTCTAATTTTATGAAGAGCAATGTAACATTACAATGTTTTAATCTACTCGATTACCACAGACACACGTGTCCGTGTAGTGACGGATTAAGAATACGGAATGTCACTACCCCAATTCATCCCGTGGGTGCCGTAAGAACCGACTAAGGGCGCAAAATGCAAAGACACCAGCACTGCAGAGAGAAGGAAAACTTGACACACCTATACCAACCCGTCTGGCCAGCGTGGTCTAGTAGGCCAAAACCTCCTTTCTAAGAAGAGGCTTATGTCCAGCAGTGGACTGTTAAAGGCTGTTGATGAACATAAGAATGGTATTAGAGTGGTTTACGAGTAGGCCAAAACATCCTTTCTAAGGAGAGGTCTATGCCCAGCAGTGGACCCCTTTGAAACAGGCGGTTGTAGATCGGCATAGATTTTCGATAGGTATATTATAATAATAATATATATCTCACACACTCACACACGGCCGTCTGATCCCAAACTAGGCAGAGCCTGTACTATAGTAACCAGACCGCTGATAAACATACTTATATATTTCTAAATACATACATATTATAGATAAATTACACCCAGACACAGAACAAATGACCGTGCTCATCACACAATATTTGTTCTGGGAGGGAATCGAACCCACGACCTCCGGTTTAGCAGTCAGGGTCACTAACCACCAGACCAACAGGCCCGTTACATAAATGTATTTTACTAAATATTTGACGAAACAGAGATTGTTGCTATTGTGTGTGTTGATCTATGACTTTAGAGTCTACATAAATGATTTCTGATTGATGATGATTGAGTTTGAGTTTGTCTATTAAAGGCTCTTGATTATGATGATAAGAATGGTATTCATCGCAGTAACTGGGCCGGCTCGTCCGGAGTGATACCTCAGCCTCACAGACGACATCTGTTCAACAATCTTTCGTTCTTTTTCACAGAGTGAGTGAAGTTCACGGAGACCCAACTCTCACCTTTTTTTTCGTCCTACCCTCGATACCTATCGGATGACCGTTGGGGTGGTTACCGTCTCGGGCACCAGTACCCGGAGAATCAGGTGTAACCTAGAAAGCAAATCCCTTGAGCGCTCACGAACCCCGGGCCGTCTACGGTGTCCCCTTCAAAAGGCGCGCGCGCGCTCTGGAGTTGTGACGTCTGCTCTTTTGTTTCGTAACCATAAAAAAAATCTACATAAACCCAAAAGAAGCAGCTATCAAAAGATCGTTAATCAATAAGCTCCAGGCAGAGCTTTCATAACCTTGAGTACGTTACGTTGATGACATACGATGTGTAACTTAGTAATTACTTTAATGGGAAATATTTGGATTCCTTCACGGGAATGTAACAACTGGTGAACTAAAAGTTATTATTTATTAACTAGCTTTCGACCGACTTTAATAAAGGTTTTGTAAATCAATTGTACTGAGGAGGTAAACATATCTGCCCAGCGTGGTATAGTAGGCCAAAACCTCATTTCTAAGTAGAGACCTTTGTCCAGCAGTGGACTATTAAATGTTGCACCGACTTATGAATGCTCGAGATTTTATTTTATGTAATACATAACAGAAAACTAAAAAAGTAATACAGTATATTATTTAATATATTTATTTTTGTAGTGACGGATTAAGAATACAGAGTGTCACCGCCCCTATTCATCCCGTGGGTGTCGTAAGAGCCGACTAAGGGAGCAAACTACGCAGGACAACAGTACTGCAAAGAGAAAGCAAACTTGACAAAACCAGTGTGGCCAGCGTGGTATAGTAGGCCAAAACCTCATTTCTAAGGAGAGGCCTATGTCCAGCAGTGGACTATTAAACGCTGTTGATGTGTTGTGTGGTGTGATACATTTCTAAAAACAGACATACGTATTATAAATCAACTACGCTAAGACACAGCCCAAATTATCACGCTCTTCGTACTATTATTTGTCCTGGCGAATGGTGTAGTGGTTTGTGTAACGGACTGCTATTCCAAAGGTCGTGGGTTCGATTCCCGCTCAAGTCAAACATTTGTGTGCATGAACATTTAATGTTTGATTTGGTCTGGGTGTTTCTATGTATAATATGTATGTATTTACAAAAAACACATATATATGTATTTATATCAGTTGTCTAGTACCCATAGTACAAGTTCTGCTTAGTTTGGGACTAGATGGCGTTGTGTGAATGTGGTACAATATAATTATTATTATTATTTTATACACGATCTCAGGCTTAGCAGCCAGGAACACTCACCACTAAACCAAAGTCCTGTTGGTAGTTCACATCAACAGCCTTTACTAGTCCACTGCTGGACATAGGCCTCTCCCTAGAAAGGAGGGCTTGGCCTACTACACCACGCTGGCCAGACGGGTTGGTATAGGGTTTGTTTCAAGTTTTCCTTCTCTCTGCAGTGCTGTTGTCCTACGTAGTTTGCTTCCTTAGTCGCCTCTTACGACACCCTCGGGATGAATAGGGGTGGTGACACTCTGTATTCTTAATCCTGTTGGTAGTTACAGCATTGTAATAAGGTTAAATTCACAATCGATTTCTATAAAAATAATAGTCACGATTGATTCATAACAAATACGTTCCTTTAATATACTTATTGTTTTATTGACTGTGATGTAAAGACGGTAGGTGATAATATGCGCATGCGCACTCCGAGGTGATAATTATATTATTGTTTATTAGCTGAATACGGTTGATTGATCACATCGCCACTGTGTGGTACCTTGAAGGCCAATTCTCGTGATAAAAATTGGTCAAAATTCAGTTCCAATCTACTCTCGTTCTCGCATATCTATACTAATATTACAAAGCTGAAGAGTTTGTTTGTTTGTTTGTTTGTTTGAACGCGCTAATCTCAGGAACTACTGGTCCGATTTGAAAAATTCTTTCAGTGTTAGATAGCCCATTTATCGAGGAAGGCTATAGGCTATATATCATCACGCTAAGACCAATAGGAGCGGAGCACCAATGAAGAATGTTTCAAAAACGGAGAAAATTTATTACTATTGAGAGACGCAGACGAAGTTGCGCGGGTCAGCTAGTATCATATAAGGTATTCTCATAGTCAAATATTACTACGACTAGAATAACTGATTCAACTTCGATTGCCTCGTTGGTGCAGTGGTAGCGTATGCGACTGCTGTGCTGAGATTTCGGGTTCGATTACCAGGTCGGACCAAATGTTTGTATGATCTGCAAATATTTGTTTCGGAATTTGATTGTTTTATATGTATAATATGTACGTATTTACAAAAAAAAGTATTCTATCAGTCAATCTAGCTTTCATAGTACAAGCTCTGCTTAGTTTGAAATTAGATGGCGTTAGTATTATTATTTTAACTTTCAGTCACAATACGATACAATCACATAACAAACGTATGATGTTTAATACTTTACTACGAAAGTACCTTTTCTGATATTTGTGAGCTTCAGAGTTGATCGGCACAGAATTGTAAACGAATTTTTTATACATGATTTGGCCTTCTGTTCTCCTTGAGTCATGTAATAAACATCATCATCAACAGCCTTAATTTGTCCACTGCTGGACATAGGCCTCTCCTTAGAAAGGAGATTTTGGCCTACTATACCATGCCGACCAGAAGTTGTTTCAAGTTTTCCTTCTCTTTGCAGTGCTGTTGTCCTACGTAGTTGACTCCCTTAGTCGGCTCCTACGACACCCACGGGATGAATAGGGGTGGTGACACTCTGTATTCTTAATCCGTCACCACACGGATGTTATGAACTACTTTATATTTAACTGATTTCGATAAAAGAAGATTGAGAATACGAAAAGTAAGTTAAAATATATACTGGACCCCTATACTTAAGTAGACTGCACGGATGGCGTAGTGGTTTAAGTGTGTTCTGCCTTCCTACTGCGTTGAGAGTTGTGGATTCGATCCCCACAAGGGCGACATTTTGTGTGATCCACAAATTGTTGGTCTAAGTCTGGGTGTTTTTTTTGTTAAAGACAACTCCCGCATTAGGAATATATCCTGTGTCGCGGAGGACTTTACAAACATACATGAAACGGACACAAAGTTTCCGTCAGAAAAATTCAATGATTTTCGACCCAGAATCATGGTCTGAATACACTATTTCAGTATTCGGTACGTCGTCCCTTACACCCTGTATATTTATTTAAACAATATATTTATTTATACGAGTAATGTGGCTTCACTCTGCATTCTCTATCTATACTCTATACAAATAAATAAAATTGGAGTGTCTGTTTGTAATACTAGAATAAATTTAAATTCAAATGATATATTTGCTATAACCGCTTTTTACTAAATGCATATGTATGTTTACACGGTACATATGCCAAAATAACATTTTTTACCATTTTTGTCTGTCTGTCTGTCTGTTTGTTCCGGTTAATCTCTGGAACGGCTGGACCGATTTCGACGGGACTTTCACTGGCAGATAGCTGATGACATAAGGAGTAACTTAGGCTACTTTTTTAGACTAGCTGCGCCCCGCGGCGTTGCCAGCGGTTATAACAACAAACGCGGGTAACACCGCGGGTCTCAGCTAGTATATATATATATATATAAATACATATTCTTTTTTTTCGTACACTGTTTTAGGCTCTGCGTTATTAAATCAAACAGTCAGGCCAATTAATTTTATATGTATAGATGATTGTTCTCACCAATAGACCATGAACCTTCAACCAGTGCTGCACGAAGACGCTGTTGGCATCTGTCAAAATGATCACGTCCCAGCCTTCAGCCGCGAGCGTGGTGATCAGCTGTTCTACGCCTGGTGTGGCGCGCATTGTTGCTATGGCCGATAAGATTTCCTCTTGACTGAATCCAGAGGTGAATGCGTGTTCAAACACCTGGAAATGAATTGTAAGCTATTAGGCGGGTTATAAATTTAAAAGTATATATTTGTGTTTGTCTGTGGCATCTTAGCTCTTAAACCGATGCACCAACTTACGAATGCTCGAGATTTTATTTAAGTTTCTGTCAAAATTACTCTTTTTTAGTTATTAATTTATCATAATATTACTCAGTAAATTATTATTTAACACAGTATATTATTTATTATATTCTTTCGTGTGGTGACGGATTAAGAATACGGAGTGTCTCCGCCGTTGCTCATCCGTGTCGTAAGAGCCGACTAAGGGAACAAACTACGCAAGACAACAGCACTGCAAAGATAAGAAAATCTTGACACTAACTGACTTTAGGTCTGGCCAGCATGGTATAGTAGGCCAAAACCTCCTTTCTATGGAGAGACCTATGTCCAGCAGTGGACTATGCTGATGATGTGATAATATTACTCAGTAGATTATTATTTAGTAGAGTATACTACTATTGCAATATCTAGCCATACTGTCCACTCCATACTAATATTACAAATGCGAAAGTATATCTGTCTGTCTGTTTTTCTTTTTTTTTTAAGACCACTCCCACATCTATACTAATATTATAAAGCTGAAGAGTTTGTTTGTTTGAACGCGCTAATCTCAGGAACTACTGGTCCGATTTGAAAAATTTTTTCAGTGTTAGATAGCCCATTTATCGAGGAAGGCTATAGGCTATATATCATCACGCTAAGACCAATAGGAGTGGAGCACCAATGAAGAATGTTTCAAAAACGGAGAAAATTTATTACTATTGAGAGACGCAGACGAAGTTGCGCGGGTCAGCTAGTTAGGAATATATTGCTGTGTCGCAGGAGACTTAATAAACATACATGAAACGGACACAAAGAACACTCAGACTCAGAACAACAGTTTGTGGATCACACAGCAGAAAGCAGGGAGGTGACCACTTAAACTACTACGCCTCCCGTGCAGTAAGTTGTGCAGAAGCTACCCACGGCAAATATCAAATTAAATCAAATCTATACAAATAAATAAAATTGGAGTGTCTGTTTGTAATATTAAAATAAACGCTTTTTACTAAATGCATATGTATGTTTACACGGTCATCATCATCATCAACAGCCTTTAATAGTCCACTGCTGGACATAGGCCTCTCCTCAGAAAGGAGGTTTTGGCCTACTATACCACGCTGGCCAGACGGGTTGGTATAGGGTTCGTGTCAAGTTTTCCTTCTCTCTGCAGTGCTGTTGTCCTGCCTAGTTTTTTCCCTTAGTCGCTTCTTACGACACCCACGGGATGAATAGGGGTGGTGACACTCTGTATTCTTAATCCGTCACCACGGTACATATGCCAAAATAACATTTTTTACAATTTTTGTCTGTCTGTTTGTTCCGGGTAATCTCTGGAACGGCTGGACCGATTTCGACGGGACTTTCACTGGCAGATAGCTGATGACATAAGGAGTAACTTAGGCTACTTTTTTTAGACTAGCTTCGCCCCGCGGCGTTGCCCGCGGTTATAACATCAAACGCGGGTAACACCACGGGTCTCAGCTAGTTATAAATATAATCTGTCTGTTAGCTCTTTACGCTTAAACCGCTGAACCGATAAAAGCAAATATGGCGCTTAGAAGCAAAATATCATATTTGAAATACATAATGTTTATACGTAGAAGTGCGGGAAGTTAACATTTTTAAATAATACGTGCTATAAAGTGAAAGAACAAACTTTAGATTTGAAAACTTCAAGTAACATAACTTTAAGTAACATCATAAGTGGTTTGGAAATAAAGCTTGAAATTTTCCTCACGATTTGGACTATTAAATGCACAAAGAATTTCTCAAAACCGAGTAGTAGTTCTAGATAAAACCACAAATAAAGTAAACATTATTTAGCATTATATTATCCTGAAGTTTTACTAGTGTACTTTAACAGAGATACTCTAGAAATGACTCAGTAGAAATCCGTTGAATTTCGCGAGAACATTTCGTATAAAATCAGCTTAAATCAAAGGAAATATTCTTCGAGTGCTGGCACAGCGCCAGTGTGAGCCTTGAACTTAAACCTCGTAGTTATTAAAAGCTTTTAACTGAGATATTTTTAGGAGTTACAAAACTACATACGGACATTACGTACTAGGGATAGAGTGAAATCACATATGATGAATCATATGTGACAAAACCTGTGACTAATTTACAAAATTACTGCTAAATCACTTATGATTATGATTACCACACACCGGTCGTGGTGTCGTTTCAAACCCAGGACAAATATTGAGTGAAAAACACGATCATTTGTTCTATGTTTGTGAAGCTAGTATCTAAATACATACATATTATAGATAAATAACACCCAGACACAAAAAAAACAAAAGTAAATTATAGTTTAAAAAACAAAAAAAATACGCTTTTATAGAAAGCCGGACTAAAAAGTAAAAAATAATTTTTCATGAGTTTAAAAATCGAATCCATCACCTCTAGCTTAGCAGTTAAGATTGCTACTCACTTCTAGACCAACAGGCCAGGTAACCTAAACTACTATTATAAGTTAATTACGACGATGCGACCTTGAAACCTTCAAGAAAAGAGCGTACTCCTTCCTAAAAGGCCGACAACGAGTTTGTGAGTTGCAGACGTTCCTGGGCGACGATAGTCACTTTCCATCAGGTGACCCGTCTGCTCGTCTGCCACTTCTAACATAAAAATAATAATAATTGGAAAACAATAAAAAGTAACACGTATTACAATATTTTTTATAACCTACACAGATAGCTTATATTTTAATTAAAAATCTACTTTCTATTAAATTTTCAAGGGCGAATTACTCCTAATAAAATTATAAATAGGTATTTTATGATAATAATCAATCATGGTTCATTATCTAAAGAAAATTAAAAATAGTTTTATGTATTTTTAACGCGGGAAACGCGTAACGGCCGCAGATAATAAATTGTAAGACATGCGCAGGAAACACGGCATACGGCCAAATTAAAAAATGTTTGCCGTGATCTGTTAAACCGCTAAATAATAATATCTAAACGATGAGCAGTTTGCAACACCGCGTGTTCCCGTAAATAATTTAAAAAATCAATAATTATTTCCTTCTGTTCATCACCCACTGCTGGACATAGGTCTCTCCTTAGAAAGGAGGTTTTGGTTGATCAGACGGGTTGGTATAGGGTTCCTTTCAATTTTTCCTTCTCTTTGCAGTGTTGTTGTACTGATGAATAGGGGTGGTGACACTCCGTATTCTTAATCCGTCACCACACGGACGACCTTCCTTCTATTAAATAAATAAATAAAATAATAAATAAAAATAAAATAGCCTTTATTTACTCTGACCTTGCACAATTTGTATTACAATAAAATAAAAACAAAACTATACTAACTTTACTTAACTATATTATAATAACTTTACTTATTTCTATTTTCTGTATGTATAAAACTTAAATTTTGATATCAGTTACCAGGTCAGGTTGTCTTGCGACATAGGCCTCCTCAAGTTCCCTCCACATTTGCCTATCCATTGCTGCCCTTCTCCAACCTTTGGGCAGATCATCTTCCCATCTTTTTTTCTGCCTTCCTCTACGTCTTTTGCTGTCCCTCGGGTACCATTCTGTTACTTTTTTGGTCCACTTTCCTGTTGTTGATCTCATCATGTGACCAGTCCATTTCCATTTCAAAGTTCGTGTTTTTACTTTAACATCTGCTACTTTGGTTATGTTCCTAATTGTTTTCGCTTTCCACTTGTCTTTTAACTTAAGTCCCAACATACTTCTTTCCATTCCTCTTTGGCATACTCCCAGTTTGTGCTCAATTTTTTGTGTTAGTGGCCAGGTCTGGCAGCCGTAAGTGAGACATGGAAGTATACAAGTATTATAAATGGTTTTCTTTTCCGAAATGGGTACAGATTTATTTTTCATAATTTCCCTGAGGGACCAGTATCTTTGCCAGGTGTTATTTACTCGTCTTTCTACTTCTTTAATTGATAGATCTTCCACAGATATGACTTGACCCAGGTAAATATACTCTTTTACGTATTCAATCTCTTCTTCGTCCACCTCAATTTTGACTTCAGTTCTATTTGTCATCATTTTTGTTTTACTAATATTCATCGTTAGACCTGCCTTTTTACTTTCTGCTGCTAGTTGTTTTAACATTGTTCTTAGTGTGATAGGATCTTCTGCGAACAAAATGAGGTCATCTGCGAATCTCAGGTGGTGTAGTTTTTCCCCGTTTATTTGAATACCGAAAGATTCCCAATTAAGTTGCCTAAATATATTTTCTAAAACTGCATTGAATATTTTTGGTGACAGCGGGTCTCCCTGTCTTACTCCCTTCTGTATTTTAAATTGCTCTCCAACGTTTTCAAGTTGTACTTTTGCTGTGCTGTTGACGTATATGTTCCTAATGATCTTAATGAACTTATTTTCCACTCCTTGGTTTTTTAAAGAATCCCATATGTAATTATGCTTCAAAGAGTCAAATGCCTTATTATAGTCTACGAAGGACAGGTAATATGGGAGGTCGTATTCATTGTATTTTTCAATAATTTGCTTGACAGTATGTATGTGATCAATAGTTGAAAAATCTGAGCGGAATCCCGCTTGTTCTCTGGGTTGATTACTGTCTAATTTTTTAGTCAAGCGGTGTAATAAAATTTTACTGAACACTTTGTACAAGTTCGGCATCAAGCTGATGGGTCTATAATTGTTAATTTTATTTTTATCTCCTTTTTTATGTAGGAGAATTATTGTTGACGATGTCCATTGGGAAGGAATTTGCTCAGTTTCCAATATTTCATTACATATCTGTGTAAAAGGTTGTATTATTTCTTCCATGGTAAGTTTTAGTAATTCATTAGTTATCATATCATCTCCAGGTGATTTACCAGCTTTCTGTGTTTGGATAGCTCTTCTTACTTCACTTTGCATAACGTATGGGATAGGTTCTGGGTTTGGGTCTTCTTCTAATGTTGTTTTGCAAAAGTATTCGTTCGTATCATCCGTATACAATTCCTTGTAAAAATCTGTTGCCGTTTGTAAGATATGTCGTCGATTAGTTGTAGTTTGTATTTTGTTGTCTTTTCCTTTTTGCGTTGTCTTTGGTATCCATGTTGAATGTTCTCTAAGTTGTTTTAAAGCTCTTTTGATTCCTCCGGTTTTGTTTATTTGTTCTCTAATGATATTAAGTCGATTGTATTGTCTATGGTTTCTGATGGCTTTTGAAATTTCTTTACTAATCTTAGCTATTTGTGTACGATTTTCTTTTCTGTTTATCATCATTTCTTTTCTTTGGTTTATTTTTAATCTGGCTTCGTCACCGAGTTTGTCACTTTTATCTCTTGTTTTAAATTTATTTATTTTTAATAAGGCTTCTTCTAAGATGTTGTATTTTTCTTGTATATTATTTTGTTTCTCAATCAAGTTTAATAATGTTTTTAATTCATTAAGATTTTGTTCTGATATGTGTGTTATGGGCCGGCAGTTTGTTCTGTGAAATTTTCTTCTTTGTATTTTTATTTCTTTGAGCGCTGTTGTTCCTTTTACCATTCTATGATCTGAGTTAAAGTTTAGATTTGAGACCACGCTGACGTTGTTAAAAATCTTGGGCATATTGGTAATTATAAAATCTATCTCATTTCTGTCATTGCCATTTGGAGACATCCACGTCCATTTCCTACCTTGATTCTTGGGAAAAAAGGTGTTCATTACTCTCAAGTTATGTTCGAAACAAAAATTTATCATACGTTGCCCATTGTCTGTTCTCTTTCCCTGGCCATATTTACCTATGATGAACTCGCCTTTATCTAATTTGGCTCCTATTTGACCATTAAAGTCCCCCATCAATATGATGTTCCTGTTTAGTTTCTGACTATTAATTTGACTATTATAAAATATATCCTTTTCCTTTTCCGTTGCTTGATCTGTTGGGGAATATACTTGCATTATTGAGAATGGGTTTCTGAAGCCAGGTAAATTAATATTTAGGATTCCTATTCTATCCGATATACCATCAAATTCTTCTATGTATTGTTTAAAGTCTCTTTTAACTAAAAATCCTATTCCATGCTTTCCTTGAATCTCTCCTTTGTAATAGAATATAAAATCTTTGAATTCTTTTATTTCTTCTCCAGATCTTCTAACTTCACAGAGTCCCAGTATGTCCCATCTAATATCTTTCAATGCTTCCTCAAGTTCGATAAGTCTTTCCTCTGTTCTTAATGTTCTTACGTTAATAGTTGCTATTTGTATTTTGTTTATATTGTTTTTATTATTTTGGGTAGGTGTGGGGGTTTTTGAGGGTAGTGGTCTGTCAACCCCACGGAGACCAGCCGGGTTGGGGATGTTCCGCTTCCGGTAACTGATATTTAATTGCTAGTTAGTTTTGTTTCTCGATGGTGAGGAAGAATTTAAATTTGGTCTAGCTCGCATCAAGTCATAAGCATTTGTTCGATATGTCTTGCTGCTTGTATTCATATTAATTTGTTTTTTTGGGTTTGTTTGTTTCTCAGGAGATGTAGATTCTTCTCTTTTTCTTTTTTCTATGTTGGTTGCGTTACCTTCCTTCACTATCAGCCTGTCATATTTTATATATGCAAATTTTCCATTTGCTCTTTCTTCCTTTAGTTGTTCCTGTAGTAGTTTTCGTTTTTCTAATACAGCTTTTGGATAATCTTCTACTATGTAAACATCTTTTAGTCTCTTTTTGTTCTTTAAAATTTCTATTTTTTTCCAATAGTTTGTAAAAGAGATCAATAGAGGTCTGGTTTTCTCTTTGTTTTTTTTTTCCAATTCTGTAGATGCTCTGAATATCGCTATCATTCACTATAAGGTTAAGATCATTTTTCATTATTTCTTTTACTGTTTTTAATAGGTCTAATGAGCTTTTCTCAGTCTCTTGTAGTCTAAACAGTAGTACATTATTTTTTTTCTTTTCATTTTCCAGCTTGTTTAATTTATTCTCTAACACTTCTATTTTTACTTTCAAGTTTTTATTCTCTTCAATTATTGGCTGTAATTTTTCTTCCAACTTTTGCAGTAGATTGTTTGTAATTGTTGTAGTTGGCATTTCCATTTCATTTTTAATTTTATCAAAAAATATTTGAAATTGTTGTTCCATTTTCGTAGTGGTTTGATTATTTGAAATGGAAGAAAAGGACGTAATGAAACTGCTTTTAACGGAACGTTGAATTGTGTGCTGTTTCCGAACGCGAATTCAAGTCGTCTGGTTGGTAGTATTGTTTACTTCACTTCACTCGTTCATTGTTGTTATGACAGCTAACCTCAAATTGTGATGCACTTAAACTCATAGTTTTGTTCTTTTCTCAGTTTTTAATGTCGATTTGTGAATCCGATATCATAGCACAGCACTTTTAAGTATTCAGTTTCCGCTTTTTAACACGGTTGTACGGTAATTATCTGTTTAATTTTACACTGTTTTTACGGAGTGATTTGCGACGATGTTTACTGATAGGTGACCGGAAGCGGAAATTACTATTAAATACGTCATATTAAAAATAAAGTACACCCAGACACAGATCAAATGCTCATCACACAACGTTTGTCCTGTGTGGGAATCAAACTGCGAAAATTATTGTAATCTATACTAATATTATAAAGCTGAAGAGTTTGTTTGTTTGTTTGTTTGAACGCGCTAATCTCAGGAACTACTGGTCCGATTTGAAAAATTCTTTCAGTGTTAGATAGCCCATTTATCGAGGAAGGCTATAGGCTATATATCATCACGCTAAGACCAATAGGAGCGGAGTACCAATGAAGAATGTTTCAAAAACGGAGAAAATTTATTACTATTGAGAGACGCAGACGAAGTTGCGCGGGTCAGCTAGTCGTAAATAAACACAATATCCTTGGTTGACCTCCTAGATAATCAGCTTTAGATGTCACTTAAAACACGATCTTATATCTGGCATCAGCCAAGGCCGCCATATTGATGTGGTGCCAAATCTAATGAGAGATACATTACTCTGTAGACGCGAAACTCGCAAAATTAATCACAGACATTTACGTAACTTTGTCTGTCCGTGTCATATCTCTTAAAAAAGACTGAATGATGGCAAAAGGCATTGTTCGATTACCCGTCTGTGGTCTGGTCGTTGCGTAAAAATTGTTTTTCTATTCTTCGAGGATTGTTTTTACTTAGTATTAAGGTGCAAACTACGCAGGACAACAGCACTGCAAAGATAAGGAAAATTTGACACAAACCTTTCTTTTTACGTGTGGAAACCCCTTTGGGCCGCTACCCCACCGGGGTATGCGTTCGGTGGTGTGTCGGACCGACTAAAACCACACGGTGTGCCACTCTGGGCCTGTAATAGGAGGGATCCGGGAACTGATATTGTGAGGACAGCCGGACCCCTCCTAACGCCTGCCTGCAACGGCGCGGGTACATTTCTAAGGAGAGGCCTATGTCCAACGGGCGGTTGTATATCGGCACAGACATAAAATGGATTGATTTCATTTTTCTAAACATTTGACAAAACGGAGATTGTTGCTATTGTGTGCGTTGATCTATGACTTTAGAGTCTAAGACGATTTCAAACAATTTTTAAAATAATAGCGTTGCGCCATATGATTAAATGGTTCGATTGTATGAAATGTGGAGGACAGCGCGATCTAGTATCGACTAATGTACATCTATTAAGATTGTGGTTAATACGAGTAGTTCCGATCCTTACAGCGCTAGATGGCGCTGCAAGTAAGGCGTGACTGATTCTGGAAAATACTTGTTGGTTTGGAACGGACTATCGAATACTAGGGATTTTTCTAGTAAAATTCAAAAGCGCTATAAAAGCGGAGCGTGTTGGCCGTTTAGGACAGTCTCGTTTTACGAAACAGCGAATTAACATCTCAGTGAATTTCTAGTGCGACTAACGAGATATATAGTGATTTTTAGTCTATTATAGTTAGTGTTTGTAAATACAGTGCAATAAAGTAATTAACCGACAACCTTATTTTATTTATCATATACCCCGCTCGTAACAAGATTATGAAATAAAGATATTTTGAGTTTGAGTGGAATATCAAAGGCTGTTGATGTGATGAAGGTACACAGTACACTATGTCTTCCCCTGTGACCTCGACGACTATGCAAAGTTTTATAACGATCGGATCAGTACTTACGATATTAAAAACAAATATACACATTTAAATTACAATAATAAAGATTAGGATTAGAATAAGCGGGTATAGAACCAATATTAACGTTTTACGAGCTCCAGTTTTATGGACGAAAGCAAACAAAGTGATACTGGAACATTTAACCACAAACAGGGCCTCAATTCTGCTATTTTATGTTCACGCCAAGCCAGTGTCATACCACTGACACGCTATAAGCTACTACTGCTAGCAAATGAAATTACTAGTATTCCTGTTAAACCCTCCAGCTAAGCTAAATTGCTTGTGTGATTTGAACCCACGACCTCTTGATCGCAAGTCCAACGCCTTAACCGGTTTAAGAGGTCACCACGCCGCTTCCTACCACGCCGAGTGTTGTGGGTTCAAACCCCACATGAGACAACACTTTGTGTGATTCACAAATTGTTGTTCTGAGTCTGGGTGTTTATTGTGTCCATTTCATGTGTAATTGTAAAGTCCCCCGCGACACAGGATATATTCCTAATGCGGGAGTTGTCTTTTTAAAAAGAGAGAAAGAGAAGAGAAATATAGTAAAAAAATACTAAAAACAAGCTTTTGCTTTTTTTTGTAGCTGAACTAGAAAGTAGAACATAACTGAAAAATTACCACGGGATGGCGTAGTGGTGGTTTGTGTAACGGACTGGTATTCAAAAGGTCGCTGGTTCGATTCCCGCACAAGTCAAACATTTGTGTACATGAACATTTAATGTTTGGTTAGGTCTCGGTGTTTCTATGTATAATACTAGGACTGCACGGATGGCGTAGTGGTTTAAGCGGTCGCCACGCCGCTTTCTACTGCGCCGAGTGCTGTGGGTTCAAACCCCACATGGAACGACACTTTGTGTGATCCACAAATTGTTGTTCTGAGTCTGGGTGTTCTTTGTGTCCGTTTCATATATGTTTGTAAAGTCCCCCGCGACACAGGAATGTATTCCTACTGCGGGAGTTGTCTTTTTTAAAAAAGAAAGAAAAAAGAAATATGTATGTATTTACAAAAAAAACGTATATATGTATTTATATCAGTTGTCTAGTACCCATAGTACAAGTTCTGCTTAGTTTGGGACTAGATGGCGTTGTGAGAATGTGGTAGAACATTATTATTATAATCTTCTGTGAGTTTAAAAAGAAAAATCATTTTATCGTAAAAACGCATTGGGTTCTAGATCTCAATGTAAAAATATTTTATTGACAGATAATGGTCCTGCTTTCTGTGGAGAGGCCTATGTCCAGTATTGGACTATTAAAGGCTGTTGATGATGATGATGAAAGACCTAGTGATTGGAATATTTATTTATTCCTTTATATACATACAATTTAACATTTTTTATATTTACATATAACTATAATTGCATATGAAACTATCTGGTGCTTGCAATTTCGCGCTGCTACGAAACCCGGACCGGGCGAAATTTTAAAGGGTTTTTCTGAGAGAAAAAAATAACCCAAGTTACTCGGGATATCGTGTCGTATCGTGTCCGTGTGGTGACGGATTAAGAATACAGTTTTTTTTTTTTTTTTTTTTTTATATCTGCAATCAGCCCTTTGAGCTTTAATCAGATTTGAACGTCCTAGAGTCAGTTCGAGATTCTTCACATCCTGTGATGTGTCATCTCCATATTTGTCAGAATTATACTGACGCTATTCGCTTTCTTTTGAGTCTATATGTAGACTCAGAGGACTCTAGTAGTGTCACAGCTAGTTCATTTTTGTGTTGTTGGAGTCTTTCTTTATACTTTTTGTAGGACTTTTCTATAACCTCCTTAACTGTTGGTAATTGTAAATACTCATGCACTTCAGTATTCCTTGTGTACCAAGGTGCACCACTTAGATTTTTCAATGCTTTATTTTGGAAGCGTTGCAGTATTTCAATATTGGAATGGCTTGCTGATCCCCAAAGCTCTATCCCATACGTCCAGATAGGTTTCAGGATGGATTTATAGATCAGGAGTTTATTTTCCAAGCTAAGTGACGACTGTCTGCCTATAAGCCAGTGCATGTCTTTGAGTTTTCTTTTCGCCTGGTCTCTTTTGGTTTTAATATGTTCACGCCAGGTAAGTCTTCTATCGATGTGCATACCTAGGTACTTTACGACATTTTTCTGTGGCAGAATTTCATCGCCAAGTTTCACAGGTGGGCAGTCTTCTCTTCTGAGACTGAAGGTAATGTGGATTGACTGACTGTGAAGAATACAGAGTGTCACCACCCCTATTCATCCCGTGGGTGTCGTAAGAGCCGACTAAGGGAAAAAAACTACGCAGGACAACAGCACTGCAGAGAGAAGGAAAACTTGACACAAACCCTATACCAACCCGTCTGGCCAGCGTGGTTTAGTAGGCCAAAACCTCCTTTCTAAGGAGAGGCTTATGTCCAGCAGTGGACTATTAAAGGCTGTTGATGATGGCTCGTGATATAGACAGCTACCTGGTAGTAAAATATTATCAAAATCAGTAAAGCCGGACAAAAAAAAATAAACTGGTTTTAAAGCGATACCTATGTATCGTAAATAAATAGCTACTACTAGAAATATATAATGTGTCTCGGGGGACTTTACAAATATACATGAAACGGACACAAAGAACATCCAGACTCAGAACAACAATTTGTGCATCATACAAAGTGTTGTTCCATGTGTGGATCGGACCCACAGCACTTAGCGTAGCAGTAAGCGGCGTGGCGACCGCTTAAACCACTACGTCATCCGTGCAGAGACGGAAATTATCAAATTAAACACGTAATCTTATTATTACACTTGTTTAATTCCCTTATAATTTACTTGAACAAACTTTATCGCGACAATTTCACTAAAACATAAACCTACCCTTGTGTTAATAACCCCTGTAACGTGCGAGGGTGAGTTTTACTTCCACAAGGTCACCCTAAATGTGTTATTTGTTTCACTTAAGTAGACTTCGCGTGACGGTACATTCGCCGCTTTGAATGTCTTGTTACGGGTAGTAAAAAAAAGATATTTATGGTCATAAAATTAACCTACCTTTGCATCTTTTCAACTAAATAAAGCGATAGAAATGCATACATATATTTCGTTTCACCTAAAAGTGAAATCTTTTATATAGAATTCTCGTGTTTTCACAATGTTAGTTACCATACTCCTCCTAAACGGCTGGATCGATTTTTATGAAATTTTGTGTGCACATCGGGTAGGTCTGAGAATCGGCTAACATCTATTTTTCATACCCCTAAATGACAAGAGTGACACCTAAATTTTTTTTTCAATATTTCCTAGAAATAATATATATGGCAAAAAAATATTTGGCGGGTCAGCTAGTGACTATATAAACCTAAGAATGGGAAAGTGACATATTCTGGGAAATTGATGTTTCGGAAACCAGGACCATTTAGGGACAGGGACATTCTGCGCCTAAGCCAATCCTAAACTACGTAACGGATTTTGATACGATTTTCACCATCAGTTATATAAATTTTCAAGGAAAGTTTATATGTAAAATATAACGTATTTGAAGTTTTAAGTAGGAAAAAAAATACTTATTTTGAAATCGCCGAAAAAAATATTTACGTTGCTTCACATGAACAGCCTTAAATAGTCCACTGCTGGACCTAGACTTCACCTTAGACAGGAGGTTTTTTCCACGCTGTCATTTGTACAGTTTTTAAACATGGTGGACTTTTATTATATTATAACTTTTAATGTTTTAATAACACTTGCGTGTCGGGCACGTGTAACAATATAAATAGAGCCTCTCGAATGTCCGACAGTCTTGTTTTTATAATTGAAAAGATAAATATTATTAAATCTACCTATTGAAATGACATTCTTTAGTTGTTTAATTTCAAAGTATTTTATTTTAGTATGTACTTGATCTACAATAATATTATAAATAGAAAAGTAACTGTCTCTGTATGTTATGCTTTTACAGCTAAACCGCTAAATCAATTGGAATGAGTTTTGTTTTAGAGATAAACAAAACTTTAAAGACAGTTATTTTTTGAACTACAAAAAAGACCTTGAAGTTGCCCAAATAGGGGATTACAGTCAACTTTTTTTAAAAGGTGCATTTTGACAGTTGTAGTTCAGGGTTGTGATATTTACAAATCGATAGAGAACATAATCGAATCGAAACATCGTTAATCGTTTGATTATAATTATACACTACAGGTTATAATATTTAGTCTTTTTATTTTTCTGTTTATTTTTTTTAGGAATTATGTACTATATACAAACTCAAAATCTTTTAATGGAAACTACGAAAACCAATGTATAAGCGTTATTAACACGCTATTATTAGCTTGGTATGTATGTACCTAAGGGAATCTTCAAACGTGATTTTGACCCACTTCAAATCTTCGAATTAAATTGAAACTTAGCCTCCTTTCAAGGACCGATGAGAATTATTTATTTTATTTTAAGCCTGTATAGTCCCTCTACAGGGCAAAGGCCTCGCTCCCACATTTCTCTGACGTGTGCTCGTTCGGACCAGTCTTTTCAAAAGTTGTCGAGATCGTCTCATCTGGGCCCACCACGTTATCGTTTAGCGCCTTATGGGACCCAAGTTGTGCTAATTTTTGCCTATTGTAGTCCCACGTGAGTGCGGCGGCTTTATGACAATGCAATCATTTAAATAGTTTGTCCCATTATCCCGATCCCTCCTTTCTAAGGAGAGGCCTATGTCCAGCAGTGGACTAGTATAGGCTGTTGATGATTATCCTGATCAGGATCTTCAGGTATAACGACTTTTTCCTTACCTAAAAATACGGTATTGTCTTTTGCCTGATTTCTAACTTCTTATTCTTAATAAGATGAGTTTGAAGTTATTGAAAATTATTTCCTACTTTTTAGTTCGGCTAGCTACAAAAGCGTGTTTTTTTTTTTAACTATATTTTATTAATAAATTACAGAAACTAAAGAAAGCGTCACAGGGCCATGTCTGATTCTGATCTATATTTTATTTTATGGTAAAAGGGGCCAAACGCGCAGACGGGCCACCTGGTGGTAAGCAACTACCGCCGCCCATGGACACCTGCAACTCAAAAGTCACAAGTGCGTTGCTGCCCTTGGAGTCCCTCGCTCGAGTCAGCGTGAGGATTTGGGCTCCGGTAACCTCACTCACTCAGTGAAAGGCAATGAAAGAATTGCTTAACACCGGTTTTCTGTGAGGCCGTGGTAACACTCCGGTCGAGCCGGCTCATTCGCCCCACGGTAATCTCCCAAATCTATCTCTACCAAAAAATGCGAACCGAATACATGTGTTTTTTTTTCATTTCATTACACGTTTAAATAAAAAGTTTCCATTTTCTTTTATTTGCCATAAACAGTCGTTATGTTTTATTTTATGATTATTCTTAAAAATAAATATGAATTCATGTGTTTAGTACCTTTTAACTACACGAAAAGCATGAAATTAAATTTTACCTCCGTAACAATTTACAACTGCAGAGTAGTTTAAGCACCTCGCCGCTTCCTACTCCGCTGAGTGTTGTGGGTTTGATCCCCACATAGGACAACTGGACAACACTTTGTGTGATTCACAAATTGTTGTTCTGAGTCTGGGTGTTCTTTGTGTCCGTTTTATGTATGTTTGTAAAGTCCCCCGCGACACAGGATATTTCTAGTGTGGGCGTTGTCTTTATAAAAAAGAAGAATGGGCCGGCTTAACCGGTCTGATACCAGGGTCGCATAGAACCGGTGTTAAGTAATCTTTTCACCGAGTGAGTAAGGTTGCCGTAGCCCAAACCCGTTTCTTCTGAATTCAGGGTGGCAGGACTCAGACCCACTTGTAGCTCTTGAGCTGCAAGCGTTCATGGGCGACGGTAGACACCTACCATCAGGTGACCTCCCTGCTCGTTTGCTAACCATGCCATCAATATGCCTCTGCCAGCTCTTCGAAGATAAATAGAAGCATTAAAAAACCCCCGACACAAAAAACACCTTAAAAAAACCACAACTGTTCATTGAGACTGTTCTAATAAGCCCAAACATGGTATATATGCTGTAATTTTTTGAGGAGTTGGCTATCCAGTAGACTACTTGATGCATCAGCAAGTTGCAGGTTACCATGTCGTGCAAATATCATCAAAGTAACAGTATACCGAATTTCAGATCAATCGGAGCTGTGGATTTTAGTGAGATCCCTTCATCACCTAGGAAGTGAGCTGATGATCTTCAAAATTTATAGCTAAGAACCATCTCGATCACATCGGCTTTCGAAGAAAAAATAATCAAAATTGGTCCATTCGTTCGGCAGCTATGATGCCACAGACAGATCTACAAATACACAGGTAAAACCTATGACACCAATCGTTTTCCGTCGGGGGCTAATAAAAGCGTGAGCATACATATCACATCAACAGCCTTTAATAGTCCACTGCTGGACATAGGCTTCTTCTTAGAAAGAAGGTTTTGGCCTACTATACACGCTGGCCTGACGGGTTTGTATAGGGTTTGTGTCAAGTTTTCCTTCTCTTTGCAGTGCTGTTGTCCTACGTCGTTTGTCCCTTAGTCGGCTCGTACGACACCCACGGGATGAATAGGGGTGGTGACACTCCGTATTCTTCCACCGTCACCACACTGACTAAATAATTTAGAATAATTAATTAAACTTAAAATAATTTAGTCATAGGTTTTCGCTTTATGACATCTCGTATTCCCCTTTTTTTTGGAGGGTAGAATATTCTTGCGCATCTACGGCTCCTCAGCCACGCAGAAGCCAGATGTATGTGATGCTTCCACTAAAAACCACCCCGACGGCCGGTCTCAAGGGCCCTACTCTGAGGAGGACCTAGACCTAGGAGAATGTTATTTCAGGTCGACGCTGCGCCTAGTCGAGTCCTATCACGAGAGAGGCTGCAAGACCGCCTTCCTATCCCCTACCGCAGCAATAATTCTGCCACCAGAGGTAGCCCACTCTGTGGCAGCCATTTATATTTATTCCTAACCTTCCGTTTTTTTTTATGTCAGAGGGGGCAGACGAGCAGACGGGAAACCTGATGGAAGGTGACCATCGCCGCCCATGAACGTCTGTAACTCAAGAGTCATAAACGCGTTACTGGCCTTTGAGGAAGGAGTACGCTCTTTTCTTGAAGGTTTGAAGGTCGTATCGGTCCGAAAATACCGCAGACCATAACCCGTTCCACAGATTGGTTGTGCGGGGCAAAAAGTGTCTCGAAAAGCGCACAGTAGTGGAGCGCCAACTATCCAGGTGATGAGGATGAAAATTTTGCCGTGTGGAACGATGGCGGAAAGTTGCGTTTAACCTCAATCTTCTTACTTAAACAAGTTAGTAATTACTTTTTTTAATATTCCCGAGTAACAATAACTACAAAAGTATCTATTATAATACTAATAATCCAATTGACTGCATGGATGGCGTAGTGGTTTAAGCGGTCGCCACGCCGCTTCCTACCACGCCGAGTGTTGTGGGTTCAAACCCCACATGGGACGACACTTTGTGTGATCCACAAATTGTTGTTCTGAGTCTGGGTGTTATTTGTGTCCGTTTCATGTATGTTTGTAAAGTCCCCCGCGACACAGGATATATTCCTAATGCGGGAGTTGTCTTTAAAAAAAAAAAGAAATTGTTTTGATATTGACAATAGTCGTGATTCGGATGGCCGGGTTCGCGCCTAAGCGAACGGGAATATTCGCGTGACCTTCAAACCAGTTTTGGGGAATTCTAACTTTAACCCTACGAATAATAGATTATTCGTAGATCTATCCTGGAAAACGTGAATAATCAGATGAGTTATTGCATCATTTTTATCTATTAAAGTATAGCAGGAAACTAAACCAGGTAAATTTTACGTAAAAATAATTCTGATTATTAAATTAAAGATAAAATAGAAATCCTTAAAATATTTAGTTGAATAATTTAGAAGTAGTTTAATTTAGAAATGGAATATTTACTGTTGCTTTAGAAACTATAATTAAACTTAATATTAAATCAAGAAATTGTTCTTAAAATAACTTACATCACTCATGTACGGTGTCCAATCTTTGTTGGACCCTTCCCATTCAGGCGGAGGTTTGTTTTCTTTTAATTTATTTATTATTGTCGCGTCCGAATCATCGAGGACTACAGTACGGTCGAAATCGAATATCGCCAGGCAAGGCATTTTGTAAAAACGCGCGCACTACACCGCCGTTGAACACGCACTGACTGAATAGTTATGGGAGTCTGAAAATCTTAAACGTGAACATGGGTCATGACGTCAGCGTTAATCGGGGTAAATCACGGAGGATTTGCGTATTCAGAAACCATTTTTGTTTAGTTTTGTTACAAAATAATGGTACAGATTCGTCATGACCACTGACAGATAACAGCTGAGAAGTGAGCTAGTTTGACAGACAATATCGATCTTGACACTCGGGACAAAAATATCTATGAGTAGAGGTACCGTCTAACAGTTCTGCTGAGTGTTCTGACAGATTGAAGAATAGGGAGGGGTCAAAGAAATCCAATACTACAATAACCGATTCTTAAGAGATTTCGATTTCTTTTCTTTGTACTTACTTATCGATAACAGTTTTACAAAAATTTGTCTGTTACTGTAAAAGTCCGTATATTAATATATCTAAGGTTTTACTTGTAAATTCTAGTATATTAATGTGTGAATATAATAAAGAGAGAAATAATTCTTCGGGTTTGTCCCACCCTAACCTAGCCAGATTTCTAACTATTTTAAAATATGTGTGTTTTTTGTTCAGACTTGAACACAAGAAATAAATTAGATGATTCCTACCGTTTTCCGATTTTTCATAAACAAGTGCTAACTAACTACGTGACTTTTTGTATATATTATATACTAGAAATTATATTGATACACACAGGATACTCAAAATCTCCATTTCAAAACACAGCAAATGTTTATCTAGGTTTTAAAAACGGATCAGGACAGAGACAAAAGTTAAGTTTATTTATTTTTAAAGTTAGAAAGCTGGTTAAAACCTGTAATATACATTGTTATCGAATAAATATCACTTTTTACTGAAAGGCTATTTCGTTTCATGTTCATACGCTCTTCTTTAAAATTTGATAAAAAACACTTACTGGATTTAGGGCAGCCCAATCCCGCACACTCCGGCATTATAGCATTTTTCGTACATTTACAATTTTTTGTACGATTTGAAGTGTTTTTGTAAAACTCGAAAAACCGTTGTTTGTCAGTTTTACAAGAGATTTTCAATTTTATTCGTGGATTCGCTAATTCTATCTGACTAACAATATTTAAGAGAACTTTGCTTGGGACAATGCAAATAATGTCACTGTGCTGATAAAATACGCAGTCTTAATTTCTAAACGTTTTAAATTGTCAGATAAACGGCTCTATTCTTAAAAAAAAACTACATTTGACAGACTGACAGCACTCGATGACAGATAAAGGTTGAAGGATAACCTAATTTTCGCGTAATTTATTTTCGAAATTGAAATAATAAATTATAAAACAGTAGTTGCTATGGCTTCACTAAAAGTGTGTTCAGTAAGCAGACTTGCAAAGTATATAACTGATTCCTCTCTCACGGGTCTACGAGCTAATATGTTCAGGTAAATTGCGCAACCAACTTTGAGGTTATAATCTGAAGTATTTTTCATATTTTTCGTATAATTAGGATAGAAAATGAATTACAGGGCAAACTGAACTTATGGTGAAGATATCCAGCATCATTAGAGTGTATGTGTTGATACTTTCTTTTAGTAGTCCATGGCTGATGTAATACCAATGTTATCTTATAAGACTTTAAAATCAATTTCTGTGGAGTTAAATTAAAGATTCATATAGCATATTTCTTTTAAATTATTGATGACAAGAAGTTGTAGTAGAATTGTCGCGATAAATCAGCTATGTCAGTGGTTGCAAGAGAAAAATACTTAAATTAGAAACTTTTTATAGGAATGTTATAAACATTTATATAAGATTAATTATTTATTTAGTATGTGGCCTAGACATGGGACAAAATAATAAAAAAAAGAAAAATTTGGACATCTGAAACACAACGCCATCTAGTTTCAAACTAAGCAGAGCTTGTACTATGAAAGCTAGATTGACTGATAGGATACTTATATACTTTTTTTTTCGTAAATACATACATATTATACATAAAAAACACCCAAACTCCGAAACAAATACTTGCAGACCATGCAAACATTTGGTCCAACCTGGGAATTGAACTCGAGACACACAGTGACAGAGACAGTCAGTAAAATTATATTGAACTGTGAATTAACATTTGATTTTTGTGTAAGTGTGTTAGGGTTTCTATTTAGGCAGGTTAGACACTATTTAATAGTAAATCTAGTATTTTTTAAATTATTATGTAGGGAATGGTAGCTATATTTATTAAAATAATTACTAGAATTACTGTTAAATAGGGGAAATAGGGTGTTTATGCAACGTCTGAAAACAGCTTATTCGCAACAACGCATCAGTAAGTAATAATCCTAAGCTACGCACGAAAAAATCAAATGATTTATTTATTTATTTATTTCATTTTAAGAAGGCTTACAGACTAATAACAAAATTTGCTTAAGTAAAAATATCAATAAAAAGGTTGCTAATAAATCACTGGTCTTTCACAGTTCACTGTAATTTTGTCTCATGCCTACTGTGGTGGTTTATTCATTAGTTATTTAGTCTGCTTGTTTGCCCTCTCTTTCATAAAAAAAAAACAAAAAAAAATGATTTACTTAATAAAGTGTAAAATTTATTTTGTAAGCAAGTTTATTAGTGCATCCTATATGTGTTCTGGTCTTAAGCTTAAAGGCAGCTTAATGATGTTCTCTTCATTCATCAGGCCAAAGTCACTCACTGGCTCGTATAATGAATGCTATCTAACACACACTTGCAAAATCCGTGTGGTGACGGATTAAGAATACAAATTGTCACCACCCCAATTCATCCCGTGGGTGTCGTAAGAGCAGACTAAGGGAGCAAACTAAGCAGGACAACAGCACTGCAGAGAGAAGGAAAACTTGAAACAAACCCTATACCAACCCGTCTGGCCAGCGTGGTATAGTAGGCCATAACCTCCTTTCTAAGGAGAGGCCTATGTCCAGCAGTGGACTAGTATAGGCTGTTGATGATTGATGACACACTTGCAGCCTATATAAGGCAGGCTATGAAACATACAAAACCTGACACACTACTTTTTAATTACGTCATTAATAATAAATGTGGGACATCTCCAACAAGGCTGTGTAGTCCTGAACTCGCCTATACTCACCAGATAGCTAAAAATAAAAAAAAAATTTGGTCTAATGGTTAGTGACCCTGACTGCTAAGCTGAAAGTTGGGGGTTGGATTCCCACCCAAGACAAATATTGTGTAATGAGCACAAAATAAAATGAGCTGCTCAACTAGCTGATACTCAAATACGTAACCAAGTAAATATGGTAAGGAGTTATTATATTATTTATTGTTTCGATTTAAGGAGCACATTTCGTGGTTATGCAACAGAAGAGAAACCGGCAGTAGCTCCCAAAGAGGAGGGCAGTAAGCCACAGCCCCTACCGGCCACTGTTGAGGAATGTCACAAACAGATTGAGGCTCTCACCACCGAGTTGAACACAGCCAAACAGCAAGCCAAAGAACTTGAGGTGAGTGGTTTTTTACAAAAGTACTTGTGTATTTTACACACACACACACACACGCACACTCACTATACGAAAACAACCTAATGTACCTAACCATCACATCACATCAACAGCCTTCAATAGTCCACTGCTGGACATAAGCCTCACTCCTAGAAAGGAGGTTGGTTTTAACCTTAGTTTTAAATGTTGTTGTTATTGTATTATTATTCCTTAGTAATTCGCGTTATTCATGAACCCATTTGAAATTTGCTTTTTTTTTTTGAAAAGTTATAAATAGGAAGTGAATTCGGTCTAAGTCTGCATATTGAGGAATTAAGAATACAGTTTATTAAAATTCATTAAGTTATTACATTAGTTCATTAATTTAATTAAACAAGAAAAGAGCGTACTTCCTAAAAGGCCGGCAACGCGTTTGTGACTCCTGAGTTGCAGACGTTCATGGGCGGCGATAGTCACTTTCCATCAGGTGACCCGTCCGCTCGTCTGCCTCCTCTAACATAAAAAATAAAAATATCTTTTGCAGGATAAGTACAAGCGCGCGCTGGCAGACGGCGAGAACGTGCGGCGACGAATGATGAAGCAGGTTGAAGACGCAAAATCATTCGCTATACAGAGCTTCTGCAAAGATTTGCTTGATGTAAGTTTTTATTTATATCACGATTTCTCTACAGTATGTGCTTAATAACATTTGATACTTGGCATTTCATCACTGTGCACTTTTCAAGTTTTTTTTTGTCGTACAACCAATCTATGGAACAAATTGTCGACCACGGTATTTCCGGATCGATACGACCTTCGAACCATAACAAAAAGCATATCGCGTTAGAGGCTGCCGAGTGCAGGTGACCCGGGGGGGATACTCTTGTGTTTTATTATTATTCTATAATGCACTAAAGTCGTGGATGTGGGTATACGATTTGCGAGGCTTAAGTGGGGATGGCGGGGCACTCGACCAGACGGGACGATGATCGATGAATTAAGACAGTTACCGAATGGTGGCCAAGACATATGCGGCGACCTCGAGGCAGACCACCTGCCCGATGGTCAGACGACATTGTGAGGGTAGGAGAGCAATGAATCCGGCTGGCACTAAACCGCCAGGAGTGGTGTGACAGAGAGAGAGAGAGTGGGCTGCGTAGATAGATAGATATTACTGCATTGTGTTCGTTTTGTTGTTTTTAAAAGTTTGTCTTGTCTGTTTTTAATACTCGTAAATCCTTTTTAAAAAGAAATTGAACCGACTTCAAACAATACTAACAAAGAGGACTAAAAAGCAATCGCGGTTGATTTGCTGTCATTTTTTGAAGAGTTCCGTTGTCTGTCTCCAAAACTCATCATCAGATCTATATGAAATTAAACTGATATCATTTCGTAATAAACCCCTTTCAACCAAAAAAACATTTTTGTAAAACCTATATATATGAAAAAAAACGAATCGATAACCTCCTCCTTTTTGAAGTCGGTTAATCGAGTGATCATGCAGTATGTATGGGTATGTGCTGCAGGTGGCGGACACGCTGGCGGCGGCGGCGGAGAGCGTGCCGGAGGGGGGGGAGGTGGCGGAGGGCGGCGCGGCGGCGGGTGGGGGGGAGGGCGGCGCGGGCGCGGCGCTGCGCTCGCTGCACGACGGCGTGCGCCTCACGCGCGCGCAGCTCGCGCAGGTACCGCCCCCGGGGCCGCGGCACCTCACCTCACCTTGACGATCGACTATATATGAAATAAACTCGTGCTTGGTCGTCTGTTCATCACTTCTTCCAGGACTAAAAAAGCTTACTATAATCTACTCTGTGCTAATTTCATCCAGATCCATTCAGATATCCTGGCCGACGACCGCCTCAGTGTTACAGTGCACGGATGGCGGAGTGGTTTAAGCGGTCGCCACGCCGCTTCCTACTACGCCGAGTGTTGTGGGTTCAAACCCCACATGGGACGACACTTTGTGTGATCCACAAATTGTTGTTCTAAGTCTGGGTGTTCTTTGTGTCCGTTTCATGTATGTTTGTAAGGTCCCCCGCGACACAGGATTTATTCCTAATGCGGGAGTTGTCTTTTAAAATAGAAAATAAAAAGTGGTAGCGTATGCGACTGCTCTGCGAAGGTCTCGGGTTCGATTCCCGAGTCGGACCAAATGTTTGTATCATCAATCATCATCATCATCAACAGCCTTTACTAGTCCACTGCTGGACATAGGCCTCACCTTAGAAAGGAGGTTTTGGCCTACTACACCACGCTGGCCAGACGGGTTGGTATAGGGTTTGTTTCAAGTTTTCCTTCTCTCTGCAGTGCTGTTGTCTTGTGTAGTTTGCTACAATGTTTGTATGATCTACAAATATTTGTTTCGGAGTTTTTGTGTTTTCTATGTATAGTATGTACGGTAAGGTATTATATCAATCGATCTAACTTTCATAGTACCGAGGTATGTTTAGTTTAAAACTAGATGGCGTTGTGTGTTAGATATCCGAAAATATAATAAAAAAATCTAAACTTTGAGATTTATCATAGTTGTAAGAACAACCATAATAAATCCGTGTAATTGTGGATTAAGAATACGGAATGTCAGTACACCAATTCATTTCGTGGGTGTCGTAAGAGCCGACCAAGAGCGCAAAACTACACAGGACAACAGCACTGCAAAGAGAAGGGTGATATCGAGTGGCCATTGACATCGGTATAAATATCGATAGTCTACACTACAACTACTAACTCAATAAACGTAATATAGTTTTTTGAAATTATAAGGAAGTGATTTATTTATTTTTCCAAATATTGCAATCTTTTTGATATCGCCACTGATGAGCCACTGCCATTCCATCGCCACTGTAAAGACACTCAGTTAGTGTAGACGACCGATATTTATACCGATGCCAATGGCCACTCGATGGCATCTCAATAGCGTGTCAGTGATATGACAGTGGCTTGGCGTGAACATAAAATAGCAGAATTGAGGCCCTGATCGAAACGCCTTAATCACCCATACATATACTTACTAAAATATCATAGAACACGTAAACTTAACACTGACTGCGCGGATGGCGTAGTGGTTTAAGCGGTCGCCAAACCGCTCACTACTACGCTGAGTGTTGTGGGTCCGATCCCCACATGGGACGACACTTTGTGTGATCCACAAATTGTTGTTCTGAGTCTGGGTGTTTTTTGTGTCCGTTTCATGTATGTTTGTGAAGTCCCCCGCGACACATGATTTGTTGCTAGTGCGGGAGTTGTCTTTCAAAAAAAACTGCTTTTTAAAACACTTTAATTTTTTTCTTACAGGTGTTCAGTCGACACGGGCTGATCGCAGTTTCCCCACTTCGAGAGAAATTCGACCCTAATTTACACGAAGCTTTATTCCAACAGGTAAATTACAATAAATACAGGTGTGCGCTTGAGTTTAGTGGCTTGTCTTGTCGACATTTCCACTATTACATCATAACCCCCCACCCCCCTCCCACCTCCTGAAACTTCCATCAACCGACACACGGGGTGCCTTACTTCGTCCGTCCACGTCTAGACTCCTCCGCCAAGATGCGGTCATCATTTCGGGGACAACCTCTGAATTAGGCTCGGTCATTCAGGGAACATATAATTAGCATATTTTAATTAATTTATACAAAACCTTACCACTCTGTCTGTTAATAAAAAACGTATGAGAATTTTTCATTACTTTTAGAGTCGAACAGACAGACGCGGTTAGGGACTATGTAGTGGGGTGTGAATGTGTCTGTATAACTTGCAGGAAGTGGAAGGAGCCCAGACGGGCACGGTGGTGGCGGTGAGCAAGGTGGGCTACAAGCTGCACGAGCGCTGCGTGCGGCCCGCGCTCGTCGGCGTGGCCAAGTGAGCCCGGAGTGTTTGTTACTGAGCGTAGAATCTATTCCACTGTTGGGATGCCAAGGTATGCTTTGAGATACCACGGTATACGTTGGGATACACCTGCATGCTTTGGTATCCCAAAGTATGACTTGAGATACTTTATCAATTTAATGCGTTAGAAATATTTTTGTTTCCGGATCTTGTAGCATTGTTAAAGGGATGTTATATTTTATGCTGTGGTAGTTAAATTAAGATACTTTGAAATGCCTGAGGATGCAAGGATATCTAAAAATACTGCAGGAGTTGTCGAATATTGTCACGTCTACAAAAAATAATATAGCATCCCTAACAATGTCTTGGTATCCCCAAGAATGTAATCACATACCTTCGTACGCCTAAAATTTAAACAACATCTCAAGGAACAATACTTAGATTCTCATGTTCAGCATCAGATTTATATCGGATAAGAGATAGATTTAGGCTCAGTCTTATCTAACTTAAAGTCAGCCCACCAGTCGTTTAATACGCGCGCTCACTTTACGCTAGATGCGACTCAGCCCTTTTAATCCTGCTTACATCTTTAGATAATAATAGTCTGTACATTAAATATTTTCTTAGAATGAGATATTATCACAGAAGTCCGATAAGTTATTTGTCAACATCACTCGCATCTGGCATTTAATCAGCTGCTAACTGTTGACTTTAGGCAACAGTATGCCGCTCACTGTTCGCCAGATGCGAAAAGTTAAAAGTTATTTAATAAAATGAATAATTAATGTTTTTGTTAATATTGTGTATTTATTAAGATTTTTCCATGAAAATGTTTGACAGTGATTAGGCTTTGACTGGCTATTTTTGTAAAGAAAACTTAAAAATAAGGGTGGGAGCACACTTAACGTCAGTACGTCATTTTATGCTTACGCTCATACCACGCTGGTCAGACTAGTTGGTATAGGGTTTGTTTCAAGTTTTCCTTCTCTTTGCAGTGCTGTTGTCCTGTTTAGTTTGCTCCCTTAGTCGGCTCTTACGACACCCACGGGATGAATAGGGGTGGTGACACTCTATTCCTAATCCGTCACCACACGGATATAATAAAAAACTTGTATTCGGTTTTACTTTCATTATTAGAACGCTTAAACAAGCGAGAAGTAGACGCAACCGTAAGATACTCACTTAAAAATCTACTGCAGCTTCTTGGAAAAGCGTTTTTTTTGTCACAAAATATTAACTGTATACATCACACCACACGACGGTCTAAACAAAAATTAGACAGAGCTTGTCCTATGAGTATAATTTTCTTGTAGAAACAAATATCAACTGTCGGCCGCTGATTTTCGGTTACCGCTAGAAAGTAGTCTGTCTAGTCCTCAAGAATCAAAGTATATCCATGCCAAATTTCAGCAAAATCGGTTTAGACGTAAAAGCGTAACATACAGTGTTATAGTCCATCAACATCGTGCGCGACCGTCCTGCGGGGTGACAGACGGTGGCGGGGACGAGGTACTCAAGATGTCAGCGGGTAGCGGGTGGTGTAGCGGGGAAGGGAAACGCGTTCTCTTCGTGTGTAGCCTTGTGCTAGAATGTCGCGCTACCTCGCCCCCGCCACTGTCTGTCACCCCGCGGGACGGTCGCGCACGAGATTGCCGGGGTAAAGTCCTCAAGAATCAAAGTATATCCATGCCAAATTTCAGCAAAATCGGTTTAGCCGTTAACATACAGTGTTAGTTTCGCATTTACAATATTAAAGGTGAAAAATAATTCTATAAAAACATTGAAGTATTCCGGATCGTGTTGATGAAATATTCCTAGTAGATGATATAACAATCCTGTTTAATTTAATGGCAGTGTGGCCTCGCCCTTACGAGTGTCAATATTCGATACATAATAGCAATAAATATTAAATATTAATGAAAGTCAAAAAGTTAGTTAAATCTATCCAGTCTTGCATGAGCGAATGTGTGGCCATTTATAAAAAAAAACGTGAGGGGTCTATGGACCCCCGGTCGGAATGAAGTTCCTTTCGCTTTTTGGTAGACGTTTGCTAGTGTCGGAATAAAGTCTTGTTACACATTTTTTGGTCTCGCTCCCATCCGCTCAGAGCGTGTAAGGTGCTATAAGGAACTTCGTTCCAATAGTATGTGTGGGAATTATTTCTTTCTTTGTTTGTACTACAAACAGAAGTTACATATCTTACTTTAACTCAATTCAAATTTGATATATATCGTGTTTGATATGAATGAAGTTGTTTTTAAATACGTTTTACTTAGGTGTGCATTTCGGGGATTTCCCACTAGTTTTGGACTCGACGGGGAGTCCCCGAGTGGGAAGTGACCTGCCGTGATTGTTTTCAGAGGGCCTAGGGCAAAGTTTAGTTTTACATCGATTCCTTCCCCGATGGCGAGCGCGTTTACATTTGTGAAGATTGGAGTGCGGGCCAATCTGTCGTCATTGGGGGAGGGAGCTTTGTTGTGTGACAGTGATATGCATTTAATTTCGAACATATCCACCATCATAATTATTAATTTGGAAATTAACGCGATCAATACGTATGTGTTTCGCTTTTGCTGATGTTTCGACCAGGTTACACTACTTTTAGTCACAGACTGACCAGCTGTGGTACAGCAAATTTCTTCATCTACCCGCAAATTGCTTAAAGTTATTAAATTTTCGTTTCGACATCACATTCCTGAATTATTAGTTATATAATCATGGAAGTTAATATTCCCTATTGTCAAGATAATTTGAGTTATAAATAAGGTGTTGGAATTTATATTTATATACAAGGTGTTCAATGTACATTATAAACTTACTAAACCACCTATGTAGGGGTTGTTTAAGTATTACGTCACCGTGGGAGGGCCATGCTTCGACACATTCGGGCCAGGTTCGACTGGTGTGATACCACGGCTGCACAGGAAACTGGTGCCAGGTTACATGCCAATCACCTCCTTACTCTGAGGTTGAGGAGTAGCACTTGTATAATCAGTTGCAGGTGTCCATGGGCGGCGGTAGGCACTTAACATCAGATGACCCATTTGCCCCGTAATGTAGTAGAAATAAATATTTAAAAAAACAGAATCCTCTGAAGTCGTCCCCTTATTTAAATAAGTATTCTATCAGTCAATCTAGTTTTCATAGTACAAGCTCTGCTTAGTTTGAAACTAGATGGCATTTTGTCAGATGTCCTAAATATTATTATTGGCGTGCCGTTGCAACAAAATGTTAAAAGTACATGAATAAATATTGTTGCCTTAATCGCCATAAAAGTACTCGTCCCTTATGTCATGGAAAATAAACGGCAAAGCCTTCCACCCAAGTTTGGTGCTTACGCAACACTTAAACATCCCCTTAGTTTCTCAATAGTGTGATCATTTAAAAACTAAATTATTGTAAAAATACCCTCTGTTTTGTACTTTTTGCTAATTTATGGTATTTCCGAATCGATACAACCTTCAAACCTTCAAGAACAGAGCGTATTCCTTCCTAAAAGGCCAGCAACGCGTTTGTGACTCCTGAGCAGACGTTCATGGGCGGCGATGGTCACTTTCCATCAGGTGACCCGCCTGCTCCCTCTGACATAAAAAAATAAATTACCTTTGTTTAGTTAGTCAGTCGCTCAGTCAGATAATTGTTTATTGTATAATTTAAAACATATTATTATGTAGTTGCATTTCAATCATGTTCCGGGATAAAAAGTAGCAAATATGCCATTCCAGATAATAATCCCTCAGTTTCTCTGTGTCAATATCATCCAGATCCCTTCAGCAGTTCAGGCGTGATTGATACACAAATATACATACATGAAAACTTCCGCATTTACAACAGTCCGAGGAAAGAGACACCTCCCGTTGATGATACAACGGTATGCTGAACCATTTTGACCAATTATTGTAGAAACATACACAGATTTATCTATTTCTAAACAAAATTCTTGTCTTGGAGAAGCTCTGTAAATCTTGAAAAAAAAAAACGACATATCTTAATATTAACTTAACTCTTACTATGACCTATGACCCGTTACTGTCGCGCCCTTGAACTAGTGACCCAGTCACAGCTGAGCGAAGTCATTATTACCTCAATATCTACGTTATTTTATAATTATATTCAATGAAATAAACATATTTGGAATCCCTGATATATATTCTTCTAAATGTTGTGACAGAGACGCTACCGCGTAAAAATTTGGTGTCACAACTGTTGTGACGGCGACGCGTCGGAGGTTAAGAACTGCTGTGCCGTGCCAATCCAATACACTGTAAATTTTGAAAAGGACTTGTGACCTTGAAAGCTTTTTTACAGTTTTTTACCATGTTAAAACCCTAATTTCAATACAATACATTTATTTTTAGATTATTGTCTCTTCTAAAATACACTTTAGAATAACAAAAGTGTTGATCAGGGGAACTAAACCGACGTAAAGAGACTGATTGAGCGTTGTTAAGGCAAAACACTAAGTCGAGTTACAGTCTTTTGGATTGGCACAGCAGGGGTGAACTGATCTTTTATGATGTTTGGTTCGACTAAATCCCGAATAGCAGAACAACTATTACACTATTTTAGAAATTAACGAAAAAAAAAACAATTATAATGTATAATGAAACCTAGCACAGGTGAACCTGCAGGAAACTACTAGTATTATGCTACTTTTTATCGCCAAAAATGCGTGATGGCCTCTCGGTCGGAACCAAGTTCCTTTCGCTTCTTGGTACGTACAGCAAAAAGTGTCGGAAAAATGTCTTGTTACACATTTATCAGATCGTGTAACGCGCAACAAGTGCCAATAAGGGTAGTAAGTTTGTATAGAAAAGGAGACGAACCAGGCACTAAATTGTGAAGGTGTTTTAATATGTTTATCTTAAATTAAATTTAAGTTGTGTCGGTAGTAATTCCATTGTCAAGTGTGATTAGTTGTGTTGATTCCAAGTGTGATGTGATGCGCGCGGTAGTCCCAAATATAGTTGGTTATTGTTATATTTTGTTTTATTTGAACCCTGTACTTTTGGTCAGTGTTCTAAGAATTAGATAAGTAACACCCAAATACAGAAGCCCGTTAAACAATTTGTTAATCCTGGGTATTGAGATGGAAGAAACGTATGGCTTAGCAAGGGGTGAGACTTAAAGGAGCAGACGGATCAAGTGCCCTGCAAGACCTGATGTCCTTCTCCCTCTGCATTTAACTGCACTCACTCGCAGCCTACGATTTTTTCGAACCGGGGCAGAAACTTAATAGTAGCGCCCCATGTTCGATGCAATAATTACGATCGAACACCTTTTGCTGATCTAGCAACCTAACGCGGTCGCCTTAAGTGCGCGGCGACATCAGTGCATATTCGGACAGCAAACCGGGTGCATTCGTAACTATTAGCAGAGCATATAATCGTCCATTAGCATTTTAGCATAGCTTAGTACCGTTATACTTTTTATAATAATAAACCGTGATAGAGTTATCGAAGTCTTTAATTTAGCAACGAGCTTAGCAGCAGCCCATCGCACGTAGGAAACGTATCCTACATTTTTGGTCCTTCGAGCGTCAAGGACTTCGCGGTCGTGAAATTCCTGTTACCGGAACAATAGACAAGTGAAGTGCGTGACATCTGAACAGCGATCTATATAGCGAATATCTAACAGCGTCCGTAAAGTGTTAACAGCATCAAGCACTGAGAACACTCAGTACATCTCACAGCAGTTCCAGCAGTACTCATTGGGGTACGCATTCAGCAATATTGAGCCTGAAACTAAGGCTCAACAGCAATATCGAAGCCGAGAGCATCTCTAGGAGGTCCAGCAACACAAAGTAAGATCTTTCTATCACTCTTACCGTTTTTCTAGCAACAGTCAAAATGGAGAGTCTATATTTCTGTCAATCCGAGCTTGCTGAGAGCATGAAAAATATGCTCATTAATTTTAAAAAGGATAGCGTAGAGCGTAAAACTTTTGATTATTGTAGGCGTAAACTCGAGTTACTTGAGAAGTACTGGCGAGAGTATGAAATAAATCATGAAAAATTGATTCCATGTGAAAAAACGAATCATGCGTATTTCGTTAATTCGGAGTATGAGAGAACGAGGGAACTTTACTTGACAATCCAAACTCTGATCAATAAACGTCAAGAAGAGGTAAGCCAACGAGATCAGCCCTCGCCTCATGAGCAGGAAACTACGACTGGCGCTTCGATGCGTCAGTCTAAACAGCAAGCAACCGTAACATATCCAACTACTATAGCGAGAAGTTCTTCAAGTAAGCTGGACGATATGCTTCACAAGCAGTCAGTCAATTTCAAAGCTTTTATACGAACAGTTGATAATATTAATCTGGAAACATTAGCTGACAAATGGGAGTTTGACGACGTCCTCCAGACATTACAAAACCGCTGGAATGTCATTGACAACCTCCACTGGGAAATCATGGGTGAGACTGAGGAAAACCAGGCCTATGAGTCCCATTATAATAAGCATGAGCGCACATACATTAGCATGAAAAAGGCAATCAACTCAAAGATGTGGTCTACCTCACATCACGCTAAAGCTACACCGAAAATGGATATCCCAATGTTTACCGGCAACTATCATCAGTGGATTTCGTTTAAAGACCTGTTTAGCGAAGCCATACACAAAAACACATCATTGTCAAATGCTCAAAAAATGCAATTCCTGAAAAGCAAAGTAAAAGGTGAAGCCGAACGCTTGATACAGCACCTACCAATAAGTTCTGACAATTACATAGTCTGTTGGGAGATTCTAAATAATCGATTTGATAACAAAAAACTTATATTTACATCACACGTAAATGTATTTTTAAATTTGCCTAACATACAGCAGCAATCGTTTTCGGCTATTAAGAAATTGCATGACTTATCTTTAGAAAGTCTTCACGCTATTAAAAACTTAGGAATAGACATTAGCACGTGGGATCCTCTTTTAGTACATATCTTGTCGCAAAAGTTAGACAGTGACTCTTATTCGGAATACATAGAGTCGTTAAAGAACTCTCGTGAGTTACCTGTACTTCAAGAATATTTTGACTTCTTGGAGAACAAATTTACGAGTCTCGAAACAGCTCGCCGGCGACAAGATAATCAAATCAAATCAAATCAAATCTTTATTTGCCAACCAAGTGTACATCAATGATCTTATAATATTATATGTAGTAGTCCCAACTCAGAAGCCTTCTCCAGGCATTGCAAAAATTTGAGAGAGAACGCAGAAGAATAAATTGTTACACAAGTACAAGCATTTTTTGAACAATACAAATTAAGTGACTCAATAGTACAGTATAACAATCAAATAAAGCATGCAAAAATACGAAGGCACCCGACATTCTACATCACTAATACATATACACATTTTCCTACTGTCCCTAGCATTTCCGAGCATCACGACCGATTCTTCTTTTTATGATTTGTACTTAGGTATATGCTTTCTGTTTTCCGTGTAATAAGAAATGTAGTTTGTTAAGTGTTTTATCATGCCAAAAACCCATACACCATCTCAACATCTAAATACCCCTTCTACATCATTTCTTAATAATAGAAGACTTCATTATTATAATAAGTCGAACGATAGCACTTGGAAACAATCTAAACCAATTACGAAATCTTTACACGTGTCGGGTATTAAATGTCCGGTTTGTTGCGAACAACATTATTTGTATAATTGCAATAAATTTTTAGAAATGCCAAGCGATATTAAACTTAAAACCGTAAATAAATTGCAATATTGTACAAATTGTATTTTTAGCCATAATGGCAATAAATGCTATTCTACAAAACGGTGTCGCAATTGTTCCGCAGGTCACCATACCGTATTACACGATTGTTTTACGCAATTAAAACCTACATCCGGTCCGAGAAAACAAGTATCTAATAACAATTATGAAATTAAACAACAAATTAGCGGAAATGTGCATGCCTCTCAGCAAAACATAAACGAAATCCTTTTAGCCACCGCGTTGCTAAGAGTTACATCAGCAGACAGCTCGCAGATTGTTTTGCGTGCCCTTATCGATCAAGGCTCTCAAATATCCTTAATTACTGAAAAAGCAGCCCAACAGCTGGGTTTAAAGAGAAAGCAGTACAGTGGCGTTGTTTTTGGCATAGGTGAGAAGGACAGCAACTGTAAAGGAAAGCTAAATATTACATGCCAATCAATGTACACAAGCTTTAACTTCAATATCGATGTTTTGATTATGAATAATTTAATAAAAAATTTGCCCAATAAATCCTTTACAAAGCCTTTTTGGTCACATTTAGAGCACATAAACTTAGCCGATCCTGAATACTACAAAAGTCGCCCTGTAGACCTATTACTCGGGGCTGACGTATACTCGCTTATTATGTTAGGCGGTACTTTAAAGGGCTCTAATGCAACATCGCCCTTAGCGCAGCAAACTCAGCTTGGATGGATATTATGTGGCGGTATAAATACTTTTCACTGCAATGTGATTTTAAACAATACAGCGGATATTCATCAGTTCTGGAAAATTGAGGATATCCATGAGCAAAATGAAATGTCAACCGAAGATCAATATTGTGTTGATTATTACGTCTCGACTACAAAACGATTAGAAAATGGTCATTATGAGGTTAGGTTACCGTTAAAACAACAATTGAGCGAAAAATTAGGATCGTCAAAGGAAATGGCGATAGCACAATTTAGGAATTTAGAAAGGAAATTTAGCAAGCAAGAGTACTTAGCGCAACAATATAAGCAATTTATAAGCGAATACGAAGAATTAGGACATATGAAACCAGCAACATTTCATAGTAAACAGCTGGAGTGCTTCTTGCCTCATCATGCTGTTGAACGAGCCGATTCTTCTACCACAAAGCTACGTGTCGTGTTCAACGCGTCCGCGAAAACCTCCACTGGATACAGCCTTAATGACCTTATGTATAAAGGGCCAAATTTACAGAAAGACCTGCAAGAACTGCTGTTAAAATGGAGAATTTATCGATACGTATACACGGCTGACATCGAGAAGATGTATCGCCAAATTTTTATTTCCGAAGAAGATCAAACCCTGCAGCAAATCGTTTGGCGAGAGCATACCAACAAACCGATCACAGCATATCAGCTATCTACAGTTACTTATGGGACTAAATTAGCCCCGTTTTTAGCAATGATGACCCTTCGACAACTAGCGTCTGATGAGCAGAACAAGTTCCCCAGTGCAGCAAGGTCTTTACGAGAAGATTTCTATATGGACGACTATATTTCAGGAACTCATTGCATTAATGAAGGGAGAAGAAGAATAGCAGAATTACATCTGTGTTTTACTAGCGGCGGATTTTCATTGCGAAAGTGGTCCTCCAACGAGAAAAGCATATTAGAAAACATTAACTTATCCGAAAAAAACAGACAAACGTCTTTTATTTTCAAATCAGAGAGTACAACTAAAACCCTGGGTTTGCGATGGGACCCTATCAAGGATGAATTTACTTTCCAATATAAAATCTCAGCCGATATTACGAAGCTAACAAAACGAACGCTACTTTCCGAAATATCTAAGTTGTTTGACCCCTTGGGTTGGCTAGCACCGCTGACCACTAAATTAAAATTATTATTTCAGAAAGTTTGGCAAGATTCAAACGTTCAATGGAGTGACGAAGTTTCATCTGATATTAAGAACGAGTGGGTCAAATTAACAGATGACATAAATTTGATTAGCCAGATACAAATCCCGAGATGGCTTAGCTGCAAGCAGCATGACATTATCCAATTACACGGATTCTGTGATGCATCTCTTAAAGCTTACGCTTGCGTCGTATACGCTCGAGTCGTATTAGCGAACACAACTTCAGTTGTACTAGTCGCAGCCAAAACCAGATTAGTACCTAATAACAAAACGGTTTCGCTACCCAGGCTAGAGCTATGCGCCGCTGAATTATTGACAAAACTATTTTTAAAAATTATAAATAGTTTAGGAAGTAGCATACAGCACAAAATATACGCTTGGAGTGACTCTAAGGTCACTCTCAGCTGGATACGTGGCAATCCAGACAGATGGAAGCCTTTTGTATCGAACAGAGTGAACAAGATTACTAGCATTTTATCACCAGATATTTGGCATTACGTGCCGACTAAGGAAAACCCTGCTGATTCAGCGAGCAGAGGCCTATCCGTGTCTCAATTAAAAGACTACTCATTATGGTGGCAAGGCCCAACCTGGTTATCTACTAAAGGTTTTGAACCTAAGCCAGAGTTCCAGAAATATACAACCGAACTAGAAATACGTAAACAATTTGCAAATGTTCAACAATACGATTCTAAAAATAGTATCATTGAAGACTTATTATATCGACATAGCTCATTCATAAAAATAAGTCGTATTGTAGCCTGGTTATTACGTGCACTTGCACTGACACGTAATCAGAGACCGTCCTATATTACATTACAAGAGCTGCGGAAAGCGAAGTATATTATAATTAAATACATACAACGTACGGATTTTAAAGCCGATATTATTAATTTATTACAAAATAAACAACTTAGTTCTAATAGCAAACTTTTAAACCTTAACCCATTTTTGGATGAAAACGGTATATTAAGAGTGGGAGGACGTCTTAAAAATGCAAATATTAGCACAGATATGAAGTTTCCAATAATTATCGCATATAGTGGTAGGTTAACGGAGCTTCTCATACAGCAAGCACATGAGCTCACCTTTCATAGTGGGCCCAGACTTACCTTATCGGTTTTGAGGCAGAATTATTGGATAATTAAGGGAAATCGAGCTACCAAAAAACTGCTTCGCAACTGCGTAATCTGCAAAAAACAAGAACCAAGAAAAATGCACCAAATAATGGGGTCCCTACCTGATTACAGATCAAATCCAGCACCACCCTTTTACCACACCGGAGTTGACTTTACCGGATTTATACGAGTGAAATCAAATAAAGGTAAAGGTATCAAAACATGCAAAGGGTATATCGCCTTGTTTATATGTATGGTTACTAAAGCGGTACATATAGAAGTAGTCTCTGACCTTAGCAGTTCGTCATTTATAGCAGCTTTACGTCGTATGGCTGCGAGACGCGGAGCACCGAAACACATCTATTCCGATAATGGAACCAATTTTGTAGGTGCCAATAAGATGTTACAAGATGAACAGCAACAACTAGAACGTTCCTTTGATGATATATTTTACAAAGAAATAACCGAAATGAACATCGAATGGCATTGGAACTGTCCTTCTTGGCCAAGTGGTGGAGGGATCTGGGAGCGCTCCATTCGGAGTTTAAAGCAGCACTTAAGGCGGGTAATCGGCGAACAAGCCTTAACATTTGAAGAATACAGTACTTTACTGTCCCAGATAGAAGCGTGCTTAAATACTAGACCATTATGTTCGTTATCTGAGGATATCGATGATATAGACTTTCTCACCCCAGCACATTTTCTTACAAGTCGTGCGGGGTTAACAGTCATAGAAACTGCTCAAGATGCTAGAACAAGATGGTATATGGTCCACAAAATGTTCCAAGATTTATGGAAACGATGGAAAACCGAATATCTCAGTCAGTTATCTGTACGCAGCAAGTGGTTAAAAACCCAAAAGAATCTCGAAGTAGGTGAGATGGTAACTATTCACGATGACAACTTTCCTTCTGGTAAATGGCCTATCGGGCGAGTGGTAGAGGTCCATCCAGGAAAGGATGGCATTGTCAGGGTAGTGACCTTAAAAACCAAAAACGGTTACATTAAACGTCCTATATTAAAATTATCTCTTTTACCTATAGTGGAAAACGACACGAGTAAACAATATCAACAAAATACAGAAGCAATTAAGCAACAAAGCGATAAATTAGCGAATAAAATAAAGCGAGTTAACAATTGTTATTCGATATTTAGCCTAGCACTAACGTTTTTATTCTTTATGAATATCGTACTGTCTATTGAAGCGTCTTATAACTTTACATCATTTAATAGTAATCAAACATTATATTTCGATCCTCTGGGCAAAATGCAGCTTATTAGGGATAGTTGGAAGATGGTAACTTATTACGATATGTCTCCTTTTTGGCAGGGAGACAATGCGGTAACAAAATTTACGAAATATCTCGAGCAAACCTGCGATAAAATTAAAGATCAAAGTCATTGTCATATCATTATCCTTCAAATACGACACGAGTACAACGAACTTCAGTATTATAACCAGCTGTTGTTGAATCAGCACCTAGGACAACCTCGGACTCGTCGCGGACTTATTAACGCAGTAGGTACGATATCTAACAAATTGTTCGGTATACTTGATCAGGACTTTGCGGAAAAGTACCAGCGGGACATTGACCTCGTACGTAGCAACATGACCCATTTCATTCAGTTATATAGAAAGCAAACGTCGGTCATAGAAGTAGAATACAACATACTAAAAAGATCAGAGGAGTCTATTGTTAAACAGCACAAGATTATTAATAATCACCTAAATTATTTAGACCGTATCACAAACACATTAGAAAAGGAGATCGATGTTCTATCTATCCAGCAAGAGTTCACATTAGCAGCCTTTGCGGCCATTAACATGATTCACAATTTAAAACGAATACAGGAATCATTTCTGGATACAATCACTAATCTTTATCATGGCCAGTTTAATCTACATCTTTTGTCACCAAACCAACTTCGTACTGAATTACAAATTGTGTCCAGTCAACTGTCTAAAGAAGTAGTGTTGCCAGTCGACAACATTCAAGTTAATTTGTATAAAATATACAAATTGCTGAAAGTCAAAGCCAGAATGACTGATAAATACTTTATATTTGAAATCAGCTTACCTCTCATTAGTAGGGATATGTTCCAGCTATACCACTTGATACCAGTACCGATTCAACTAAACAGAATGATGATTACTATTAAGCCATTATCCGAATACATAGCGATCAACTTGAGGAGAGACACTTACATGTCAGCAAGCCATAATGATCTACAAATCTGTGAATATCAAGAAGATACTTACCTTTGCCATATGCATGGGCCCGTCATGAGCTTGAATTTAGAAGAAAAATTCTGTGAAAAGACAGACTCATCTACTTGTAATATGATAAAGACAAGCTGTGAAAATAAATGGATTCGTTTACACGACCTTTCTACCTATTTTTACTTCTGTTGTAACTCATACTCTATAAAGATCATATGCGACAATGAAATACAAACGCGCCAAGTCAGCAAGGCCGGTATAATTCAGCTTACAAGACAGTGCATTGCTAAAGGTCATGACGTAACACTGTACGCTTATCAGCAACCAGAGAATACGGTCAATCTTAAGTTAAATATACTCGATACAAAGTTTACGCCCTTTAATAAGTTAATCCATAACCTTACGCTACCTTTCCAAAATATAGAAACATTTACAAGTGAGAACTCACATATGAACGATTCTTTAAAGCAACTCGGTGACAATATAAGATTGTTGAAAGAATCAGAACAGCAGAACGACGGCCTGACGACACATGACATACATCACTACACTGTGTCGTATGGGCTACTAGTAGCAGCAATGGGAGCAGTCCTGTGGTTCCTGTGGAGGAGGCGCAGGCGCAACGCCGCGCCACATCGAGAACACGTCGAGAGCGTGCCCACGAGCGTGAGTGTGTTTGTAAACCAAACTGAGCAAAGTTCTAGTGTCAGTGCGGGAGATCCAGCCCCCTCCGACAAAGAGTTTAATGTGTGTAATAGTGCGCGTGAACATAGTTTTTCAAAAAGGTGGTCTAGTTTACGTCTAAAAAAGCGAGATATGTCCACGTCCCCTATCGCGAAAAGACAACCTGTATTCTTACATGCTGACTCAACCGTTTGAGTACAGATTTGTAACTAGCTTATAAGATTTTATTGTTCCATCATCTTGTAAATCATTTATCATCTAGCATTGTCCTAACATTCATTATCAAAACTCACCCTCACGTACATCTTAATATTGTAATATGTAGCTTATCTCATCTTATCTTCTCCCCTCGGGAGCATGTTCGATGCAATAATTACGATCGAACACCTTTTGCTGATCTAGCAACCTAACGCGGTCGCCTTAAGTGCGCGGCGACATCAGTGCATATTCGGACAGCAAACCGGGTGCATTCGTAACTATTAGCAGAGCATATAATCGTCCATTAGCATTTTAGCATAGCTTAGTACCGTTATACTTTTTATAATAATAAACCGTGAAAGAGTTATCGAAGTCTTTAATTTAGCATCGAGCTTAGCAGCAGCCCATCGCACGTAGGAAACGTATCCTACACCCCATCTAGAGGGTTTGAGGTAAATAACTTAAAAAAACACACATGTATTATTATGGTTGGCATTTTTCATGATTGGAAGGAAACTATAGTTTTTTTTTTTTATTTAAAACCGTATTATATTATAATTTTGGGCCCCCCTGAAACTACCACCCTGGGCGGGTGCCCAGATTTGCTTGACTCACTGAGAAGTAACAAAACAATTTCATGACACCAGTTTTTGTGATTCTGTGGGATCACTCCAGACGCTGAGCACTGGACCAAGGAGCCAGTCAAGGAGAAAAGGTGGAAAGCCAACCGTTTCCAATAATACGAGGATGTTGTGAGCACTAAATAATAGGCGTTTAATAAACATATTGCCAGTGGTGTTCAGAAGCCCTCCTGGTAGGCCTTGGAGTCGAGCCGCGCCTGCAGCAGCTCGAGCTGGCGCCGCGCCTCGCACTGCGGGAAGTTGTTCAGCTCGTAGTACTGCGGCGCGATCTTCAGGAGCCATTCCGCTGTTGACAATATGGGAACATTTTAATCTACTTATTAAAGTTTTTTTTTTAAATAACTACACATCTTGGCCTTCTCATCTCAAACTAGGCAGAGCTGTGCTGAGGTAACCAGACTGTAGATAAACACAAAATTATCCAAATATATCTCAAAAAGAATCAATTTTGCTCGTTTATTCAAACTTTTTAACTTTTGCGCGTCCCATAGACATAGACATATATTTATTGCATAAAAACTGTGTACAAATAAGGGTGTTTTTGGTATCAGGCTCATCAGTTACCCAGTTCAGTCAATAATTAGTGATGTGCCGGATATCCAAGGGAGAAGAGAGATCCGTAACCGTATCCGTGACTTTGTTGGCGGATCTTTCAAAACATATTATATAGATGAAATTCTATATAGGTGATTTTGTATTCACTGTAAAACTATTAGGTATGTGTTTGTAACACAATAAACAGCAACTTTTTTTCTGGCCAACGTCAAAATGAAAAAAAATTGGTCCTCCATTCAAATGACCAATCAGATGTTGTTAGTTTGTATGGAGAAACAATTTTTTTTCTTTCGTTTTCGGTGTTAGTCCAGAAGAAAAGTTGTTGTTTATAATGTTACTAATATGCACTTCAGAGATTTTCAGTAAATTTAAAATAACCCTGAATAATGGTTATTAGGTAGCTATGAAAAACTATTGAATTCTGTTCAGATTACTTTTTATTTCTTAAAACAAATATTTGGCACCTTTGTATTGCAATCATTTATCGTACTACACTAAATCAACTAGGCAGGTCGTAGGTACTGAGAGAGCTATCTTTATAATGAGATCAATTAAACATCTTTGTATTAGCTTATTAAAATAATGAAATATTTAAATTTCAACGGCAAAGCGTCAAGTGGCGACAACTATCAAGGTCACGGGCTTCGATTGAGTAAGAAACTAAAGATCCGTATCCGTATCCGCGGATCTTGACACCAAATATCCGTATTCGGACCCGTATCCGCGGATATACTTTGTTAACGATCCGGCACATCACTATCAATAATTGTGAAAAAAAAATATTCTTTCTTCTTTTCAAGATCCTACACATGGACCATTTTACACATTTCGTTTCAGCAGTTTCAGAGTTTATCCCAAACATACATGACACGAGATCTTTATATAACTTACGTTTGATATCAGTGACAGTCCGTATGTAGTTCTTGGTGGTGAGCACGAACTCGTTATAGATGACCCAGTCGGGCTTGTGGTCCAGGCACGTGCTGGGGTGCAGCTGCACCGGCTGGTTGTCCTTCACCGTCAGGTACTGGCCCGTCCTCTCCAGGTGAGCCACCTGCAATGTTGAAACCAGTTCTTAGATGATGAGTCCTTTGATTTGTATTTTTTTTTTTTATTTCAAGGCAACTCCCGCTTTTACTAGGACTTTACAAACATACTCGTACATGAATCGGACGCAAAGAACACCCCGACTCAAAACAACAATTTGTGGATCACACAAAGTGTAGTCCCATGTGGGGATTGATCTCACAACACTCAGTAGTAAGCGTCGTGGCGACCGCTTAAACCACAACGCCATCCGTACAGTCAATATTATTAGGGAATGCAAATCTCGCAAGACTGGGGCTCAAGCGAGATCCCACGAGTTTATGAATAACAATACTGCGAGATCTCGCGAGATTGGCAGTTTTGTGTTTTTTTTGCAAATTATCATCATCAACAGCCTATACTAATCCACTGCTGGACATAGGCTTCTCCTTAGAAAGGAGGTTTTGGCCTACTATACCACGCTGGCCAGACGGGTTGGTACAGGGTTTGTTTCAAGTTTTCCTTCTCTCTGCAGTGCTGTTGTCCTGCGTAGTTTGCTCCCTTAGTCGGCTCTTACGACACCCACGGGATGAATTGGGATGGTGACAATTTGTATTCTTAATCCGTCACCACACGGACTAAAAATTGCAAATTATCACAGTCAAAAAAATATAAGATAATCATTTATATCCAAGAATTTTTTCAATAGACTTTTATGCACCAAACCTTGTTTGACGTATATTTTTTTAATAAACTTCAAAGTAGTAAACTTTGACGTACGTATCTATCAAATAACAAATGAAAGAAACAACCAGTTTTCTCTTCTAATATCAAACAAGTCTTTATCTTTTAGTAATAAATTTTTATCTTGTGTAAAATTTTACTGAGAGACACCTCGTCCCGCGACCGCTGCCTCAGGCCGCCGCCTCCCTCGCACCGAACGTAACCGACAGATCATTACATTCCCTTATTTATGGTGTGGTTGGCAACTGAACACACAGGTCACCTGTTTGTGACTACCCTCCCTATAGACACCAGCCACTTAAGAGACAGAACTACTTTTTGTGACAGTTAAGAAATCGAGAGTAGATCGGCACTGAATTATCAAGGAATTAACCCAGATAAGCCTACTGTCCTATATGTCTGCAATGCACTTTTAGATATACTTTTCAATGAAATATTTATAAAATGGATAATATATTATAGCTGCACCTTTTTAATTTTTATTTCAATAGCACATTAGCTTGTCACAACAAATCTATTAAATGTATTCTGTTAATATGTGCGGAAGTTGAATTTTTTTTTTATTTCTACCGTCCCACATATAGGACAGTAGGCTTATCTGGGTTAAGAGAATTGATCTTCAGATTATTATTGAATCTATACAAATAAATAAAATTGGAGTGTCTGTTTGTAATATTAAAATAACCGCTTTTTATTAAATACATATGTATGTTTACACGGTACATATGCCAAAATAACATTTTTCACAATTTTTGTCTGTCTGTCTGTTTGTTCCGGGTAATCTCTGGACCGATTCCGACGGGACTTTCACTGGCAGATAGCTGATGACATAAGGAGTGACTTGGGCAACTTTTTAAGACTAGCTTCGCCTTCCGTTATAACAACAAACGCGGGTAACACCGCGGGTCTCAGCTAGTAATATATAATATTCCGTACCTGCATGAAGAATCCATTGACTAATGCTTTCCTTATGTTTATATAATAATCCTTGCTCGTGAACTCTGTACTCGTCCGTCTTAAATTAAACCTGAAACAACAATTATTTATTAGAAATGCTCGAAAAATAACAACGGAGGGCTACAAAAATGGTTATATCGTTAAAAAACATGTCATATGTGGACCGCCTTATCGAACTAAACTTACCTACAATAGAACAATTAAAATATTAACTGGACACTACAATGTAAAAATCATCGGAAACCTCTACATTATGTATTCAAATACCCAATTGAGACACCCACTGAAGCTTACCAGGACTCCATCTGTTAGTAACCCTAAAAGACACTTTCTACCAAATCATAGGGTCCATTTGGAATAGTTTACAGGAAAGTGTAATTAGTGCTGGATCAGTGAACATTTTTAAAAACAGACTAGACGAACATTGAATAACAACAAAACGAACACAAGTGCAGTGAAATGCATGCATTTGTAAAATAATAATACTAGTTGAGTAAGCAATTCTTTCGTTGCCTTTCACTAAGTGAGTGAGTTTACCGGAGCCCGAATCCTCCCTTCCGCTGACTCGAGAGGGAGGGACTCCCAAGGGCAGCAACGCACTTGTGACTTTTGAGTTGCAGGTGTCCATGGGCGGTGGTAGTTGCTTACCATCAGGTGACCCGTCTGCTCGTTTGCCCCCTTATACCATAAAAGGAAAAACCAGTGCATTATAAAATAATATTCATTAGTATTCTATTTAAGTGCACAGAATAATAACATATTGACACATCTCAGACAAAGTTGTCAGATTCTTAACTAGACAGACCCTGAACTATGGTTATGGATCTAAATAATTAAGAATTACCTTCCATACAACTTTATATCGTGATTCTATGTTATAACACATTGGTAAAAATGTATTCCTGACATTGGTAATAGGAACCATTGATATCTATACTAATAATATAAAGCTGATGAGTTTGTTTGTTTGAACGCGCTAATCTCAGGAACTACTGGTCCGATTTGAATAATTATTTTAGTGTTAGATAGCCCATTTATCGAGGAAGGCTATAGGCTATATATCATCACGCTAAGACAAATAGGAGCGGAGCACCAATGAAGAATGTTTCAAAAACGGAGAAAATTTATTACTATTGAGAGACGCAGACGAAGTTGCGCGGGTCAGCTAGTTATAAATAAACTACACCCAAACAGTACAAATGATCACACTCATTACACAATTATTTGTCTAGGACGGGAATTAATAATAATAACATTTTACACACACACACATCTTACGTGTGTTTAAATGTATGGGAGACGGCGCTCCGTCTGATCCCAAACTAGGCAGAGCCTGAACTATAGTAATCAGAATAGTAATAAACATACTTATATATTTCTAAATACATAGATAGAGACACAGAATAAATGACCATGCTATCACACAATTATTTGTTCTGGGTGGGGATCGAACCCACGACCTTTGGCGTAGCAGTCAGTGTCACTAACCACTAGACCAACAGGCCAGTCGATTGTCCCACGACCTCTGAGTTATAACTTTGGTAAACTCACTTTAGAAGGCGAACTCACTGGTCCAGAAGGCGATAACTACCTGGACCCCTCCTAAACCGGAACCGCAAAGAGAGCACACCGTGTGGTTTTAGTCGGTTCGAGTTCGACACACTGCCCCGCCGAACGAGAGCCCCGGCGGGGTGACGGTCCGAGGGGATTTCCACACGTAAAAAAAGAAGAAGGGTCTGCTGTTGTCCTACGTAGTTTGCTCCCTTAGTCGGTTCTTACGATACCCACGTGATGAATAGGGGTGGTGACATTCCGTATTCTAAATCTTACCTATCCATTATCCTGCTGAGCTGTTGGCGCACGTTGTCACCCGACTTGAGAGATCTGTAGTTGATGAAGTTGTCGTAACACCAGTGGGGGTCTTCCATATCTGAAACAGTTATACCAATGTGTGAAGACCTGGAGCTTGTTTCCATCAGCCAGCTCTCACCAGCTCCTCCGGTACTTAGAAGATCACAAGCTACTCAATGACCGACAATACGGTTAAAAGGCCGGCAACGCGATAATGACTCCTGGGTTTATCTTGTGTCACGGTGTTAGAAGTTGAACTCCTCCGAAACGGCTCGACCGATTTTCGAGAAATTTTATGTGCAGATCAGGTAGGTCTGAGAATCGGCCAACATCTATTTTTAATACCCCTATTTATTTATTTTTTGATATAATGTATATGGCAAAATAACGTTTGCCGGGGACAGCTAGTTTATTTGTATTATTTAAGGATCTCCACAGTTGTTATGACTTACAATAAAGTTACTTCACAGTAATCTTTCGGTGAACTCCCTCAATTATAGGAGACAACAGCATGCAAACATTAGTAATGAGTTAAATTAAACCTACATATGTTTTACATATTACAGACTACCCGCTAAAGTACCTACCCGCCCATGAACGCCTGCAACTGTGCAGGCGTTCATGGGCGGGTAGTCACTTTCCATCAGGTAACCCAGCAAGTGTCTGTCTGTCTGTTACTTCTTCACGTTTAAACTGCTGTACCGATTTTGATGAAATTTCGTATAGAGTCCCAGGAAAGAACATAGGGTAGTTTTTATTCCAGAACTCTTACTTTAAGGGGGTGAAAAGGGGGGTGGAAGTTTGTTGTTTGCATCAACAACCGCTGAACGAATTTAGATGAAAATTGGTATGGAGATACTTTGATATTGAGGAAAGACATGCTACTTTTTACTGCGATAATCGACATTTACGCGGGCGGTGACGCGGGCAATAGCTAGTACTCTTATAGGACTGTATACATGTCCATTGCACTATCTGTTTTTTCTGATAGGAATCGAGTCCACAAAATGTTAAACCAGAGCCCTTACTACATGGCTGTAAAAATATACAACAAATTACCTATCCACATAAAAAATGAAACGAAGACTACACTATTCATTAAAAAACTAAAAGCATTCTTAATTACAAAATGTTTCTATTCTTTTAAAGAATACATTGAGGAAAAAAACACTTAACAAACTACATTTCTTATTACACGGAAAACAGAAAGCATATACCTAAGTACAAATCATAAAAAGAAAAATCGGTGGTGATGCACGGAAATGCTAGGGACAGTAGGAAAATGTGTATATGTATTAGTGATGTAGAATGTCGGGTGCCTTCGTATTTTTGCATGCTTTGTTCGATTGTTATACTGTACTATTGAGTCACTTAATTTGTATTGTTCAAAAAATGCTTGTACTTGTGTAACAATTTATTCTTCTGCGTTCTCTCTCAAATTTTTGCAATGCCTGGAAAAGGCTTCTGAGTTGGGACTACTACATATAATATTATAAGATCATTGATGTACACTTGGTTGGCAAATAAAGATTTGATTTGATCTTAAGCTCAGCAGTTAGAATGACTAGAGAATCATGCTAGACAACAAATATCTATTTGAATATATGACAAAAATGGATTATAATTTAATAACATGGAAACAAAAAATAAAAATACAACTGTCCCAAAACAACTAACATATTCATTCATTAGATTCAATTCAACAATTACATACCAGTATAACTTAAACTGACATTGGTGCTTAAACTAAAATAAAAATCACTAAAAATTTGTTTCGTCCTGTCAAATAACGTTTCCTGTTCTGTAACCGTTGTCCGTGTAGTGACGGATTAAGAATACGGAATGTCACTACCCCAATTCATCCCGTGGGTGTCGTTAGAGCTGACTAAGGGTGCAAAACAATGCAGGACACCAGAACTGCAAAAAGAAGGAAAACTTGACACAAACCCTATACCAACCCGTCTGGCCAGCGTGGTATAGTAGGCCAAAACCTCCTTTCTAAGGAGAGGCCTATGTCTAGCAGTGGACTATAAAAAGCTGTTGATGATGTTCTGAAACCGTAGAATTTGACAGGACAACATTTTTTTTTTAGTGATTTTTAGTTTAGTGAGTTTTCGACCAACAGAATTAGCTTTCCATACTATGATAGTCTCATAATTTTTCTAGCAATTATCTAGTTAAAAACTAGCTTTTGCCAGCGGCTTCGCCCGCGTGTACGTCTGTTATCGCAGTAAAAAGTAACATATGTCCTTTCTCAAGAATCAAACTATCTCTATTCCAAATTTCACCTGAATCAGTTCATCAACAGCCTTTAATAGTCCACTGCTGGACATAAGCCTCTCCTTAGGAAGGAGGTTTTGGCCTACTACACCACGGTGGCCAGACGGGTTGGTATAGGGTTTGTGTCTAGTTTACGCTCCATGGCCGGTAGCGACAGTTGTTTTACCGCGGTCGCAACCTTCTGCGAGGAAGTAATCTCGCAGAAGGCCCGGGAGGACGACCTCCACTCGGACCCGATCCGCCGCCGGCGAACCGGGCGGCGGAGGCGCGCCTATCACCGCCTCATGCCGCCCTGAGTGTGGACGGGGTGGGTTTCCCCTCCGCCCGCATTAGTTTGGCCAGTCGCAAGGGGGCGGCGTCCGCGTGTGCCGGACGTCGCCTAAAGAGAGGAACAATTTTGAGACGGGGCCCGCACCAGGAGCGGGCTGGCGCTAGGAGGGGTCCGGATGTCTTAATAACAGCTGTTCCCGGATCCCTCCTGTTACAGGCGCAGAGTGGCACACCGTGTGGTTTTAGTCGGTCCGAGTCCGACACACCACCCCGCCGCAAACCCCGGAGGGGTGACGGTCCGAGGGGATTTCCACACGTTAAAAAAAAAAAAAAAGGGTTTGTGTCAAGTTTTCCTTCTCTCTGCAGTGCTGTTGTTCTGCGTAGTTTTCTCCCTCAGTCGGCCCTTACGACACCCACGGGATGAATAGGGGTGGTGACACTCTGTATTCTTAATCCGTCACCACACGGACAGTCAGTTCAGTGGTTACTGATTCTCCATAGAAACTTCATTTACCCCTTTTCACCACCTTAAAGGATTATTTCAGGGATAAAAACTATCCTTTTACACAAAATTTCATCTAATTAGGTTCAGCGGTTTAAGCGTAAAGAGGTAACAGACAGACACACTCGCATTTATAATATTACCATGGATATGGTTATGTATATTTATAGAGAAAAATTTGCTTCTACATATAAATTTTAACTATTCTAAGTATCACAATCGTCAGTCCTGATTTGATTCAGACGAAATTATTTGTTTTAATGATGATTACTCACTCAGTCAAGCGCTGCTAATAATTGAAAATTTTGAGAGTGGCGTCTTCTTTCACTACAAGTTTTAGTTCGTATAACTTGTTAATGTGAGTGGCAAACGATATCACTCAATACTAAACCAATTCAAACTTCTCACAGACACTTTTTAGCAATATTTAAATACATATTCCTACCACTACTGGAGCTCCGACCACTACTGGAGTTTACTCGTTAAGAACGATTCGGCTGCACACAAATATACAAGTTATACACACACAAAGGTGCCCGCGATAGGTTGCACACAAAAAACGAAACGAGGTCATTCGATCACTAAATTTTACTCTTCTTATTTTTTTCATATACGAGCCCTGATGCAAAATAGTTCGTCTAGTGTGAAATTTTCTCTGTGAGATTTTTTCTAACTTCATTATTTTTGTATATCTACATACAATATTAAGCTGTTCTACTATCATATGTCGCGTTACTTATGCCATTTTTTAATTATGAACCAACAAACTATTTTAGCTTTTTAAATTTATACATATCCTGTTTTAAATTATTTATATATTATTTATGTTATATTTTTTTATGAGATGTAAAGTCATAAAAGAATTTCAGTTATGTTAAAATAAACTTTAAAATGTTCCTCAAATTGTGGTATACTTTTTATTAAACGTTCTTAATTATTTTACCAATATTTACTTTCTATATTTTACGCTTTGCACTACTTTCTATACTAGACGAACTATTTTGCATCGGGGCTCGTAAATTCCTATAAAAATCGATTCTTAAGGAGTATACTCCAAAAAAAAGAATATAGTGTTATTTACTTTGTTTGAACGCGTGGTACACGTTGAGTAGCGTGAGGTGATCTCCATCGATGTGTGCGAAGCGCATCTTGGCCTCGTCCGCCGCCTCCCGGGCCTCGTTGGGCCGCACGAAGCACTGCGGCACTGGAACATCACCACATACACATTATTACTGGGAAATAGCCAGTCATAATCAACAGGCTTTACTAGTCCACTGCAGGACATAGGCCTCTCCTTAGAATGGAGACTTTGGCCTACAGTAGTATGGAGGATAGACCGGTAGCGAGCTTGTAACTCCTGTTCATGGGCAGCAGTAGTCACTTACCATAATGTAGTTTACCCTTCGTCTTGAAAACATGTTTTTTTTTGCCAAGGGTATACCAGAATTGTCAAATAAAATTTACATTAATCCAAGACGAAGACGAAGCCAGTATAATGTATGGTTTTACCTGAAAGCATGGCAGTGATGGAGAGTATTTCATTGGAACAGTTGTGGTTGCAGCTGGCGATCAGCATCTTGGCGAGTTGGGGGTCGAGGGGAAACTCCGCCATAACGGCGCCGAAGTCTGTCAGGTTTCCGTCGTCATCTGAAAGTAACATATACAATATTTGTTTACATGTTTTCAAAATATGTAACCATTATCCTTACATATGATAAAATGAAGTCTGGCTGTCTGTATGAACGCGATAAACTCAAAAACTACGCAACAGATTTTTGTACGGATTTTATTAATCGATAGTGAGATTGAGGAAGGTTTAGGTGTATAACTCACATCCTTCCTGGATGTGAGTTTGCACAGGGAACATGGGGTTCCCACACGGGGGGGGTCGTCTACTCGTCTGTAGATGACCCGAGGTATGTCGGGGCACCAGGGACTTCCTTTCTAGGGTATAAATGGTTCCCCGGCTATTAGTACCCGAGACGGCGTGCGGTTTTAGTCCGTTCGAGTCCGACATGCCACCGACAGGTGGTATCCGAGGGGATTTCCGTACGGAAAAAAATAAAAAAAAGTGGAATGGATTCTGTAAGTCTCGTATTGAAAACGGAAAGGAGACTGCAGAAGTTCGATTGGGAAGAGGCTTTTTTTATTATTGACCGCAGACGGGAAACTTAAAAGTTTAGTTATTAGTGTAAATAATAATAATAACTTCAAACATCTCATAAACATACTTTTTTTAAATATCATAGACAAGTACTCCTACACCCAGAACAAATGATTGTGCTCATTACACAATATTTATTCTGGGTGGGAATCGAACCCAAGACCACTGGCTTGGCAGTCAGGGACATTAACCATTAGACTAACATGCACAATATAACTTTGTGTGTTATGTCTCTGTTTATATTATAATAGACATGCCACCGACAGGTGGTATCCGAGGGGATTTCCGCACGAGAAAAAAAAAAAAGGTGTATAACTCACAATGGTTTTATGTAAATTGACTGAAATATAACGATTATTGTTGAAGAGGTCGCAAAAAATCTTATCCCATTCAAGGCGGGCGAAAAAAGGATCACGGATACCTAAATCCAGGCGGGCGAAGATACGAAAGCTACCGCCGCGGAAGCTAATTTTCAATAAAATCAGAAAGAAAGACTTCACGGATGGCGTAGTGGTTTAAGCGGTCGAGACGCCACTCACTATTACACTGTGGGTTGTGGGTCCGATCCCCACATGGGACGGCACTTTGTGTGATCCACAAATTGTTTTTCCGAGTCTGGGTGTTGTTTGTGTCCGTTTCATGTATGTTTGTAAAGTCCTCCGCGACACAGGATATATTCCTAATGCGGGAGTCCGCGACGTCCTAAGAGTACCTATGACCCGTTACTGTCGCGCCCTTGAACTAGTGACCCAGTCACAGCTGAGCGAAGTCATTATTACCTCAATATCTACGTTATTTTATAATTATATTCAATGAAATAAACATATTTGGAATCCCTGATATATATTCTTCTAAATGTTGTGACAGAGACGCTACCACGTAAAAATTTGGTGTCACAACTGTTGTAACGTCGACGCGTCGGAGGTTAAAAAGAAAAATATAGTATAAGAAATTTAAAAATAATAATTAATTAATTTAATTTTAATTTTAGAATTTCAGGAGTACTAGTCCGTCGTGAAGTGAGTTAAGTGATCTAATACATAGTACTTTTTTTATGCTATAAGAGGCATAACCATGTGGTGACGGATTAAGAATACGGAGTGTCACCACCCCTATTCATCCCGTAGGTGTCGTAAGAGCCGACTAAGAGAGTAAAGTACGCAGGACAACAGCAATGCAAAGAGAAGGAAAACTTGAAACAAACCCCAATACCAACCCGTCTGGCCAGCGTGGTATAGTAGGCCAAAAACTCCTTTCTACTGAGAGGCCTATGTCCAGCAGTAGACTTTTAAAGGTTGCTGTTAATGATGATGATAGGCGGCAAACCAGCAGCCTGCGGACACCTGCGACTCAAACACTCAAATGCGTAGTCGTTCTTTGAGCTCTCTGTCCCAGATAAACTCTTTAAGACACTCTTACATATGAATTTTCCAAGTCTGTTCATAAATAACAGAGTTTTAAGTTAACAAACATTTAATTTTTTTAGAAAAAGTTATAAAGTCGATTAAAAATGATAAGGTAAGTAAATGGTTAGAGTCGAAAGACGTGGTGATAAGAATTGAGAAAGAGTTGCTGCAACGGTTTGAGCTGCAAGGATGAACTAAGAGCGAATGGCTAAGAGAGTTCATAAAGTGAGGGGTCATTTCACCAGGAGGTGTGGACACCCAGAACACATACATGTTCATTAACCAGGTCGGAATTGCAGACAGGACGAACCAGCGAGCGTTTGTAAAGGTTGACTGCACGGATGGCGTAGTGGTTTAAGCGGTCGCCACGCCGCTTCCTACTACGCTGAGTGTTGTGGGTTCAAACCCCACATGGGACGACACTTTGTGTGATCCACTAATTGTTGTTCTGAGTCTGGGTGTTCTTTGTGTCCGTTTCATGTATGTTTGTAAAGTCCTCCGCGACACAGGATATATTCCTAATGCGGGTGTTCTTTTTAAAAAAAAAAAAAAAAAGATGAATGTAGCCTGCCTACCCCGGACAGGATTGAGGAGCGAGTGTAAAATGTGATGTGTTGGTGACTCACCGAGCGCGGCCAGGTAGTTGAGCAGCTCGAGCGCTCGCATCAGCGTCTCGGGCGCGGGCGGGTCCATGAAGTCGAAGTGTACGAGATCGTCGATGCCCAGCTTCTTCAACTGCAAAACTACAGATCCTAAGTTTGATCTGCAATGCCAATTGGTATGCTGTTAGCCGTTTATGCTCCATCCCAAATAGCAGTAACACTCGTTATATCTTAATATCTAAATATGGTGATCATTCATGTCTAACATGCAATCTGTGACAGTCATTTTGTGAATAGGAAAGCTGGGGAAACGCGCGCTGTTTTAATAATTTAATAAGTTTAGTGACGGACTAAGAATACGGAATGTCACTTCCCAATTCATCCCGTGGGTGTCGTAAGAGCCGACTAAGGGTGTAAAACAACGCAGGACACCAGCACTGCAAAAATATGGAATACTTGGCACAAACCCTATACCAACCCGTCTGGCCAGCGTGGTATAGTAGGCCAAAACCTCCTTTCTAAGGAGAGGCTTATGTCCAGCAGTGGACTATTTAAAGCTGAATAAGTTCACACATTTTAGACACTGCAATTAGCAGTGCTATTCTCTAAGGAAACAGCACTGCCACAGCGTCGAACTTCAAAGTTCGATTGAAACTCAACGCTATGACACTGTAGGGTAGAATTTCAAACGTTCGACGTTGAACGTAGCAAGGAAAGCCTGTGCTATGGTAACCAGACTGCTGATAAACATACTTATTTATATTTCTAAATAATACCCAGACAGAACCAAGGTGGTAATCGAACCCACGATCTCTGGGTTAGCAATCAAGGTCACTAGACCAACCGGCCAGTTTTATTTGACTAATGAGCGCTCGCAATGTTAGAGTTGGGTAAAAGCTGGTAGGTGGGAGTTATTTTGTGAAAAGAGATGGAAACCTTTGACTAACTAGCTTCCAAGATATTATCGTTTCGTGCAAAAGCTCAATCTGATTGATATCAGCGTCAGTATTTTCTTAACGCGAATGGACTATGGCTAACTTTTTAACACCTTCACTGCTGCCTATAATATATAAAAAATACCCTTAAACTGCTAAGGATTGTACGTAGTGTGTTTTCAGCACTGGAGTATTCAGAATAGTCAACAGTGTATATAAAACACAACTGTTGTGTTCCCTTATAGCAGCAGTCTCATGCAAAACAGGTGGTGTGGGTTAAAGCACGCTCTTTGGGAACACAACGTGTGTGTTACTAGCACTGCTGTACGGAACACAACAGTTGTGTGGCTGGTACTAGTGGATCGATAAATGCTAGTGTTTTTTCAGCACTGGAAGTTTCTATAAACAGGTGTGTTTTATTCAGTAGTGAAGGTGTTAAACTATCATTTTTGACTAACATTCATCATCAACAGCCTTTAACAGTCCAGTGCTGGACATAGGACTCTCCTTAGAAAGGAGGTTTTGGCCTACTATACGACACTAGCCAGACGGGTTGGTATAGGGTTTGTTTCAAGTTTTCCTTCTCTTTTCAGTGCTCTTTTACTGCGTACTTTGCTCCCTTAGTCTTACGACACCCACGGGATGAAAAGGGGTGGTGACACTCCGTGTTCTTAATCCGTCACCACAAGGACTAACATTAAAGTTATTATAATTTACTTCTCAAGTATAGTTGAGTACAATTATCATTAATATTAAAAAATAACGAAAAAAATAAATACCACACGACCAAATCACCTTAATATCTCCGGGTATGTGTTATCTTGCATTTCATTCTTGTAGGCCTTCTCCGTGTACAGCCTGAAGCACTTTCCTGGCCTGGTCCTGCCAGCACGGCCAGCTCTCTGCTGAGCCGACGCCTTACTTATAGGTGACACTAAGAGCGACTCCACACGGATCCGAGGGTTGTATACCTTCTGTTTAGCAAACCCAGGATCAATAACGAATACCACACCATCTATAGTTAAGGAAGTCTCCGCTATATTGGTTGACACCACCACTTTCCGCCCTATGGCACCATTCGGCCTATTTGGAGGAGCCGGTTCGAAGATCCTCTGTTGAAGATTTGGGGGTAACGTCGAATGCAATGGTATACACTTCAATTCACCAGCGTCTGGTCCCAAATTATCAATTTCACGTTTGATTCTCTTGCATGCATCTTCAATCTCCTCTTGACCAGTTAAAAATAATAATATATCTCCAGCAACTTCTTCGCAGATGTGAATTTGGATGACAGTGCGGATAGCTGCTTCTAGATAATCACGTTCTGGCTGTGGAGTGTAGAAGATCTCGACAGGATGAGTCCTACCAGGTACATTCATCAACGGTGCATTGTCAAAATACTGCTGAAACTTGCCGGCATCTAACGTTGCAGACATGATGACCAACTTCAAATCTGATCGCTGTTTGATTACTTCTTTTAGAACACCCATCAAAATGTCTGTTGCTAAAGTTCTCTCATGGGCTTCGTCGAGCAATATAACTCTATATTGTTCTAACATAGGATCTGACATCGCTTCTCTGAGTAACATACCATCTGTCATATATTTAAGGATGGTTTGTGGTCCAGAACAGTCCTCAAAACGGATACTGTATCCAACTTGCTGGCCTAAAGCCACGTCCATTTCTTCAGCGACTCTCTGGGCGACTGACATGGCCGCCACTCTCCTGGGCTGTGTGCAGGCGACTCCTTTAGACTTGCCAGCTGTGACTGCTGCGAACTCCACAGACCACTGTGGTATTTGAGTGGTTTTGCCGGAACCAGTTTCACCAACTAGCACCACACATTGGTGTGTGTTTAGGAGTCTCATGAAATCGCTTTTGTATTCCCATACGGGGAGGCCAAGTCGGCGTCTGAGTAGTTCGTGGTATCGTTGGGAATGTGGGAGACCTGTAAAGAGAGTAATTACAGGCAATTCAGGTTAATCGTTAATATGGTATGCAAAACACAAAAAAATGTTCGACATTTTGGCCCTCAGGAAATATGTTTATTTTGCAATAGCACCGAACTAATTCGTCAGCAGAAATATTGGTATGACTACCGTCGTCAACTAGGCATTTTGACAAAAAAAAAAAAGAATGAAACATGAGAAACTTGGGTCTCGAGCAGGTCAAAGCGGGAGTTTAAAATAGAAAAATATTCTGTGACATATTACTTACTAGTGTATGGGTTCACGCCTGGCGTGCTCGTCGCCGTGGGGGGCATACTAGAGCCGAAAGTGGCTACTGATGATTCCGACGACTCCCCACTCCCACCTGATTTGGCTGCCGCTGCGGCTTTTTCTTCCCTGCGCAAGCCAAAAATTAAAGGTAAACACCCCTCCTTAGGATAATTGACACTCCACCACTGCGCGCTTTTCAAGATACCGTTTTGCTTCACACAAACAATCTATGTCACAACATAATGTCGAATGAGGTATTTTCCGACCGATACGACCTCTGATCTTTCAAGAAAAGAGTGTACACCCCCCTAAAAGGCCGGCAACGCGATTGGATTTTTCCAAACCTGTGTACTTGTTAATCCTTATACCATAGCACAAAAGAAAAGACTTACATTGTAGCAATGATGACCTGTGTTAAACTTCAGCAAATCTGACTTTTGCTTCTGTTAATATACGAATGACGGAATAACAATAATAAATATTAAGTAAACCTAAATTATGGATAATTTATCATGTACTTCAATTTTTGTTTTTATTTCACAATGTAATGCATGACATAGGCAATATTTGTTAAGTGGTCCGCCAGACCACAGACAGTGATGTCCCCACTTACATGTGGCTGATCTATTTGCCTGCTTTTCCTGCAAGAAAGGCTTCAAATGGGATACTAAAAGGGCTCTGTGGAGGGTGCCTGAAGCCAGCCGGTAGGGGTTGTCTTTAGTGGAAACACTAATTACTCCAGGCAAAGAGACAAAGATCCAACAAGATTTTTCACCCCTTCACTAAAAAAGGCGTTCCCTAGTGACTTAAGCAGAACATTTAATTATTTTGATAGCCCTGGGTGTTTGTATCTTAATTTTTATCTGTTTTTTTTGGTGACAGCGGATATAGTATGTGTGTCTTCACTATAAACCACCCCGACACGACTGTCGGGGTGGTTGGTGTTTTTCAGCCCACTCCTTACCCCGTTCAGCAATCTCTTCCTAGAGCATTATAGCTTGACAGAGCAAGACCACTGCACCCCAGCCGCCGGCATGGCAGCTACAAAAAAAACCCTAGTGTATAAATAAACTTATCTTTTTACAATTATCTCGGTAAATTTGATCGACAAAATCGCCAATGCGAGCGTAGTAGCAGGCAAAACTTATTGTTTAATGTGTTTGAATGTATAACTTACAATGAATATTGTAGTGACGTCAATGGAACTTGTCGTAATATTGTGTAAAAACAAGGTTTCACAATGTTATGCATACTGGATGTAATGTTCAGAAAAAATACCCAAACAAAAAAGCAATAATTGATCAATTTGAGTCATTTATTGTTATTCCAATTGCAAATAATGTTAATTACCAAAAAAATACTTTAACTTTAAAGGTTCATCCACACCTTTACATTTCATTTAATGCACATCACTTTTTGGCACACCAACACTAACAAAATACATTCCATTCCAAACATAACAAAAACCTACTACTACCTACACACGCTGACACCGGAATCCACAGGCAGTCGAAGAACCCAACACACATATACACACACACACACACGCACACGCGCGCGCACACACACACACGCGCACGCACGCACACACACACACACCTAAGTTAATTGCATGTTTTTCTAGTTTTCAAGCTATTATAGTGTAGATTATTCTAATTGCATCTTTGTTTTATTACCACCTAAAAAAATTATTTTTTGCTATACTGCAGAGGTTGCTGGTACTTATAGAACAGGTTACCCTATTTTAAATACCAGCAGAACACTATTTTTTTTTTTTTTTTTTTAAAAGACAATTCCCGCAGTAGGAATACATTCCTGTGTCGCGGGGGACTTAACAAACATATATGAAACGGACACAAAGAACACCCAGACTCAGAACAACAATTTGTGGATCACACAAAGTGTCGTTCCATGTGGGGTTTGAACCCACAGCACTCGGCGCAGTAGTAAGCGGCGTGGCGACCGCTTAAACCACTACGCCATCCGTGCAGTCAATGTAGTGTTATGTGTATGCTATGTCTATGTAATGTTATTTCTGTCAGGACTATAAATTGTGGTACTAATTTTTGGCAATAAAGATTTTTCTTATTTTTATTTATTCCTTCTACCGTTAGAGAGCCATATCAAAGCGTCCCAGAGAATAAGCATTATAATATAAATTATAGATATTAAGCAATTTTTTCGTAGCAACTTTCCCCCATCGCCAAATTCATTCCCACGACTTTGATAACTGGCGCTCTACTACTGTGCGCTTTTCATGACACTTTTTGCCTCTCTGTGGAACAATTTATCATCTGTGGTATTTCCGGATACGACCTCCACCTGGGTATGCGCTTGTGACTTCTGAGCTGCAGGCGTTCATGGGCGGCTTCCATCAGGTGACCCGTCTGCTCGTTTGGGCCCATTTTTCACAAAAACAAGAACCAGACCCCAAAACTTCCCCTCCCTACCCTGATTCTTGGGAGAGGGACTCAAAGGGCAACACTGCATTCTATAACTCTTGAGTCACAGGTATCCATGGGCATTGGCAGATACATCAAGTGATAGGTGCTTGTTTTGTTTTCATTGCTGTTCAGGATAATAAAGTGCTAATAGCTTTCATAAAATATATTTTATATTGACCCAATTCTGTGCATTATCATTATTCATACATTCTACTGATATAATATTTAATAGAGCTATGAAATATAATATAATACTTCGGACATCTAACACACAATGCCATCTAGTTTTAAACTAAGCAGAGCTTGTACTATGAAAGCTAGATTGACTGATAGAATACTTTATACTTTTTTTTTGTATATAAATACATATTATACATAGAAAACTTGCAGAAAGAAATATTTGCAGGTCATACAAACATTTCGTCTGACCCTGGAAACGACACCAATCCTCAGTACAGCTGTTGCATACACTACCACTGCACCATCGAGGCAGTTAGCATCAGGGCATATAATATTAAATGCAGCAAATTATAAATAATAAATTCATCCAATATGCTACAGGGTCAAACATGTCCAAATCTTTTATTCTGTTTACATCTTTTTTTGTAACTCTAGAACCGCTGGACCAATGTTTATTATCTTTGTTTTATTTGATTTTCGTCTACCCCAAACAGATAAATATTTATTAGCATGTTAAGAGTTCAGTGTACCATGTGTGGTACACAGGGAGAGGTTCCGCAGAGTTAATGAACCCTACGAGTGACACAAGCCCTGTGTCATGAACTCTACTGGCTTTAGACCATGAAGATGTTAAATTTCTTTCTTTGTGGACATGAGGCAAGAATCTAGTTAATAGAAAATGTTATAAATATGTATGAAGACTTAAAATGTTAAAACATTTTTAAAATAAAATGTGGATGCTAAGCAAATCTGACTAGTAATGCAGATGAAACTGCTAGTATGTGATGTGTATATTTTTATTAAAATGTTCTGTATGTATATTTATTATCTGTTTTATCTAAGGAGGTCTATGTCCAGCAGTGACTATTAAAGGCTGTTGATGATTATCTGCAACACCCAATAGTTGACCAGTAATCCAAACCTTAGGCAATAAGTCTTAGTAATAGAGATTAAGTCAGTAGTTTTATTATTTGCTGATTAAACACACTTTACTCAAGAACTGTTCACCTTATTACCACAGCTTTAATTTTGAGTGTACCTACTGGATATCGGGCATATAACAATGTACCATTAACCTTAAGAGCGGAACAAAAACGCATAAATCTGTGCGACACCGAACACAAGACAGAGAATATCTAGATAGGTATGTCAAAAAGCGTTAGTGCACAATGTTTGTGGACTTTTAACATATTTTTCTAATATAAATAAGGGTTAGTGATGTTTTCTAGTAATAGTCGAATTAAAGATATGGTTGATATAAGTTTTTTAGTGAAAAAGAACCGACCTCCCTGTAAAATTGCACAAAAAGTAGAAACCGGTGACAAGCGCAAAACGATTTTCCTACTAGATTATCGTATCGATTAACCTATAGTAATGTTTGAGAAGCAATTTCAATAGGATCTCATACAAAAGGCGTCTACTGACCATTAAATTCTACTAAAAATGTAATTTAATTACGTCCGTAAAAGAATGTAAGTAAACTTGAATTTCGAGCATGGCACAACAAACAATTTCAAACGTGCTACTAACCTTTTCTTTTTTATGAAAGGGTCCATCACTTCGATGCGGCGTTTAGACATTTTTGATTATCACACAAAAAACACTTAAACAACTTAAAATACGACAAAATTCTATGAATTTTTAACAAAGTTTAACATCCAACAACTACAAGATGGCGACGACACAGCATTGAAAGAAATAGTTTTGATTACTTGTTTATGGTGGTTCCACCACAGACAGGGTTGCAAACTTACTCTATGTTGCACTGTATTATTTACATTTTATTTATTCTTCACATAATTATATTTTAAGTACTTCTTATTCCTTTATTCGATTTTTATGCATATCGCTACAAGAATGTCACTTGACAGTATCTTTATGAGCCAGAGCCACAAAACCTAAAGAATTACAAAAACTTGTCAGGGTTATTACGATTCTCTTTATTGATTTAATAAACATATCAATTATATTTTTAAACATACACCATTTAAATTAAGATAATACATTATTAATTTATACTATATTATCGTGTGTGATCCGCCGAAGCGAACGGAAGTTGAGAGGGAGAAATTAGACAAGAAACTGTGTACTAGACTGCGAAAATAGTCAGTGAGTTTCACAGGCAGTAAATAAATGTGTAATAACTTTCAGACAATAAAAGTATTAAAATATTTCAACTCAGTCGACAAGCTATGTTCATAAGGTAATTTTTCATAGGCCAGTAACCTCTGATTTTAGTTTACAGCTTTTTCAACCCTCCTCCATATGAGATGATTCACCTTGCCTCCACCTCTATTTTTAGAAGAAAGGATTTTTTGAGTAGAGATTTAAGCATAGAGTGATCAAGAGCCCCAATCTTGCAATATAGGCAACGGAGAGATAAATAAAAGACAATAATAATAACTTCACACATCTCACATTGCAAAATAATTCCAAACAAGGCAAAGCCTATGCTATGGTAACCAGACTGCTGATAAACCTACTTATATATTTCTAAATACATACCTAATATAGATAAATTACACCCAGACACAGAAGAAATCATCGTGCTCATCGTGCTTATTTGTCCTGGGTGGGAATCGAACCCTCGACATCCATGTTAGCGGTCAGAGTCCCTAACCAGACTAACAGATAGTTTCCTATATCTCTTTCTAGTCGAGCTTTGTTTTTGGCTGGGGAAATTTCTTATCTCCCGCCTATTCTACGATCAAAGTTTTGCCAACTTCACGATAGCCAATCGTAGCTTAGCTAATTAGAGACAGAAGGAACTATCGAGCATCTATCATTACAGGTCCTGTAATGCTTCCACTTACAGGTGGCTGTACTCCGTGTTGTCTCTATGCTTATATCTTTATGATTTTTAGATTTATGGTCTTTTATTTACAAATTTGACACTAACGGTCGGTTACACGCAAAAGTTGCCCCGGGTTAATCGTTTCTTTGGCTTTTCGGTTTCTTCAATCCATGTAAATTGTAAAAACAACCATAGAGCTAATTGATGAAATATTAAACAATGAGATACTATATTGTTATGTCACATTATGAAATTTTATTTTTCAGTCATAAAAAACATTTTTTTTTGCAAACCAGCAGTCCAATATGGTAAGGAAAAACGGAACGAAATCAAACAAAAATGTCATACCATCTGTGGTCATACCGATGGTCCGATGGATGATGAACTGCGTATTTGGTGTGTGCTAATTTCACGAAGCAATTGTAAATTATAAATGTGAATATGAATAAAAATTGTGCATTTATTTGTTAGTAAATATATCAGTATATGTGTTTTAGTGATCACACGAACTGTGCAGTTATTTATAGTGTAAAAAATGAACGACCGAGCATCGATTCTTTGTGATTCGTCATAAGAATATATCACAAACGATAATATTATGCGAATGAATATAACAACACAACAATAGGTATTACAATAGACGTGAGTATTGATATTATTTACTAATTAATAATCACACGTTATTTTATTGATGTTCAATTTCAAGATGGCGGAAGTAGGTCTTAAATATTATGATTTTGTTTATTTCTCTATTTTACACGTCTAGTATTTTATTTGTACCTTTTGTCGTCACTCGGAATAGCAGCAAAAAGTTACTGAAAACGTTTAAATCGTCTTTGTAAGCAGGTCGTGTAAGGTTATTGAACTTGTTGAGACCTGTCCAATCCAAGTTTTATAAAAAAAAATGTGGTTTAGATTTGTTGTATAAATCCTTTTTAGTACTCGTTCTTAGATTCAATTCAATACCTATTATTAAATAATTAGTTATTTAATAGTCATTTTAAGTTTAAAATTATTGTGCTATTTAAAATAGCAGAGTTGCAGATAGGTTTTAGGTAGTCTCTTCAATGACTAACTCTTGATTTATCATGAATTAACATAACTGGAACGACAGTTTCACAATAATATTGTTTATTAAGCATTATTGACACAATTATTAATTTGTTTGAAAATTATGACTAATTACTAAGAAAAACATCAAAGTTTTGATCTTTGTGTGTTTCTAAAATGCAGTTTATTAAATGTGATGGCATATTAATTATAAATTAAGTCATTGAAATGTGTCAATGCCAAACTAAGCCGAGCCTGCACTGTGATAACCGGACTTCTGATAAACATACTTATATTACCAAACTAGCTGATGCCTGCAACTTCCGGCAGACTTTCTTGGCCAGGCAAAATTTTATAGGGTTTTTCTGAGAGAAAAGTACTCCTTATATAGACAGCTACTTGGTAGTAAAATATTATCAAAATTGGTCCAGCCGTTTTGAAGAGTCATCATCATCAACAGCCTATAACAGTCCACTGCTGAACAAAGGCCACCAAATGGATAGTTTTGAAGAGTACCTGGAACAAAGAGACAGACAGACAAAAAATATTTAAACTGGTTTTCAGGCATATGTATCGTGCAAATAACCGTGTAAGCATGAAAGAAACCTATTATTTAACATCACAAACAGACACTTCAATTTTATTTATTGTTCTTTGTGTCTGTTTCATGTATGTCTGTAAGGTCCCCAGCGACACAGGAATATATTCCTAATGCGGGAATTGCCTTTTTAAAAGAAAAGTGTGTGTGTGTATCAATGTAACAATCTCTGTAAGATTATTTATATTATTTTAATCTATCTAGGTTTAACCAGCGTTTGCAATGTTTTATGTGACAAATCTTTCAAATTCTTGGATTTCCTGTACTATAATATGCATATAGTGTGAAAAAAAAACACTTAAAGGGAGGCCTATGTTCAGCAGTGGAACATTAACCTCTCATAAGCAGCGAAAAGGCAAGATTTGCACTGATCAGTGTAGGGGCACGTGAGGAGTTAATGACCGTTGCTGATTGATGAATATGCATATATTATGAATATAAACCTGCTTCTTGAATCACTATCTCTATTGATGAAAACAGCAATAAAATCTGTTGCGTACTTAGAAAGATCTACAAAACTGATTTTTTACTACGAAAAGATACTTGTGCGAGTCAGCTTTGTTATAAAGTGGATCCTGGCTAGTAAATCCGTATGTGCATCCACAATTACTTTGTGTCCTGTTAAGTGTGGTGCTGGGTATAAATTGCCACAATTAAAATCAATTAAAGTCCCTCACATTAATTCAGATGGCCTATGACTCAGCTTTTGAAGATATTTTTAGCTGTAAGGTTAATCTGCGGTTATGATATAGCAGCATGTGTGGGAAGCAGACGCAATATAAAATTAAAATTTCTTTTTTATGTACGTTTACACTTGTATTATAGACTAGCTAATCCCCATGGCTACGCTCGCCTTTACCCTATTGGTATTGGTTGTGGGCTCCGGTTTCCGCATTTAGACTCAAGATGGTCCTTTACGCTTGGTTGGCTAGGTGAGCCAACCAAGTTCCTTCCAGAAGCGCAAAAGCCTCCTAGGGGCTTCTAGGAGCGATTTTGAATTTTATGGCACTGGAGGACAACATAATGAACACGGGGTTGACGACGCAGATAAGTTGGCAATGAGTTTCTTTCCAACAAGTACATTACTTCTAACGTGCCAGATCTTCGCCATGGCATATATCGGCTGACACGACTGGCAAAAACAAACCTACCTGTCCCCTCCTCCAAGCGTCAACGCACTTGTCTCTTGGGAGGTTGCAGGTGTCCATGTGCGGCGGTAGTAATTTGATCTTCACGTAGTATAAAACAAAGTCGCTTTTTTTGTGTTGTATGCTTAGATCTTTTAAACTAAGCAACGGATTTTAATTCAGTTTTCACATATACAGAGAGTGATTCTAGAGGCAGGTTTATATGTATAATACATGCATATTATAGTAGAGGGAATCGAGAATTTTAAAGATTTGTCTTAAAAAACATAGTTTTGCAAACGCTGGGTAATCCTCACGAGATAGACCAAAGTAATGTACTACGGAATTGTATTTCTTTAAAAGATCTACAAAAAGTTCGTGATGGTATATTTTTATATCTCCTAAGGTTTTATCTTTTAAATATTACAAAAAAAAAGAAGGGTTATTTACGAAGGTAATTAAAAGATACATTATCATTCCTTATCCAATTAAATTATGTGCCTTTAATGTAGATTTATATTGCTCTTTACAGCATATCATTAAAATTTATTTTTTAGAAGATATTAGAGGTTTAAAATGCGGGGACTAAACGGCCGTTGCCGCTTCGGGTCGTACGTACGGCAGCGGCCAGGATCAGATGTCCTATTATAATTATAGTATAATTAACTAGTCCACACTGACACCACATTAGTAGTATCTACATTGCACCCGTACGAAGCCATGGCGGATCGATTGTGTTCATATATTATGTGCCAGAATACAGTTTTATCTGAGTACATTTTCCTCGCAGCTAAGCGGTTCTTGCATCTTGGATGTGGCCTCTATATTCGTGGAAATCGATAATGCATGTTATGGTCTCATGTACCACATTGTCTTCTCAACAAATACATCACAATAAGTGCGACAATGTTGTTGACAATAGCGCTGTCGTCATTGACCTGTGCACGATTGAACTACGCCTTTGTGGAATGCAGATAAAATCTTAGTAACGTTGTTAGTGGTTTAAAATAGTCATAAGACTGATAAGTATCTAAGTAAATTAAAGAACGCCTTGAGTTTCCGCGGGTTGTCTTTTGGGGTTTCGTTAGATTCGTTTTAATTATGAGAGTGAACGTGAAAATTATAGTAGTTATAAAAGGCCGGTTTTTGTAAACGTTTTGTCGCAGTCGGGCTTCTTGCTTCTTGTGTCAACTAGGGTGAATTGCCGTGCGTTTAGGCGATTCTGCCATACATATTATAGAAATCAAATGTAGCTCACGTAGGACCCGTAATATTTTGTGGCCGTGGTGCTTCCCTGTTTAAAAGGGTGTACTTTTAAACAGGGAATTTTACTTTTTTTGTCTCCCGCTTTGCTAAGGAGAGAAATTTACTGTATTTCCAACTCCTCCAATTTTCTTCTGATTAATTTCGTTGCGGGTCCCAAGACAGTTTAATTTCTTCCTGGGACTTCCCGAGTGTCATAACTCGGTGTGTTCGTGGGTCACTGCTGTGGATCCTGGTGTACAGGAGTTACCGTGTGGGTGGGATTAGTCCCAGTTTAAAAGTCGGGCTTCTTTTAATAATAAGTTAATGCCTTGCGCCTTTTCACGTAAGTTTAACTTGAACTGTCATTGGGCCTGTTGATCTAGTGGCTAGCGATTCTGACAGTTTTCATCATCATCATAGGACATAGGCCTCTCTTTACCAAGGAAGTTTTGACCTACTATACCACGCTAGCCAGACGGTTTGTTATACGGTTTGTGGCTAGTTTTCCTTCTCCTTGCAGTGCTGCGTAGCTTGCTTCCTTGGGCGGCTCTTGCGGCTCCCATGGGTGGAGGGGGGCACTCCGTATTCTTAATCCGTCACCACATTATTGCTAGGCCTGACCAAATTGTGTGATGAGTAAGATCATTTGGTCTATGCATATAAGATGTATGTTTATCAGCAGTCTAGTTACCACAATTATTCAAGAAAAGAGCGTACTCCTTACTAAACGGCCGGCAACGCGCTTGTGACTCCTGAGTTGCGTTCATGGGCGGCGGTAGTCACTTTCCATCAGGTCATCAGGTCCCCCTCTTAATAAAAAAAAACAATACAGGGTCTGTGTAGTTTGGGTATCGACGACCGTGTGTGTGGTTATAATTAGGTTATTATTTCTGACTAGCTGGTACCCGCGACTTCATTCGCGTAGAATTTGAAAAGCGCTGTCTTATTTGGTTCGATTCCCGGACCGGGCAAAATTTTAAAAGGTTTTCCTGACAGGAATAACAACTTAAAAAGCCAAAACAAGACTGCATAAAGACAATTTAAAAGTAATGCAGTTTAAAAAAAAATGTTCATGGTATACCATTTTTTAAACCCTCATGATGAGCCCTTTAATTTAATATATTGCAGTAAACAAAAAAAATACCTTAAACCATAGCGTCTCACAGTCGTCATGTTGTTTTTTTTTCGCGTTACCTATCTAAGAACATTTGGGTTACCAAGACGAATCTAACGATATGTTAATTAAATACATCCGTGCAGCGGTTCGGCAGATATTATGTAATAAAGAATATTACATGCATACAATCAAGATACGCGCGAAAAACATAACCCTTCCTTGGCAGTCGAGTAAAAAAAGCCTAAGTTACTCCTTATATAGACTAGCTAGCTACCAAGTAGTAAAATATCAAAATCGGTCTAGCTATTTAGAAGATTGATGATGATGACAGACAGACAAAAAAAAACAGATTTTTAGGCATAGGTATCGTGCAAATAACCGCGTGAGCATGAAAAAAACCTATTATTTTGACATTACAGACACTTCAATTTTATTTTATTGTATAAATTTCACAAAAATCAAGTTTGGATGATGACGATTGGACTCTTAAAATAGTGATAAAACTTTGTAACATTAATTAATTGACAGACACCAGCTCTTCACATATGAATACTAGACTAGACTGTGTAAATTTAACTAGCTATACCTAAGTATACCATTGCGAAGAGAAATAAAGTATTATTATTATTGGAACGAAGTTCCTTATCGCGCGTTGTGTAAGGGGGCTAGACGGAAAAAAAGTTGTAACGACACTTTTTATGTCAGTCATTCAGCGCCATCTATTGAATAGATAGAAAATCATTACTTTTCATCTCAGTATTTATTTTGAATTGTCACTTGTCAGTCATTCAGCGCCATCTATCGAATAGATAGGAAACCATTTCTCAAGGAGATTTTACCAATGTATAAATTGTTTTAATTAGAAACCAACTGAAATATATGTAGGTAATAGCCGCTTTCATAGATGGCGTTGTGATTAAATTCGTGTCGAATCAGTTTTTTACTCGATCGTCACAACTTCGTTCCTATCGGGTGTCCCACGACACCACACGGCTTTTTTATTAATTTAACTGTTTTCTTTTCGCAGATGGTAGTTCGCGGGACGAACATCTCATGTACGAGCTAAATATTACGCAGATAACAGAAAATGGGTCAGCAAACTTCAAGGAAAAGTGAGTATTCATCATCATCAACAGCCTTAAATACTCCACTGCTGGACATAGACCTCTCCTTAGAAAGGAGGTTTTGGCCTACTATACCACGCTGGTTGGTATAGAGTTTGTTGGGTCAAGTTTTCCTTCTCTCTGCAGTGCTGTTGTCCTGCGTAGTTTGCTCCCTTAGTCGGCTCTTACGACACCCACGGGATGAATAGGGGTGGTGACACTCTGTATTCTTTGTCCGTCACCACACGGCACGGCAAGTGAGTATTATTATATTTAATATCAACATCCGAGAGCCTTTTCCCAAAACTGGGTTGGGGTCGGCTTTAAGTGTACTACGATACCTATGATGTTAGATTTTTTACGTGGGGCGGCCAATTGTTGGCGGCGGCGTGTGGTGCCATCAGACTTCACAACCCAAGCTCTAGGCAATATCGCAGTTGGGTATACAGACTGTTACCAGCCTTTTTAGGGCTCCAACGGGCTTTTTGTTGCACGGATGGCGTAGTGGTTTAGGCAGTCATCTCGCCGCTTCCTACCGCGAGATGACTGCCTTTTTTTTTTTTTCCTTCCTTTCCTTTATAAGTGTTGAGGGTTCGAATATTTTGTGTGATTTATAAATTGTTGTTCTGAGTTTGGGTGTTCTTTGGGCGTTTTATATATGTTTGCTAAGTCCCTCGGGACATATTAATAGTGTTGGAGTTTTTTTTTTTACTTTCCGTAAAGATTGCCGGAGTCACGGAGGGGTTTCAATGTTTTAAGAATAGTCACACGTCCATAGACTGACCTGGCTAACTTAACTTCACAATGTATTAAAATGTTCGTTTATCACTTAGCCATGAGCCCTACTTAAATTTATATACAACTTAAAAGGAAGATCCTCTGAGCAGGCGAGCCGAACCGCTCCTAAGCAGTTCTTTCGTTACTGATCATCGGGTGGGTGAGGTTACAGGACCCACAATCCCCCTCTCCCTGATCCTGGGGGTGGGGTTAACACGTGTGACTCCTGAGTTGCAAGTGGCCATGGGCGGCGGTAGTCACTTACAAATCAGGTCCTCGTCTGCTGCTTCTCCCCTTTTCTTCTTTTTTTTCCTGTGCGGAAATCCCATCAGATACCACCCACCGGTGGGATGGTTAGGTCGGACTCGAACCGACCAAAAACCGCACTGCGTCTTGGGTACCAGTTGCCGGGGAACCAGGTGTACCTATGCCGTAAAAAATACAAGTGAATGCTTATTGAACAATTGGCACATACAAAATTATGGATGGCTCAATCAGAGTTACAATCATCGCTGTATTATCCAATTGAACGTACGACGTTTATTATAAATGGCAGTGTTCCCCCTCTTGCAAGACGCTACACAATCACAAAGAATATGTGCTCTGTTAGAGCTGAAAAGACTGGTTGGGAGAGAATTTTTAGGAATGTTAGAAGTTGCTGCTAAGCTAGATGTCGTAGGTTCGATTCCCACCAAGGATTAATAGTTGTGTAATGGTCTTGATCATTTGTTCTGTGTCTGGGTGTAACCTTTGCATAGTATGTATGTATTTAGAAATATATAACCATGTTTATCAGGAGTCTGGTTGCCATAGCATAGGTTTTGCCTAGGTTTTAATCAGATGTCTGAAGTTATTATTATTATTTTGACGACCGAATGGCGTAGTGGTTTTTGTAACGGAATGCTATTCCAAAGGTCGCAGGTTCGATTCGTTTGATTAGGGTCGTTTCTATGTATATATATGTATTTATAAAAAAAAAGTTTATATGTATTTATTTCAGTTGTCTAGTACCCATAGTACAAGCTCTGCTTAGTTGAGGACTAGATGGCGTTGTGTCAATGTGGTAAAATATTATTATTATTAATGTGTTAGTATTTATCTATATGAGGCGGCTATTTTTATTTAAATTGGTCCAGCCATTTCAGCGTGAAGACGTAACAAATATACAGTCGCAGATTTTTGCTTTTGGTGTGATTTCTGTATCACACGATAAGAATATCATCATCATGATTAACAGCCTTTAATAGTCCACTGCTGGAAATAGGCAGCACCTTAGAAAGGTTTTGGCTTACTATACAACGCTGGCCAGACGGGTTGGTATAGGGTTTGTGTTAAGTTCCCTTTCTTTTTGCAGTGCTGTTGTGCTGCGTAGTTTACTCCCTTAGTCGGCTCTTACAAAATCCACGGGGTGGTGATGATGATGATATTAATTTCCGTAAGTAAATCTTTTCAGATATTTTTACAAATCGGACTTTACAGCTAGAAGGAGCCGGCATTTCCTAAGACTCACTCTGGGAAGAAACGCCAAAACAAACCACAGAGGGGTCCCTCCGTACCCTTAATCCGTCACCACACGAACAATACAGATAAAAATGTCATTACCCATTGTTTCAGGCGGGGAATGTACCTGCGGATGCGGGGCCTGGGAGCGCCGACGTTACGCCGAGTCTCCGAGCAGTGTACACAGATATGTCAGCGCCGTCACAGACAGGTACATACCTAATTTTAAATTAAATATACACTAGAAATGAGGGTCTTTATTAGTGTTTCTGTTAACCCCTCTAGCTAAGTGAACATACCCATATGACGTGTCCAATTTATTACCATCCACCCGTGGTAAATACGAAGACCTACCCCTCCAATTCTAGCTTTTACGTAATTCTCCCACCGCTCCTGTGACAAGCGTGGTATTTTGAAAACCCTAATGATCAAATGTTTGTATGATCTGCAAATATTTGTTTTGGAGTTTAAAAGTATATAAGTATTCTATCAGTCAATCTAGTTTTCATAGTACGAGATCTGCTTAGTTTGAAACTAGATGGCGTTGTGTGTCAGATGTTCGAAATATTATTATTAATAAAGAATTTAATTTAATTACAAAATAAGTTTGTATATATTGATCTATTACGTCTAAATAGTGTTTCCTCTTAGCCATTGTCTGGATGCTTGGATTGAACGTACGTATATGTCAGTGAGCGCTTACCGTGAGCTCGTCCCGTTGCAGGTGGAGCGGGCGCGAGTGCTCGTGCCGGCGGCGGCGCTGGCGGCGCGCGGCCTGCGTGTGCACCGCCTACCGCCGCGTCAGCGACGACAGGTCAGCTCCCCGTTCACTTCTACCCTCCACTCCGTTATCACCCCTCGGATTATGTCGGACTCGAACCGACCAAAAACCGCACGCCGTCTCGGGTACCAGTAGCTGGGGAACCAGGTGTACGCTAGAAAGGAAATCCCTGGTACCCCGACTACCCTCCACCCCTCAAAAAAAGAAAAAAATCCAGTTATAACCCAAAAACTTCAAATTTAAATTTACAAGTTTTCACTTCTGTCGGCACTCCCGGAGGTCCATTTTTTTTTTCTCTTTGAACCAACAGTTCCTGAGATATGAAACAAAGAAACAAATTCTTCAACTTTATAGTATTAGTATAAATAGATAAAAGTTTTTTAAAATCTAAATATGTGTTTGCAGATTGGCCGCTGTGCTGACTCTTGGTGCGAGGGACCTGAGGCGGGAGTTAGACGCTATTGTCATAAATACAGGTAAGAACGCCTTAGAATCGTATCTGAGAAAATATAATACGACGGGACCTGTGGGTTTTGTGGTTAGTGGCCCTGACTGCTAAGCTAGAGGGTTCGATTCCCACCCGGAACAAATAGTTGTGTGATAAGCGCGGTCATTGGTTCTGTGTTGGGATGTAATTAATCTATAATACTCGTATGTATGTATTTAGAAATACAGGGTGTAAGGGACATCGTAACGAATACTGAAAGAATGTATTCAGACCATGATTCTAAGTCGAACATCATTGGAATTTTCTGCCGGAAAATTCATTAATATTTTTTATGGTCAAAAAAGATATCACAATGAGTCATCACATCACATCAACAGCCTTTAATAGTCCACTGCTGGACATAGGCCTCTCCTTAGAAAGGAGGTTTTGGCCTACTATACCACGCTGGCCAGACGGGTTGGTATAGGGATTGTATCAAGTTTTCCTTCTTTTTCCGGTGCTGGTGTCCTGCGTTGTTTTGCGCCCTTAGTCGCCTTTTACGACACCCACGGGATGAATTGGGGTAGTGACATTCCGTATTCTTAATCCGTCACTACACAATGAGTAAACAGAACATGTAACCGAAAACAAATTAATAAAGACCGCATACGGTCATAAACTGCAATGTAATTGCAATCAAACAGCCGAAGAGCACGGGGCCTCCCCTCCGGCCGCCAACTTATGTTAGTATACGTAAACTGTTTGCACGGAATACACATGTATTTATTACATTTGTGCGATACCTAAGAGGAATGGTCTTTACCTTTGACAGCTGATTGCATTAAAACGACTCAGAGTGATGGTCTGGATACACTATTTCAGTATTCGTTACGATGTCCCTTACACCCTGTATATAAGTATGTTTATCAGCAGTCTGGTTGCCAGGCTCTGTCTAGTTTGGGTTCAGACAGCCGTGTGTGAGATGTGTGAAGCAGGGTTTTTTATCGTATAAGCAAATGCTGATGATAATAAGTTACTTAAATAATACTTTAAAATAAAAGGGAGACCAGACAAGGTATAAAATGACATAATAATAATATTATACCACATAGCCACAACGCCATCTAGTCCCAAACTAAGCAGAGCTTGTACTATAGGTACTAGACAACTGATATAAATACATATATACTTTTTTTTTTGTAAATACATACATATTATATATAGAAACAACCAGACCAAATCAAACATCAAATGTTCATGCACACAAATGTTTGACTTGAGCGGGAATCGAACCCGCGACCTTTGGAATAGCAGTCCGTTACACAAACCACTACGCCATCCGGTCGTCAAATAAAACATATCCTTGTGACTTAATATTCTGATTAAAACAAAAGTTATCTGTACTCCCACACTTATATCTTAAATGTTTGTTTGTTACGCTTTCACGCTTAAACCACTGATCCGATTTTAAAAATTCTTTCACCAATGGTAAGTTACTAATAAACAAATAAGCTCACTTTTACATTAATAATATAAATATGGATTATCACACGTGCATCACAGTATATCATTAACGTCCGATAAATTAATGTTTACATAAAAAAAGAATCATCAAAATCCGTTCACCTAGTCAAAAGTTCTGAGGTAACAAACATTTAAAAAAAATACAGTCGAATTGAGAACCTCCTCCTTTTTTTGAAGTCGGTCAAAAACAATCGAATGAGGGAACAAATTGTTCTATCTCACTATGAGATATTTGTAAGGGATGTTATTTTAGGATTATCAAAATAACTTGCACACAGCATCCCATCAACATTATTATATACTAGCTGACCCGCGCAACTTCGTCTGCGTCTCTCAATAGTAATAAATTTTCTCAGTTTTTTAAACATTCTTCATTGGTGCTCCGCTCCTATTGGTCTTAGCGTGATGATATATAGCCTATAGCCTTCCTCGATAAATGGGCTATCTAACACTGAAAGAATTTTTCAAATCGGACCAGTAGTTCCTGAGATTAGCGCGTTCAAACAAACAAACTCTTCAGCTTTATAATATTAGTATAGATAACATTACTTACACATCATAGACAGACGACCATAGACCATACAGCCACTTCTTACTAAATTAACAATACACGACCAATATAGAACACAAATCACAGCTTTTTAACCGACTTTAAAAAGGGGGAGGTTATCAATTCGTTTTTTTTTGTGTTCGGGTTAAACTCTCATTTATAGACGGATTAGTAAAATATTTGTTTTGTTCGAAATGGTCCCACTTATATTTCATACTAGCTGAGACCCGCGGTGTTACCCGCGTTTGTTGTTATAACCGCGGGCAACGCCGCGGGGCGGAGCTAGTCTAAAAAAGTTACTCCTTATGTCATCAGCTATCTGCCAGTGAAAGTCCCGTCGAAATCGGTCCAGCCGTTCCAGAGATTACCCGGAAAAAACCAACAGACAGACAGACAGACAAAAATTGTAATAAATGTTATTTTGGCATATGTACCGTGTAAACATACATATGCATTTAGTTAAAAGCGGTTATTTTAATATTACAAACAGACACTCCAATTTTATTTATTTGTATAGATAGATCCAATGATGAGTTTCGGAGACAGACTCTTCAAAAAATTACAGCAAATGAACCGCGTTTGAAGGTTTTTAGTGCTCTTTGTTAGTATAGTTTGAAGTCGGTTCAACTTTTTGACGTGACAACGTCTTATAATTCGATGGAGCCGGCTGCACGCACGAAAAAACATGACTCATGCGGCGTTACCTCGCTCTGAGGCGTTCCATTTAAGGCTTGAAGTGCAAGCGCGGAACGAGCGACAAAGAGGCACAATCGGCCTCCGCGTTCGGTAGCGTTCGACATCTGTCTCTCTCCTACTTGAGTGAGCGATGCATCCGTGTGGACAGCTGCTATACAATAATACATTTACATGTTTTCGTCAAGTATGAAGTGCAGTGAAAAGTGAATGTGGTGTCTTATGACGTTGTGACGTTCAACTATAGTCAGTAAACCGACTTTACAGACAGCCGATTTTTTTAAAGGATTTGTTTATTAGCCGACTGCTAAGGAAGGGCTGTCTATTATTGGTTAAAACTGCATGACTGGCGCTAGGTCCAGCTATCAACGAATACGTCACGACTTGAAGTCAGCAGTAAAAAAACAGCATCGATTGCTACGGATGCTGATGGCGGTGGTATTCGCCATAAACCTTTTTTATTTTTATTACTTGTGTAAACCCCCTCGGGCCGTCACCCTACCGGGGTTCGCGGCAGGGTGGTGTGTCGGAATCGGACCGAGGCGTGCCCTATTCTGGGCGGTCAGAGCCGCTGCCCATACCGGGGCACCGTATAGTGCCATTGACCGGACAACCCCCGTGATTCTTCACAACCCTGGTGTTAAGTTATAAAGAAAATGACCGAACTATCCTGCGATCCTAGCGAGAATGCCTCAAATTGTCAAATGAAATTAAATGATTTATTGTTTAAAAACAATTTGACTGAATGAAATATTGTCTATTACAGAAGGTGACACTACCAGAGACAACGGGGAGCCGACAGCGGAAGTCTATGTTTTATCTGTGGCTCCTAGAACGTGAGTATAAAATCTATTTTGTCGATAAATTAACATTATTGTGAGACACGTACAGTGACATCAGATAGCTGTTGGAGCAGTGGAAGTTTGGACGTTTTAGGTGATGTTCAGATGAAATAAGAGTGTGTTGATTTATTTCCACTGAGATAAGTATTACAGATTTACCTAATCAGCGATTTTATACTACTACGTGTCGTGTGTTTAGTCCAGCGATCGATATTGCACACACCTTATAAAACGTGTATTATTCTATATATACTTTGTAAAGTGTAGAGTCATCAAATCATGTACGAGCTCGTACAATGTATATTAGTTCGTGTGGTGACAAATTAAGAATACAGAGTGGCACCTGACGTATTCATCCCGTGGCACAACAACACTGCAGAGAGAAGGAAAACTTGACACAAACCCTATACCAACCTGTCTGGCCAGCGTGGTATAGTAGGCCAAACCCTCCTTTCTAAAGAGAGTCCTATGTCCAGCAGTGGACTACTAATGGCTGTTGATGATGATGATAATATGCCTTAATATTACCTGACGTTTTGAATCAGGTTGCACAGGTCTCAGGCAGCTGGTCGCAATCTGATAATTTGTTACAGGTTACAAATAAATAAAATTGAAGTGTCGGTTTGTAATGTCGCCACGCCGCTTTCTACTGTGCCGAGTGTTGTGGGTTCAAACCCCACATGGGGCAACACTTTGTGTGATCCACAAATTGTTGTTCTGAGTGTGGGTGTTCTTTGTGTCCGTTTCATGTGTGTTTGTAAAGTCCCCCGCGACATAGGAATGTATTCCTAACGCGGGAGCTGAGTTTAAAAAAAAAATTGGGTTTTTACATGCTCACACTGTTATTTGCACGATACCTAATTTTGGTCTGTCTGTGTCTTCAAAACGACTAGACCGATTTTGATAATATTTTACTACCAGGTAGCTGTCTATATAAGGAGTAACTTAGACTGTTTTTCCACTCAGAAAAACCCTATAAAAGTTTGCCCGGTGCGGTAATCACACCCGAGGCCTCATAGACAGCAGTCGCGTACCCTTCTACACCTCTTAGGCATCGCTTTACAAATACCACGCGAGCGAAGTCGCGTGTACCAGCTAGTATACAGGTTACACAATATTGTTACAGATCGGAGAGCGAAACAGTTCAGGAAGGCAGACGGAACGAACTCACCCAGACGAACGATGCCATCCGGTTGCATCCTCACTTCCAGGTATGATGCTCATTATACCACACCACCCTGGCCTAGTCCTGGGCCTCTTAAGTCATAAGACGAACACACGGATACACGACCCTGTCAAGATAACTGAACACTACATTATCAAACAAGCCTATCGTACACCAGCGTTCATCCCTTATTTTACCCCCTTAGGGGTGAAATTTCCAAATATCCTTTCCTAGCTAGTGCTTGCAACAGAAAAAGCATCAACTGTCAAAATGTCAAGTTTGTAGGCCCAGCGATTTAAGCTCTGCGTTGATAAATCTGTGTGGTGACAGATTAAGAATACGAAGTGTCACCACCCCCATTTATCCCGTGGGTGTCGTAAGTGCCGACTAAGGGAAAAAACCACGCAAGACAACAGCACTGCAGAGAGAAGGAAAACTTGACGCAAACCCTATACCAACCCGTCTGGCCAGCGTGGTATAGTAGGCCAAAACCTCCTTTCTAAAGAGAGGCTTATGTCCAGCAGTGGACTGTTAAAGGCTGTTTATGATGATGATGATGTGATTTTTATAAATCAGACAGTAAGAGCTAGAAATTATTGCTACTTTTAAATCATATTCATTTGATGTAATGATTGGTTTTAGTCACACCGATTTAACATGTGATTGTGATTTCGTCACAGACAAAGATAAATGGCATTAAAATCAATCAGAAGTCTTTTTATCAAAGACTATGACCTGTTTTTTTTAGATTTTAGACCTGCAGATCTTGTGCTAGCGTAATAATAATAATTAAATAGCAGTGGTTATGTAAGTCAGCCACAGGCGTGACGATTTGATATATAAATCATATGATTTTTCACAAGTGATTGTAATTTTTATCCATCCCTAGTTAAAGCCAGTTATTTTACATTTTATATTTATAGATAACTACATACAAGTTCTATTTTGATGTCATATAATACGTAAAGTCATTGTCGTGGCGACGCGTCGCCATGCTATGTGACATATGTCACATCAACAGCCTTTAATAGTCCACTGCTGGACATTGGCCTCTCCTTAAGGAGGTTTTGGCCTCCCTTCTTCTCCCTTAGTTGGCTCTTACGACACCCACTTGATAAATAGGGGTTATGACATTCCGTGTTCTTACCGTCACCACACGGATTTTAGAATAACCATTATAGTATATAGTAACTCAATTTTTTATAATTTTAAAGTACCTTATTTTTAAATTGAATCTTGTGTACTTCAAGGTGGTATGTGGCAGTGAGCTCCGCGCGCTCCTGATCCGCGCTCCCCCCCTCCCGCAACCGCAACCCCCTCCCACCAAGGTTCACACGCAGGTGGACTATATCCACTGCCTCGTGCCAGATCTACAGGAGATCACGGCCTGCTCCTTCTACTGGGGCAAGATGGACCGGTACGAGGCGGAGAGGCTGCTCGACAACAAACCAGAAGGTAACAGGATTTTATTTGTGTGTCACCCCTCAATTACTTCCATTCAGAAAATGTACCATTTCCGGGAGATAATGAATTGGTTAACAAAAGGAACGTCATGAGAGCAAAGCCAAAGAGGGTATAGGCTAGTCCTAATCAAATTGGGACTTGTACATGTATGAGACTGCACGGATGGCTTAGTGGTTTAAGTGGTCACCTCGCTTTCTACTTCGCTGAGTGTTGTTCGTTTGATCCCCACATGGGACAACACTTTGTGTGATGCTCAAATTGTTAGTCTGGGTCTGGATGTTTTGTTTCCGTTTTAAGTAAGTTTGTAAAGTTTTTCTGACACCGGATATATTTATTAATTTATCTTAGGAAAGCTTACAGACTAATATTAATATACACAGCTGAGTAACGCTTAAATTGCTAATAAAAAGCTATAAATAATATTTCCAGTTGATCTGAACAGCAGGAGTCAGCAAAAAATACAAACCAAAAACTAAATTATAGACAACACAAAATTTTTTTTAGCGAAATGTTTTAATATTAATAAACAAAAGTTTAACTCCTAAACCAATCATTATGGAACTCTCATAGGTAGTAATAGAAGTGTAGGATGCTGTGCCAACCCACACCCATCTCCTATCTCATCACTTTTCACTCTATCACACAATCTTACATCACACATATATTTCTTTGTGAGCGCATTTCCACAACACTACCGGATGGCGTAGTGGTTTGTGTAACGGACTGCTATTCCAAAGGTCGCGGGTTCGATTCCCGCACAAGTCAAACATTTGTGTGCATGAACATTTAATGTTTGATTTGGTCTGGGTGTTTCTATATATAATATGTATGTATTTACAAAAAAAAAGAGTATATATGTATTTATATCAGTTGTCTAGTACCCATAGTACAAGCTCTGCTTAGTTTGGGACTAGATGGCGTTGTGTGAATGTGGTAGAATATATTATTGTATTAATATTATTATTATACTACCATGCTCGACTCGACTTCAGTGTTTTGCCTTAACAACACTCAGTCAGTTTCTTTACGTCGGTTTCCTGATCAACACTTTTGTTATTCTAAAGTGTATTTTAGAAGAGACAATCTTATATATACAACTAGCTGACCCTGCAAACGTTGTTTTGCTATTTACATTATTTAATTATTATTTTTTTGAATTTCTTAAAATCCGTTCTTAGCTGACCTCTACTCGGTGAAAAGAATATTCCTACCAAATTTCAAGTCTTTAGCTCTAATGGTTCCAGAGATATCGTGATGAGTGACTATATACGTGGAAATCTCTTATATATATTATATAGATTCTCGTTATGTTAGTTACCATACTCCTCCGAAACGGCTGGACCGATTTTTATGAAATTTTGTGTGCACATCGGGTAGGTCTGAGAATCGGCTAACATCTAAATGACAAGGGTGACTCACCTCTTAATTCTTTTTTTCAACATTTTCTAGAAATAATGTATATGGCAAAACATCGTTTGCCGGGTGAGCTAGTAATCTATAAAATATTTTATTGAAATTAGGGTTTTAACATTAAAAAAAACTGTACAAAAGCTTTCAAAGTCAAAAGCAGTTTTCAAAAGTTAGTCTTTTGGATTAGCACGGCAGTGTGTGTTGAAAGAAGGAAGGTGTGGGTTGAAAGAAGATGATGAAAATTGACTAAGGGATGGTGCGATGGTTCGAGCGTGTAGTGATTGCCGCCCCCCCCCCCCCCCCCAGGCACGTTCCTGCTCCGCGACTCGGCGCAGGAGGAGCACCTGTTCTCAGTGTCGTTCCGCAAGTACGGGCGCTCGCTGCACGCGCGCATCGAGCACTACCAGCACCGCTTCAGCTTCGACTCGCACGACCCCGCCGTGTTCGCCGCGCCCACCGTCACCGGCCTCATCGAGCACTACAAGGTACACCCCCTCCTCCCTCTACTGGTCGGCGAGTTACCTCATATGTGCTGCTTAGAGACCGAAATAATTCACAATGATCTTTGACAAATCATATGATTTATAAATAATTTAATGACAACTGGGACTATTTTACAAAACACAATTTAGTACAAACATATTAGTACAATATAATATAAACAATAAATATTATTACTAGATTTGGTCTGTAGGGTGACGGATTAAAAATACGGAATGTCCACCCACCACCCCTATTCATCTCGTGGGTGTCGTAAGAGCCGACTAAGGGAGCAAACTACGCAGGACAACAGCACTGCAAAGAGAAGGAAAACTTGAAACAAACCCCAATACCAACCTGTCTGGCCAGCGTGGTATAGTCGGCCAAAACCTTTCTAAAGAGAAGCCTATGTCCAGTAGTGGACTGTTATAGGCTGTTGATGATGATGATAGCGCTAGATTCGCGAAATGTCTAAATCTAAAAAAAAACTTCTTTGATAAAAAGCATGTGAAATCGCTGTGACTAAAAAAGTACCAATTTTAATAGTCTATGGCCGGCCGGTTGCACCGCTACTAGCTGTGGGACTGTGCTGCATCACTGGGCAAAGATCCCCACCACTCACCATAATCATTGATTGTGTATTACTAACATTAGTCCTTAACTTACTTTGTTTGTACTAACCCTAGCGACTATGTCTGAAATAAACTATTTGAATTTGAAATAATCTCCATGTCCATGAAGCATGGCTCCCCAAGCAACGGTTAAATATGCTCATAAAGTTCAAAATCAATTTCATTCGACGGGCCTGTTGGTTAGTGACCCTGACTGCTATGCCGGAGGGTTCGATTCCCACCCGGGACAAATAGTTGTGTGATGAGTGCGGTCATTTGTTCTGTGTCTGGGTGTAATTTATCTATAATATGTATGTATTTAAAAATATATAAGTATGTTCATTAGCGGTCTGGTTACCATAGTACAGGCTTTGGCTAGTTTGGGATCAGACGGCCGTGTGTGAGATGTGTGAGGTATATTATTATTATTAAAGAGAAACTCCATTGATACCATAATTGTGATTGTAAATGCAACTCTTGTCCAGGACCCAGCGTGTGTGATGTTCTTCGAGCCGATGCTGACCGCCCCCCTCCCCAGGAGCGAGCCGTTCTCCCTGCAGCAACTGACGCGAGCCGTCATCGTATCACACACCAGTTACGACGGTGAGTAACTGCCCACTTTTGATTGCTTAGCGTATGCGACTGCTGTGCTGAGGTCTCGGGTTCGATTCCCCTGTCGGACCAAATGTTTGTATGATCTGTAAATATTTGTTTCAGGGTTTGGGTGTTTTCTATGTATAATATGTATGTATTTACAAAAAAAAAATGTGTTTAAGTATTCTATCAGTCAATCTAGCTTTCATAGTTCAGTACTCTGCTTAGTTTAGTAAAAGCGCTGTATGTTAGAACTCCGAAAATATTAAAAAAGTGTGCGTCTCGGTACAGAAGTGATAACTTCAACTAATCTAAGTTGAACTATTTAATATTGAAATTGTTTATTTTTTAATAATCACTTTAAAAAACGGTGATAGTTGGTTAAATGCTCACTGTGAACAGTATATGTATACTGAGTAAAGAGAGGGGGAAGCGTCTGTCCAAACTACGGCTAGTGCTGTGGATTAGAGTGAGAGAGGAATAGCCTGCCTACCGCTGCCGTATGCGTGAGAGAAAGGGAAGCCAGACTGACTGGTGCCGTAACGCGTTACGTAACGAAGCGGTTTACCCACCCATAAAAACTTATCACATCAAATATATTAAATTAAACTATGTGTGTTCCTCGATGATGATGATGTGTGGTTCCTCGTCCGTGTGGTGACGGATTAAGAATACGGAATGTCACCATCCCTATTCATACCCTGGGTGTCGTAAGAGCCGATTAAGGGAGCAAACTACGCAGCACAACAGCACTGCAAAGAGAAGGAGAACTTGATTGGTATAGGATTTGTGTCAAGTTCTCCTTCTCTTTGCACTGCTGTTGTCCTGCGTAGTTTGCTCTTACGACACCCACGGGATGAATAGGCAATCTCTATGCAAACAAACAACTCTTCAAATTTATAGTACTAGTAGAGATATGGTATTTTTTTTTATTACAGGAGTAGAGAAACTTCCCCTGCCGGCTCGCCTTCGGCTGTACCTCAAGGAGTACCACTACAGACAACGAGTGCGGGTTCGACGCCTGGAACCGGACTTGTACGAGCAGCAGTTATGTTGAGCTGACTGCGCTGTTCACACGAGTGCGAGGGAGACGGCTAGAGTCTGGAGTGAGACGGAGACAATCCGTACCCCGCTACCTTACCTACCTACCTACCTTCTGTGCATAAATATAAGTAAACCCAGTCTAACTACTTTTACAAATCACGATTTGTTTGCCACCTTAGTGATAAAAAGAAATCATTATTGTTATAATGGACTTTATTAAAATAGTTTTTAACACATCTGCGAACCAAATAATGAATGTCTTCGTCCAGAAATCGAACCCGCTCTCAACAACTTAACACATTGGCGGTGAAATCCGCAAAATTATTTAATATTAAAATAATTTGCCTTGTTATTACTATAATTTAGATTAAATATTATTTTTAAATATATTTAAATGTATATTTTTTGATAAAATCATGGTTAGGTTAAATCAAACGCCATTTTGTGTGTGATTTTGACTATATTATATATACATAGACGATTTTTGTATATTTCTTTTTGAAATATTTTACTAGCTTATTTCGTGTAACTTTAAAAATGACGGAACTCCATACAACCGTTCATCCCTTGTTATACCTACTAAGGGATGAAATTTTCCAAAAAAATCCTTTTTCAGTGGGTGCTTACAACATAAAAGACATCTCATCCCTACTCTCACAGTCACTGAACAATTCGGATGATGAGGTGATCAGATCGAAATTGTATAAACGATATGTAATCTGTGTATTTGTTATGTTACTTTAAAAATTCATTTCTCAAATTATTTACGTCATCATCATCATCATCATCGACAGCCTTTAATAGTCCACTGCTGGACATAGGCCTCTCCTTAGAAAGGAGGTTTTGGCCTACTATACCACGCTGGTTGGTATAGAGTTTGTTGCGTCAAGTTTTCCTTCTCTCTGCATTGCTGTTGTCCTGCGTAGTTTGTTCCCTTAGTCGGCTCTTACGACACCCATGGGATGAATAGGGGTGGTGACACTCTGTATTCTTAATCCGTCACCACACGGACAATTATTTACGTGTATTGTGTAAATAAAATATAGTCAAAGTAAGGTAGTAGCCATTAATTACGTGAACTGAACAATGCTCGCCATCCCCTGTTGATGATGTTTGTTTATTTAATCACACCAGGAGTATTAGAACAATATATAGCCAGAAGCCAGTTAACAAATAAACAGAATGAAAATTCAACGAAAATATTTATTTGTTTAGACCTGGATAGTGAGAGTGGAGAGTGACTAGGGTAGGAGAAGATAGTGTTAGATCTGGAACACTAATATTTTGACATGGAGACACTCTACGGACACAAGTTGCAATCATCCATAACGTGAAGTAAGACAGAAGAGCATGGCTCAATACAGTGACATCCCCATAGAGTGTGACGGCAGTTAGTCTCCTAAAACAATCACAAGGGGGTGGGGGGGGGGGATAGTTTTGTATGAAATACTAAGATGTGACGTCACGTTTGGTGTTTGCCATATTGAATAAACCATATTAAAACCTCACGGGAAACAGTCCACGTAATCAATGGCTGATATAATTTATGTATGATACAAATGAACTGTGGTGCGTATTATATTTGTGCGCTTAACGTTTTTAGCGTTATTATATTGTTTGTCATATAGTTGGTTAGTAATTAATTCATTAGTTATTTATATGATTAACTGTTTTGGTGTTAATATTGTTTTTTTATGAGTCTTACACACAGACAGAAGGCGGTATCTACTATCGTATATAAGTGATAAATAAAGACAGATAAACACAGAACACTAAATATAGTTTTCAGAATGTTAGTCTAACATGCTGACCAACAAATCGGACAATAGGTGCGAGAGAGAAGCATTTAAATCGCCGTCTTCTTTCTCTTTCTACGTCGCTATTCCACTTACAGCCAGTCCAATACCTGCACTCCTCTGTCTGTGTTATCTCTATATACAGGTACGTTGATTAGTTCCCGACCCAACATGGGGTCTGAATCAAGGAGCGACTTGACTAAAATAATGCTAACATCAAAATGTTATGAACTTTATATATATTGTAAATTACTGTAAAATAGAATATATTAATTAAATAAGAGAACAGTTTGATAGAAAGTGTGTTTAGGGTGGTTCGAAGGAGTATATATATATTGTGGGTATCGTTAACCTCCGACGCGTCGACGTCACAACAGTTGTGACACCAAATTTTTACGCGGTAGCGTCTCTGTCACAACATTTAGAAGAATATATATCAGGGATTCCAAATATGTTTATTTCATTGAATATAATTATAAAATAACGTAGATATTGAGGTAATAATGACTTCGCTCAGCTGTGACTGGGTCACTAGTTCAAGGGCGCGACAGTAACGGGTCATAGGTCATCCGCGCGCCGCGACCTCCTAAGAGTTAAAGAAATATTGTGAAGAAAGGCAGACGTAATATAAGGGAATGTACCTATGTGATACTGTATTTCCAACTCCTCCAATTTTCTTCTGATTAATTTCGTTGCGGATTCCAAGACAGTTTAATTTCTTCCTGGGACTTCCCGAGTGTCATAACTCGGTGTGTTCGTGGGTCACTGCTGTGGATCCTGGTGTACAGGAGTTACAGTGGTGGGCGTGTGGGTGGGATTAGTCCCAATGTGATACAATTTCTAACCATCCCCCACAACTCGGTGACCACCAGTATGTAGTATATGACCACTAGTATATGCAAAAACCCGCCCTCTAGTTTTCATTCACTTAGTAATTTATAAATATGATTTTATTTAACAGATTTATAAAACAGACAGTTGAAAATAATATATTTTGCTGATATAAGTCCTGAGTCCATTTTTGAAAAAGCTCAAGATTTCCCTCCAGGATATTGACTACGTGACAAAAACTAAGCCCCCTGTGAATATGCGTGGTATTTTGAAAGAGCTCCCCCTTCTCTCATCGCTAAACGGGTCACTTAGTATGAGCACACTTAATAGAGGTTAATGTATATCTGTTCAAATAAATAGAGTTGAAATCTCTGTTTGTAATGTCAAAATAATAGGTATTTTTCATAACACGGTTATTTGCACTATACCTATGCCTTAAAACCAGTTTCAATGTTTCCTTGCTGTTTGTGCCGGGTAGTCTTCAAAACGGCTGGGCCGATTTTTATAATAATTTACTACCAGGTAGCTGTCTATATAAGGAGTAACTTGGGCTATTCTTCCTCTCAGAAAAACCCTATAAAATTTTGCCCCATTCGGAATCGAACCCAAGGCTTCATGGACTGCAGTCCCGTACCGTACTACACCACTAAGGCAGCGCCTTACAAATCCCACTAGTACGAGTATATGTATATATTTTGATAATCATTTGGTACTTATTGTATTGTATGGATTGACAGAGTCTAAATATGATTTAGATTTATTGTTATTATAAAGGTATTCTATCCGTAAATCTAGCATTCATAGTACAAACTCTGCTTAGTTTGAAACTAGATGGCGTTGTGTCAGATGTCCCAAAAAATTGTTATTAATGTACTCCAGATATCCCTTTCTTTTTTGTTTTTTCCTTGCGGAAATCCCCTCGGATACTATCGGTGGCATGTCGGACTCGAACCGACTAAAACCGCACGCCGTCTCGGGTACTAATAGCCGGGGAACCAGGTATACCCTAGAAAGGCAGTCGCTCCAGATATCCCTAAACTATACTTTCTGTCGAATTGTCACATGAATTATTGTATAAGATTTACTTTTGTGTTGGCAACCCGAGTTGCGACTGCGGCTGAACGTTAGTACGAGAGTTATTTTTATACGGATGCAGCGCGTGATCAGCCGCAGTCGCAAACGCGTTTGTGACCAGTCTGCGATTATGACAAAGCGTATTATTAGCACTGCGGTGCGTACAAAGTTAAATATAAATATATTTTAAAATATATACACACCTTTGGAGATTTTATTTTAAAAATACCTACTTATCATCATCAACAGCCTTTACTAGTCCACTGCTGGACGTAGGCCTCTCCTCAGAAAGGTTTAGGCCTACTGTACCACTCTGGCCAGACGGGTTGGTATAGGGTTTGTTTCAAGTTTCTTACGGAGACTCTCCAGCCCAGCTTCCTGCAGGAAGTGGTGGAGGGCCTGTTCCCGCAACGGGTGGAACACACACCCCCGTCGATGGTTACCTTGGCCGTCGACGACGGAGAGAACGTGGATGATGTTCCGCCCGTCCGGGATTCGGAGGTAGGGGCGGCTGTTCTACGGATCCGTTCTAAGAACACCGCCCCTGAGCCAGAAGGGATACCGGCCCGAGTACTGGCCCTAGCCCTTTATCACATGGCAGACCGCCTCAGGGAGGTGTTCGACGCTAGCTTGGTGTCCGGACCTTTTCCTGAGTGCTGGAAGAGCGGGAAGCTGGTCCTATTGAGGAAGCCGGGACGGCCTGACGATTCGGTCGCGGCCTACAGGCCGAATGTGTGGCTGGACGAGGCGGGTAAATTGTTTGAGAGGGTTCTCTCTGCCCGCATCGTCCGCCTCAACGAGGTGGGCCCGGACCTGTCGGACGCCCAATTCGGCTTTCGAGTGGGGCGTTCGACGGTCGGCGCTGTGCTACGCCTGAGGGCCGTGACCGAAGAGGCGGTGAGCTGTGGCGGCGTGCTGTTGGCGGTGTCATTGGACATCGCCAACGCATTCAACAGACTGCCATTCAGCTGCATCAGGGAAGCACTACACTTTCATGGGGTGCCCGAGTACCTGAGGCGGCTAGTGGCAGACTATTTAGAGGAGCGTACCGTCGAGTACGAGGACCGAGCTGGTAATCTGAGGTGTCGGCCCATGTCGTGCGGTGTTCCACAGGGGTCTGTTCTTGGACCCCTAATGTGGAACATAGGGTACGACTGGGCCCTTCGAGTGGAGTTTACCCCTGGGCTGGGTGTAATTTGTTATTTGTTTGGTATTGGGCGGATAGTGGCAGTCGGCCCCCGCCCGAAGAGATAAGCGAGTGGCGTGAGGCCGCTCGCCGAGCCACGATGGCTCGTTGGTCGTCTCGGCTGGAGTCTCCACGTGCTGGCTTTGCCGCCGTGGAGGCGCTCCAGCCGGTCATCGTCGAGTGGGCAGGGCGGCAGCACGGGACCCTTTCCTTCCGGCTGACGCACGTCCTTTCCGGGCATGGCTGCTTCGGGAAGTACCTGTACTCGGTCGCTAGGAGGGAATTGAGTCCCGCCTGTCACCACTGCGATTGCAGTGAGGACTCGGCTCAGCACACGCTGGCAATTTGCCCGGCTTGGGCGCCGCAGCGCCGGGTCCTAATTGCATTCATCGGGGAGGATCTCTCGCTACCGGCCGTCATACGCTCCATGGCCGGTAGCGACAGATGTTTTACCGCGGTCGCATCCTTCTGCGAAGACGTCATCTCGCACGGAGGCGGCGGAGGGGGCCCGGGAGGACAGCCTCCACTCGGACCCAATCCGTCGCCGGCGAACCGGGCGGCGAAGGCGCGCTTATCACCGCCTCATGCCGCCCTGAGTGTGGCCGCGGGTGGACGGGACGGATTTTCCCCTCCACCTGCCATAACGGCCAGCCGCGAGGAGGCGACGTCCGCGTGTGCCGGACGTCGCCTAAATAGAGAATGTACCTGAAGGTGGTGCCCGCATCGTTGCGGGCAGGCGCTAGGAGGGGTCCGGAGGTCCTAATAACAGCAGTTTTTTTTTTTTATTTTTTTTTTTTATTTTAATGGGACTAATCCCACCCACACGCCCACCACTGTAACTCCTGTACACCAGGATCCACAGCAGTGACCCACGAACACACCGAGTTATGACACTCGGGAAGTCCCAGGAAGAAATTAAACTGTCTTGGAACCCGCAACGAAATTAATCAGAAGAAAATTGGAGGAGTTGGAAATACAGTAAATCCACTTCCCTCCTTAGCAAAGCGGGAGACAAAATGAAGTAAAATAGGCATACACCCTTTTAAACAGGGAAGCACCACGGCCACAAAATATTACGGGTCCTACATGAGCTATATTTGATTTCTATAATATGTATGGCAGAATCGCCTAAACGCACGGAAATTCACCCTAGTTGACACAAGATCCCCATAGTATACCGCCCCAGATGTCACCTGCAAGCTATTCAGCATTATATTACGTTCATTATACCAAAGACTACATTCCCAGAGGATATGATGAGCAGACTGTTCATAATGAGAGTTAGGTGTTGAGCATTGACACAATGGTGACTCGACTAATTTAAATGAATACAACTTGCTCTTAAAGTTACCATGACCCGTAAGAAATTGAGCGACACAGTGATCCACCTCAAGCCATGTCCTCGACAACCGTTCGCGAACAGATGGAAAAAATTGGTAAAGATGGCGCCCCTTGGATGATTCGTTCCAGCGTTGCTGCCATTCGTCTATGAGGTCATTATAGACATCGGACTGCTGTTGAAGCAATCTTGTAATTTTACCGCGATCCCGCGCGCCCAAGAAATCGCATTCCATGTTTTGTCTTGAATAGTACATGGCTGCACGTCTCTGCACCTCGAGATCGACCGGAAGGACACCTGCCAACACCGGCAAAGCCTCAGTGCTAACCGTCCTATATGCCTTGCACAAAAATATCAGTGCAAGTCGTTGGCCTTGTAACAGTTTGCGACGGACAGCGCCTACGGTCGCCCTATCGGCCCATACAGGTGCACCATAGCACATAGAACCTAAATAAGTAGCTCCGTATATGATCTTTAATGTATTAAATGATAGACCCCATGTCGCAGTTGATATCCTTGTCAATGCACAGAAACTCTTTTTAGACTTTTCATTAACTATTTTAATTAACTTATTTTAATATGTTCGATAAATGAAAAGTTTCTTTCTAAAACTAATCCTAGATAACACACTGTGGTTTTATTTTTTACAGTAACATTGTCAAATCTAATGCTCGGCGGTGATTTGAGGTTACCTTTTAAAAGTAACTGGAAGGTTTTGTTGGGTGCAAAAGTTAAGCGATTACGTTCACCCCATTGAGATATCAAGTTCAAACATCTATTGGCTAATCTCTCAAGCCCCGCCCTAGTATCAGATTCCACCAGTAATAAGCCGTCATCAGCATACGCGTTCAGAGTACATCCGGATGGTATTGGTATCGTAAGAAAATCGTCGAAGCCGATATTCCACAAGTATGGACCTAGCACCGATCCCTGAGGACATCCCATTGTAAGCGCCTTCGACACAGAATGATGACCAAGTCTTAGTTTAGTTGTACCTTGTGAAAAGTACGAAGAGATAAGGGAATAAATATTTTTAAAACACCCCCGTGATTTTAATTTCAGCAACAGCATGGGCCACCATGCGTTGTCGAAGGCGCCAGATATATCTAGGAAAATAGCCAGCACGTATTGAAATTTTGACCCTGTGACAAACTTTCTAACCGATATAACAGCGTCAGTTGTCGATTTACCCAACGTAAATCCAAATTGTCTATCATGAAATTTGACTCCACCTGGCAGAAGCCGGGGCACTACAAGACGTTCTAAAAGCTTTCCTAACGATGGTAACAATGTGATTGGTCGGTAGGATTTAGGATCATCCGGTGGCTTGTCGCCACTTTTTGGTATTATACGAATATTACCGCACCGCCATATACGAGGAAATATTCCTTCAGCAATGCAACGTTTAAAGACAGTGAAAATCGTGTCACCCGAAAGTTTACAAGCTTCTTTTATCATTTTGTTAGATATTTTATCATCACCCGAAGCCTTGTTTAGCGGCAAGGATCTAATGATACCGAGAAATTCGTCTGAAGATGGTAAATCAGACATTGGAGACAGTGGTGGTTCGATGGCCCACTGCCTGATCTGTCGGTGATGATCAGTGTCGTTTTCCGGTCGATCGTCAGGTACGAGTGAGTCTAAAAGATATTCTGCTGTTTGTTCTACTCCTGTGGTATATCTGTTATTAATTTTGATGTTCTGTATGTATGCGTGGTCGATTGATCTATTTGCCTTAAATTCGTGATACAAAGGTGACCACGGGCCCTCTCTATCGAGTTTATCAACAAGTTTCTGAATTAAGTTTCCCTTGGATTTTTCCACAGCAGCTCTGTAGTGGGACCTGGCAACTCTAAGAGCAATGAGAGCAATGTTGTACAAATCTCCTGTTACGTTATGTTTTTTAATAGTGTTTAATTTTCTACGAGCTTTCCGGTAGCTTCTACGTAGTTCGGCTAATCTATCATTCCACCAATCACATCTACGAGTGTTAGTGATAGATCCGCGACCAATAGTTACATCAGCGCAGTATGTAAAAGTTTCTGATAGTATTTCTGCGCTTTCCTCAGCTGATAAACTACTGCGACTGAAGTCTTTGGTATGAGTTGCAAAGAGTGAACCAAACAAAGCCCAGTTCGCACCTTTAGTTTTATATCTAAAATTATAGGGAGCCCTTTGTGGATCCTGTGCAACCCTTGGTGTGAATTCGTACACGATCAAGCGGTGATCACTACAGGATGCGTCCGGAAGGACACGCCATCCGGATATCGAGACGTCGCCGCGCGTAAGCGTCACGTCAATAGAAGACTCACCCATTGGGTTGCAAAAAGTTGGTGGTGCATCGGGGGTATTGTGAATAATAAGATTCATTTCCGCAATGAAATCTTCAACCGCACAACGTCGAACCGTGTCGGTTGAACGCAACTTGCCATACCATAATGAAGATGACGCATTGACATCAGCGCCAATGATAATTTTATGTCCCACGAGGAACTGCAAGACGTAACGTAAGTGATGTAAGTGAGGATCAATAGGATGTGAATATTGAAAATAGCAGCTCACTACGTAAGCCTTACAGGTAGAGGATGAGATCTCAGCAACGGCGCAGTGTGACGTCATAAGATTACGCAAAGATGTTACCGTAAAATTAGAACTTGCAACATATATCCCAGCCCGCGAACGGCAGTCAAGCTGTACTACATTACGACGCAAGTGAGCGCTCTGATATTGTTCTTGTAAAAGGACAATGTCTAACTTTTGTTCTAAAATTAAACGGTCTAATTCTGATGTAGCTATTTTATCGTTATGAAGATTTAACTGGCCTATCGAAATATTATTCATTACTTAGTAAGTTACTCTTTAAACTCTTTTTTTTTTTTTTTTTTTTTTTTTTTTTTTTTTTTTTAAACTAAGTTAAACTATTCAGTAATTGGTATTTAATATTAGCTGTTCCAGTTTTAATTTGTATGTGGCACAGTCGTATGAGCCGCATCGATGGTCAGATGGTTTTTTGAACCGCTTACACTGTGCGCACGTGGGCTTAAAATCTGGTGTGTCTTTATCTGGACAAGCTCGCGTTTCGTGTGCGGCGGCGCAATTAGCACAAGTAGGGGTTTTAATAGTGCAAAACTTTTGTACATGACCGAATTGCTGACAATTTAAGCAACGAACTACTTCTATATCGTCTATGAATCTACATGTGGCCCAGTCTATATAAAGTTTATCTTTTGTGTTGGCTAGATGTTTCCGAACTGCTGCCTCTAATTCTAAGCCTATCCATTGACGCCCATTTTCTAGTTTACGATGCCTAACAATTTTGGTTGACTTAATAAAATCATTCTCACTTAATTTTAATTCGTCCTTGATATTCTGACGGTATAAAGCTGTTAGGAAGGCACGATCTTCCATAGAACCGGGTACGTCTTTTACAATTATACGGGGCCTACGGCCTTTCGGTTTTTCTAAGCGCAACCCTACTGATTTAATGGCGTCCACAGATTCCAGTTTCTTAAGCTGCCGTTCGTTAGCTACACGTAACACGACGCCTGCCTTAGAGGTTTTTTTAACGCCTACAATTTGAAATCCCTCATCGCTCGGTTTAATAGCCTTCATGAGAGCTTGTTTCGTTGCTGACGAGGTCGCATAGTCCGCTAAGCGTTCCGTAGTGGGATAGGCAATAACACAAGGCCTAGGAACGCGCGCTTCAGTAGGTACCGGGCACGGAGCAGATTTAGGTGGTAATCGAAGCTTAAGTTTGTCCGCGTACGTTAAACTCGTTTGTTGAGTTGCGATACCCTCCATTTGTCGCTCAAAATTCGCTAACTTCGTTTCGTTGCTAGAGGATTTTATTGCTAACAAAGATACGATACCGGTAATTCGTTGAGTAATATCCATAATTGCCGTTTTATTACCTACATTCATCCGAGATCCCTGATCATTAACTAATTCATTGATTTTTGCCAAGTACTCGGTAGCCTGTGAGACTAACTCGCAGTAATTGTATTCCCCACAGTTATCACGACCGTTAAGAGACGAAACATTTCCACTTAAATCCGAATTATTAATTCGTTTACTTCTATTGTCTTTCGGCGAGAAATCCGTAGGTGACATTTCGTTAAATGTCCTTTTCCCGGTTGGTGTTAGAAATTCACTTGTACCGCCGGGGTCCGGCAACTCGCTAACGACCGACATAGCCAAACAAAGACACACCAAACAACAATTTCAAAAGGAACAAGTTTAAAAATAAACAATACGCAGAGAAAAATCAATATAAACAAAGGATACCTCCTACCCACTTTTAGAAAGAAAATAAATTTACTCACCAATAGTCGTAATAAAATAATTCAGCACTATATTTCTGTTTAAAAAACAATAAAAACTTACTGATATTCTTTAAAACACTATACACAACCTTTAGCCGCCCGCAAACCGGGAACTAGTCGCAGAAAAACACAGAAAACAATATTTAAATTGTTAGCATATGAAGTCACACGTTAGTCGCACAGTGCCGCGAAGGGAAGGGCATGGCTGCTTCGGGAAGTACCTGTACTCGGTCGCTAGGAGGGAATTGAGTCCCGCCTGTCACCACTGCGATTGCAGTGAGGACTCGGCTCAGCACACGCTGGCAATTTGCCCGGCTTGGGCGCCGCAGCGCCGGGTCCTAATTGCATTCATCGGGGAGGATCTCTCGCTACCGGCCGTCATACGCTCCATGGCCGGTAGCGACAGATGTTTTACCGCGGTCGCATCCTTCTGCGAAGACGTCATCTCGCACGGAGGCGGCGGAGGGGGCCCGGGAGGACAGCCTCCACTCGGACCCAATCCGTCGCCGGCGAACCGGGCGGCGAAGGCGCGCTTATCACCGCCTCATGCCGCCCTGAGTGTGGCCGCGGGTGGACGGGACGGATTTTCCCCTCCACCTGCCATAACGGCCAGCCGCGAGGAGGCGACGTCCGCGTGTGCCGGACGTCGCCTAAATAGAGAATGTACCTGAAGGTGGTGCCCGCATCGTTGCGGGCAGGCGCTAGGAGGGGTCCGGAGGTCCTAATAACAGCAGTTCCCGGATCCCTCCTATTACAGGCGCAGAGTGGCACACCGCGTGGTTTTAGTCGGTCCGAGTCCGACACACCACCCCGCCGTAAACCCCGGTGGGGTGAAGGCCCGAGGGTGTTTCCACACGTTAAAAAAAAAAGGGTTTGTTTCAAGGTTTCCTTCTTTATTTAGTGCTGTTGTCCTGCGTAGATTTTTTCTTTTCTACCATCGTAACATGGCTTAATTCAGTCTCATCTTTACCTGTCCCAAATATACACCTGTCACCGAGGGCGTATCTTGAGATTTGGCGCCCCGGGCCAATAAGTTTCGCCGCCCCAGAAGCCAAGAGAAAAACGAATAATTTTAAAAATACATTTATTTATTTATTTCAATAACGTCTACATTTTTTGCGCTGCACAAATTTATTTACAAAGTCATTAATGATGATTTCGTTACTTAGTTGCTTTGTTTAATCGGCTCCAATATTAAGAATCGCTAAACTATTTATACGTTCTTCAAAAATCGGTGAGCGAAGATAATTCCTTTCTTGAAAATGATCTTTCTGTATCAGTGACAAACTGCAGTGCACAAAAAGATGCGTAGCGCAATTTCCGTGTATGGAAAAGCTTCTTTCAGGTCTTTTTTTTTTATATAGAGATTTAGCTGTCTCAAGCTCATATTTGTTCACTCGATTTCAAAAATGTTTTAAGAAAAAAAAATGAAAAATGAAAAAATATTTATTTAGAAACACAAAGAAAATACATTACAGGAGTGCTTAACAAGACATAAAATTAGTGTAGCAGATCTTATCAGATAAAAATTAAACGCGGTCCCCACACTAGGCGAGCCTGTGTCGTGGGGTCCCAGCCAAACGTATTTACATTAAGGTGTAGAGCTCCTGCACCTCACAATTTTAAACAAATTAGAAAAACAGAAAAAAAATTCAAAACCATGAGCTACCTAAAATAAAACAATTAGACAATTCAACAAAAATAAATGCTTAAAAATTATGCTTAAAATTAAGAGATTCCTTTTAAATTAGGTACAAATTTTATCATAATATATATAATCCCATATATAAATATAACCCATATAAATCATAAAATAAAATTTACTTCTCATCAATCATCATCATCATCATCAACAGCCTATACTAGTCCACTGCTGGACATAGGCCTCTCCTTAGAAAGGAGGTTTTGGCCTACTATACCACGCTGGCCAGACGGGTTGGTATAGGGTTTGTTTCAAGTTTTCCTTCTCTTTGCAGTGCTGTTGTGCTGCTTAGTTTGCTCCCTTAGTCGGCTCTTACGACACCCACGGGATGAACTGGGGTGGTGACAATTTGTATTCTTAATCCGTCACCACACGGACTTTTAAATTTACTTCTAAATATTATAAATAACTGAATATATAAATATGTTTATGCTCTGGTAGTTAATAACTTTTCTGTCTCTTCATATGAGTTTACTTAACCATTCATAAGTTTTTATTTTTGTCTCTGGTACTGTATTCAGACGGATGTTACAGAATTTGGAAGCTATATTATAAATGTGGGCTGATAAAAACGGATAAAAGCGTTGGGCAAATTTAGTTCGACAAGAAGTTACATGTAGTCTAAAGAGGCGACGTCTAATCATATCGTTATATTCCGGGGATGAAATAACTGTTTATTTTAACAAGTAATATGGTATGGTATATAAAAAGTTTGCGGAAACTTAAAAGTTGACTTTTCTCATAGAGTTTAGTGGTTGGGTATAATCTGGGCTTTTTGAGCATTGTTTTTAATACAGCGCGATGTGCTTTCTCCAATGGAATCATGTGTGACTTGGCTGCTTCGCCCCAACAAGATATGCAATAGGTAAGAAGCGATTGACACAGTGCAAAGTAATTTTAAGTATTTCTGGAGAGGCGGCATGTCTGAGTTGTCTCATTATATTTATTGTTTTTCTTACTCTGTTTGAAAGGGAGTTAATGTGGGTTTGGAAGTTAAGTTTCTGGTCTACCATGACGCCAAGATATTTAATTTCAGGAGTTCTATCGATGTAACTACAAGCGCATGTAGTGGAGGATGGATTATGACATGTGTGTAGTTTCAGTTTGGATGAAATAGGTGGAGCAGAGGTGGCAGTTTTATGGAAGCACATGAATTTGTTTTAATATGTAATGCTAAGAAAATAAATTAAGTGTCAGAAGGTTGTTGTTAAGCCAGTTTGCTATTGTTGACATTCCAGTTTCTGCCCTGTCAAATGTTTCTTGCCAGTTGGAGCCCTTAAAGAGTATAGCGGTATCAACTGCGTAGCAAATCATTTCTGAATTGGAGAGAGATAGTTTGTGGATGTCATCCATATATATATTTAACAAAAGGGGTCCTAACAAACTGCCTTGTGGTACACCATAATTAATATTTCTTATGTCACTGAGTTGGCTAGTAACTCTTACACACTGTCTCCGTGACGTCAGGTAACTTCTGAACCATTTTAAAGGAACGCCTCTAATACCTTTGTTTTCCAGTTTCTTTAATAGTATCGGCACGGAGACAGTATCAAAGGCTTTTGCCAGATCTAAGAAGACACCAATACACTTCTCAGACTTATCGAGATGAGAAACTACAAAAGAAGTCAGCTTAGTTACAGCGTCACCAATGACGCTGTAACTAAGCTGACTTCTTTTCTGATCTACCCTGACGAAAACCAAACTGATGTGCTGAGATTATTTTTTTCTCTTCAAGGTACTTAGTAAGTCTCTTGTTTATTGGAACGATTATCTTATCGCGCGTTGTGAAAGGGGGCTAGACGGAAAAAATTCTCACGAAAAGTTGTAACGACACTTTTTGCTATTTAGAATAGAATAGAATAGAATAGAATATATTTTATTTGCATTGATTGTAGGTACATAAAATAGTGATGTTAACAAGTTTTCTAATCCTTATACAATCTACCTGGACTAGGCATGCAAACATTAAAAATGCATCAAAAATTAACAATAAATTCAAAACAACAAATAAATTTTGGAATGATTACAACTTATAATATTAATATAAATAAAGTGGTCAAAATAATTACGTCAGCAATATTGATTGAAAGAAGGAAAATAAATTCAATGTCAAATAAACATAGGTAATGTCAAAAAAACTAACATCTAAAGTTTATCATTCAAAAAATCATTAATTGAATAATAACACTTATTTAGCAGAAGTGTAGTCAGTTGGTTCTTGAATGTTTCTAATGTTTCATTTTTTATAACATTGGGTATTTTGTTATAAATAACAGGAGCCATGCCGAAAACATTCTTCTTCAGTAACGCAGTATTATAACCACCAACTTGCAACATATTTTTATATTGACTTCTAATCGGTCCTTTCCTTGTTTCTGATATACATGTAAAATAATTTAAGTTAACCCTTACGAAGACTGCAACTTCAAAAATATACATACACGGAAATGTCAACAACTTTAGGGATTCAAACATTGGCACACAACTGTCTGTCATTTTAAGACCGCACATTGCCCGTATGCAGCGTTTCTGTGCTTTAAAAACCTGTTCTCTTAAGGTGCAATTTCCCCAAAATACAATCCCAAACCGCAGAATCGACGCCACTAAACCATGGTAAGCTGTTAATATTGTGGTTATACTCACTTTTTTTGCTAAATTTAATAGTACATATGCAGAAGTACTTAATTTTTTACACACCTCCTCTGCTTGGGGTTTCCATGTTAACTGACTGTCGATCAATATACCTAAAAATTTAGCAACATTTACTTGTTCAACACCTTGTCTATTATATTCTACTGTTAGATTTTGTATTGGTTTACGTTGATAAAAATGCATTATCTTAGTTTTTTTAAGATTAATTAATAGATTATTTATGTCAAGCCAGTTTATTATGTCTTTTAAAGTATGATTAATGTCATTTTCATATTCATCGATGTCAATACATTTTATTACTACGGTGCTGTCGTCTGCGAATAAAACCATTGGGTGATGGACGTATCGAGGCAAGTCATTTATATAGAGCAGAAACAAAAGTGGGCCTAAAACACTGCCTTGGGGTACGCCATATTTGACAGTTCTAGCTTCAGACAAGTATTTCTCCTCTCGTTTTGATTTGACACAGATTCTGCTAATTTCGGTATACTGTTTTCGATTACTGAGGTAACATTTCAAGAGATTCAATAGATTACCTCTGATACCATACACGTGGAGCTTGTGAAGCAGAATTTCATGATCAACGTTGTCAAAAGCCCTTGTCATGTCTGTGTAAATAGCACATATGGGTATTCTTTTATCTACGTGCTTGGCTATTATATTTAGAAGTTCGTATATAGCTATATTTATGCCCCTTCCCTTCCTGAATCCCATCTGTTCTTCGCATAAAATATGATGTTTATTTAAAAAAATCATAATGGAATGGTAAATAATCTTTTCAACAATTTTTGAAACCACGGGAATTAAGGCTATGGGTCTATAATTTTCAAGTTTATCTTTGTCATTTTTTTTATACAGTGGTTTAATTATTACTGTCTTTAACGCGGTTGGAAATACGCCAGAGCAAATACACAAATTTATGATGTGACTGAGGTGTATTACAATGGAATTAGATACAAACTTTATTACTTTAGTAGCTATATCATCGTAGCCAACACTATTCTTATTTTTTAATGTTTGAATTGCTCTCATAACGTCTTGTGGTATCACAGGCATCATAAACATTGTGTTAGTATTATTAATCAATCTAATGTCCAAGACCTTCGGTTTTTTATTACTATTTATTTGGTCAATGAAGTGATTGTTGAAGTCATTAGCAATATCTTTTATTTTTATTAATTATTATTATAATTATAATCATTAAATAATATTAATTATAATAATAATAATGTTTTTTTTATTTTTATTATTATTATTTTTATTTGTTCTTTCTCAGCTTTCGCTGGTAGTATTTTGTGACATTTACGGACAAAGTCAAGTAAATGCCACGGGTTCTTGGGTGAGGTTTATTATGTCTATTCGTCTATTGCATTGTGTATTTGTTCATTTATTTGCAGAAATTTTCTTACGATTCTGCAAGTATAGCAGCTTTTTGAAGAATTATTATTATTATTATTCTCTTTATTTACTTTATATACATATTATTTACATTTTTAAATATACACTTTATAAAAAAATACATTTAAAAATATAAAAAATAGTAGACCACCGACATCGGGTACAGGGACCAAGACACCGGTGGTTAGGACTCCAAAGATAGGAACCTCCTCACTATACGAGCCGTGTCAAGGAGGACTGCCTTCTGCATCAGACCCTTGATCCAGCCATCCAACGTGAGCCTCTTAAGGTGTTGGTCGAGGCTCTTGGCTATCAATCCATGAGCAGATACGACTATCGGAACAATGATCACTGAATCAACATTCCACATATCGACAATCTCGTGAGATAAATCCAAATATTTAATTTGTTTTTCTTTTTCAACTTTCACGAGATTCTCGTCATGAGGAACGGCGATATCAACAATCATTGCGCGGCGCTCTAATCGATCTATCAACACAATATCAGGCTTATTGGCAACAATAGTCCTGTCTGTGATAATAGATCGATCCCAATACAACGTGGCCCGACCATTCTCGAGAACTGGGTCGGGCACATACCTATAGTATGGCACCTCTAGATTCACAAGATGGTATTTAAGGGCAAGCTGTTGGTGTACGATCCTGGCTACTTGGTTGTGCCTGTGCAAATATTCTCCGTTAGCAAGACGAGAACAACCAGAAATAATATGCCTGATTGATTCGCCAGGACGGTGGCATGCCCGACAGATGTCAACCGTACCATCTTTCAGGATATATTTCCGATAGTTATTCGTCATGATAACTTCGTCCATAATCGCACAAACAAAACCTTCAGTTTCTCCAAAGAGATCACCATGCCGTAGCCAAGTCGTAGATGCTTTTAAATCTATATCGGACCCGTTTAGGGCCCGATAAAACCGACCATGGAGCTCTTTGCCCTTCCATACTTCCCTGCGATCATTAACACCAAGTACTACAGGTCTGCGCCAATTCTCTTTAGCCAGAGCGAGCGGGGTGAAGCCGGTATCCACTGCAACTACATTGCGATGCACTCCCACGTCGGTATGTAGAAAATATTCTCTGAGATTGCATACCTCGCGATTATGTAGGGTCTTGATATTTAATAGACCGCGACCCCCAAGCTTTCGCGGGATATACAATCTCATAACTGATGAACGTGGGTGGTGCATTCGGGATGCAGTCAGCAGTGTGCGGACTTTCCTGTCAAGGGCATCTAATTCGGTCTGAGTCCATCTAAGTATACCAAAGGAATACATTAGAACCGGCATGACCCAACCATTGCAGGCTCGCACCTTGTTGCCCCCTGATAAAAGACTTTTAAGTACTTTTTTCAAGCGGCCAAAAAAGCGTTCCTGCAATGTTTGTTTAATGTTAGATTCTGGTATTCCCAACGACTGTGATATACCCAGATACTTGTAAGTTTCAGTTGCAGACAGAGATCTGAGTTTTGTTGAATCCAAAAGCTCTATTCCTTCAGATTCAACTATCACACCCTTCTTTACATACATGACTGCACACTTGTCTACACCAAATTCCATTTTGATAGAATTACTAAAGTTTTCCGTCACCTTTAGTAACTTTGTCAATTGTAATTTGTTGGAGGCTAACAGTTTCAAATCATCCATATAAAGAAGGTGAGATATAACTTGATCATCTTTCTGCAACCTATAGCCTAACCCTGAACCCTCTAATAAAGTGCTAAGAGGGTTCAAAGCCAGACAAAACCACAAGGGACTCAGACTATCACCTTGAAATATACCCCGCTCGATCTTTATTAGTACATCGTGTATCGCTGTCTGCCGACATCCTGGATAGCGAAGTGCCGTTCTCCATTGCCCCATACATGACTTCAAGAAAGTGCACAGAGTTGTATCAATTTTATACAACTCCAGCACCTTCAAAAGCCATGTGTGTGGAACCGAGTCATAAGCCTTCTTATAATCTATCCAACACGTCGCCAAACTCTTACGATTACAACGTACCTGTTGGCTAATGGTCATGTCTATGATAAGGAGGTCTTTAGTGCCACGGGTCCCACTTCTACATCCATTCTGAGAAACTGACATAATCGAATTATTATTAATATGTAAAGTAATTTTGAGTCTCAGAATAGATGTTAGAAGTTTATACATGGTAGGTAAACATGTAATAGGTCGAAAATTTTTGGGATCCATGACACTACCAGACTTATAGAGTAAGTGGGTTATGCCAGTGGTTAAAAATTGGGGTAATGAACCCGAATCCAAAGCTGCCTGGAATTGAGATGCCAAACGCGCATGAGAGCTTCGGAACCACTTAAGCCAAAAGTTGTGCAGTCCGTCTGGACCAGGTGATTTCCAATTCGGTAATGAACGAACTGCACAACTTACATCATCTTTATCAATTTTAACAGGTTCCATAGGTGTTATAGACTCACATGAGCGTCTGACATCCTGCAACCAATCACCTTCTATATGAGTGACAGGCACCGACCAGATGTTACGCCAAAATGTATTTGTGACATTTTCATCTGGCAAATGCCTATCACCCACACATGGATCCGGTTCCTCCCATTTCCGGTACACCCACTTCTCATTTCTTTGGAACATCCGATTCTGATTATACCGATCTATTCGTTTTTTATACCGTCTTATCCTATTTGCCCATGCATAAATTTTCTGCTTTAGAAAGTCTATGCGCTCTGTGACACATGACATGTACTGCTGAGGACTAATGGTAGTCCCCAAGAATGCCTGTTTCACAAAGCGCATCACTCTCGGCCGCATATTCCCTGATCGGTAGCTAATAAGCTTACCGATGAGTGTCCTGGTCTCAGTAATACGACGTTCAATTCTATACTGCCAAGCTGGTACAGTAGATTTAGGTCGAGTAGTAGTGACATTGTTAGCTATTTTAACACCAGCTACTCGACAAACTGCAATAGCCGCACAATATAGAATAGAATGTGTATCACTAAGATCTTCGCTATTATCTAAATATTCAGGCAATAACGAATCCAGGGCACCCACCAGCGCTAAATTTCGTTTATGAATGGGCAAACGGAATAACCGGGGCCTATCATTGCAATTTAAATATCGGTATTCCAGAATCGCATCCTCCAAAGCACTCCTTATCCTATCATTGTATTGGGTACTTACGGATATAACTTCACTCTCCACTAGTTCATCAATATCATCAGTATATGATGCCAACTGAGGTGTGCTGTTGGCTACCGAATCCACAGTGTGTGACGAAGAAGGGATAATTAAGCTATTCCGTATGTCAGAGCGTATCCTCTCAAGTACTGCATCATCCAGCAGATGACAGCGCTGTATAGCTCGTACTTGATCCGACAATCGTTGTGCTGATACGTTGACAGCTGGTTCAAGCTCCTGAAACAAAGAGACTAGTCGAACACGGTACGCAGTAAGGTTCGTTCCCACCTCTGTAGCCCGATAATATGCCCGCATGACATTTTCATTAATAGACTTTGTCCACTTCATGCGGCGCACATCACCACCGGTAGCGGGGACCCTGTTCGAGGTCAGTAGTCCTCGGGATCCCAAGCTGGTCGGTGGCCGGCCTCTCCCCTGCCGACGTACAGGTGTTGGCGACGTCGGCGGAGAGAAAAACTCGTCGCTTGAAGTTGAGCTCGACGCCTCAGCCACGGCCGGAACTTCTGTTGTAGCTTCCGGGGACGGCAAGACGGAGCGGAGCGACGAGTCCGGGGATGTTGTCAGTGCTCTGGATCTAGCTCGGGTTAACATTTTCTAGTCGAATTTCTAATTTCTTTCATTTTCAATATTTTTTGTATTTTGACATGACGTTAAACGTCATGTCTTACTATCAACATATATCTATATATATTATTTATTTAAAACGGTTTTGTGTTATATTTTTATAAAAAGGATCCATTTCAATACAGTTTAATAGCTTTTAATGATTGTACGGGATTGTAAATGTATAGAAAACTTGTTTTAATTCGAAAATGTGAAGAAATTCCGACTGATGTAGGTAAGTGTTGCTAGTGTAATATTATTATTATTATTATTATTTTGTGTTTTAATTTTTATTTTCTCAGCTTTTTAGCTGATTCTAGCGTATTTACGGGCCTAAACCAAGTAAATACAGCAAGTGGTGTGTACATTATGTTGGTGTGGTGTCATCTAACTGCATGAATTTTCTGACGATTCTACATGTGTTTAATGTCGAGGCTTTCTGTAAACTTATATAAACGAATTCTGATAAACCTAATTGTTTTAAGCTATGGAGAAGATGGTTTGGAATGATACCAGTCGTGGAGAGGACTATGGGGACTATGTAGACGTTATGTTGTTTCCATATTCTGAGCACTTCGTAGTAAACACTTCTTATAGCAGAAACCATTAGGGCTATATGTGCGTACACACACTGGTGAGAAACCCTACCAGTGTGTATGTACCAGATTTTTTTTTGTTTTCGATTTGTAATTTAGGGAAAGACATGCGGACACACACTAGAAATTTGTTTGAGGATGAAATTGAAGTGAGCAGCAAGATATGTAATTAGTTTTATTTCTTCCAGATTTAATAAAGATACTGATTTATTGACATGAAATTTAATAATTTTATTTATACGCAACCCTCTAATTATTTTTTTCCTAATCTATTATACAGCTGAAGAGTATGTTTGTTTGGTTCAACGCTCTAATCTTAGGAACTACTGGTTCTCTTTAAAAAAATACCCTTCGACCACCTACGAAACCAAGTTTCGAAACCAGTTTCGCTAAAATAATAATGTTTCTTCTTTCGAAACTCGTAAATAAAATCTCTTTTGATGGATAAGGAACAATTTACTGTCCACTTACACTTGAAAACGATAATACAGATTGTAACTGAAGAATTTTGTTGAAATGAATGAGTATTGATCGATTGCGAGCGTCCATTAATAGGTGTTAGAAAATGACATCAATAACAGGGTATATACATATACTTGGTGAATACAAAAGAGGAAAAATACTTTAATTTTATGACAACTTAAGGAGTAAGATCTGTTCGTATGTTAGTATGATTAAGTGTGTGTGTGTGTGTCGGACCAAGTAGGACCTAGAACACTACCCTGCGGCACACCAAAGGAGAAGTTTGCTTCTTGACTGATATGGTCGCCAATCTTAACTCGCTGCCTACGATTATGTAAATAGCTAACTAGAAAGGCAAGGTAAGTTCCCCTGATCCTAATATTTTCGACTTTACGTATAAGGGTGGGGACATAGATGGTGTCTAACGCTTTTTTAGGCTTAAAAGTACTGCAAGACATTTCTTGCCACAATCCAAATTGTTTACTAAGAGGTTATTTAGCCCTAATACCGCATCTTCGGTTGATTTGTGTTGTCTAAACCTTAGGATAAAAGATCATATTTTTTTTGAAAATACGCGTATATAAGTATTATCTTATTTATCTCGCAAACCCACAAACGTTACTGCAGCAGGATCTCGAATAACTTCGCAGCAGAAAAAAATACAAATACCAAATAAGTTGTAACATTTACCTAGTCCAGATAACTAATTATTTAGCTAACATTTATTTCAATATTACAATTAAAAAAGAAAAATGTTTGGCTGCGGTAACGTTTCAAACGTTACCCCAGCAGGAAATGTTTTTTTGAAATAACTAAAAAAGTTTAAGTGAAACAAATTTAAAAATGTGCCTAACAATTACAGAAGGGGAGCAACTAATTATCTATAACGTTTAAATGACCATTTTCGACATTATTTTGCTGGGGTAACGCACACTCTTATTAGCTAATAAATCCTGAAAGCGGCGAGAAACACTTTGTTGATGTTCACTTTCAATGTCATTGTCATCTGTGTTCTCATAAAGTTCACTGACCAAAATCAAACGTTGAATGTTAAAACTTGTGCACTGTAAGATAATATGATCCAAATCAGCTTCCTCTGCTCCACAATGATGACGACATCGGCAATTGTTAATTATGCGAATCCTATACAGGTGAGCTGGTGTTAAGCAATATCCCAATCTCATGCGTGATATAACAGTTATAAATTTTCTTGTGATACATTTGAAATTATGATACCAAGGTTTAATCGGTAATTCGTTTTGTATTCCAGCATACCATCTGCCTTTCGTTTCCAGGGTTATATCCCAATACTCCTTCCATAACTGTCTATTACGTTCTTTAAAAAGGCTGTAGTAATCGGTGAATGGAACCTTCAGCAAATCAGATTGATCCTCATTATGGTCTGAACGGGCCGCAGTGTCAGCTACTTCATTGCCACGAATGCCACTGTGTGAAGGTACACATACTAATTCTACTTTAACATGTTTATCAAGTAGTTTTTGTATTAAAAGTCTAATATTATAAATAATATAATTTAACTTAAAAGAAATATTTACGTTAGTGAGAGCGGACAAAACGCTTCTGGAATCTGTAACTATCAAAATATTATGTACATTTACAAGACTATGTACATGCTGCAGTGCACAATATATTGCATAGCATTCTGCAGTGAAAATGCTACATAATCTTTAATACATTTAGTGTAGTCTAGCTGTGGATCATAGAAAGCTGCATTTACATTATGATCTGTTTTAGATCCATCTGTGTATATAACATAATGTTCTGGTCTATTGTCTTTAAATTGTAACAAATCAAATTGATTGTGCACTGTGTCCAAGTGGATTGCAAAGTTGCTAATAATACTATTATAAGGAATTTTGTATATAGGCCAAATATCATTTTTAACAATATCTTTTGAATTATTATTTACATATTTAAATATTGTTGAAATTTCAGGTAGAGTTCCACCAACCAAAGAGGTAGCAGAAAGGGCATCGGGAGCAATTGACTGTGATATTTCGGGATGTAATGTTCCTGTGATGAAATGTGTAGTTTCCTAAATAAAGGATTATCGTTTGATGCCATGACTTTTAATAAAAATCTCTCAGCCAACACAACAACCTTCGTAATGTCAAGGGAGGTATACATGTCTCGATTTCTAATGAATTAATAGGTGTGGAGCGCATAGCACCACAAATAAGTCTCAGTCCCATATTTTGAATTACATCTAATTTTCGTAACAAGGTGCTATTGGCATTCATGTAAGCTAGACTGCTGTAATCAAAATGGCTTCTCACTATACTTTTGTATAGCATACTCATAACTTTGGGATCAGATCCCCAGAAACTTCCTGCTAAATGTCTCAATATATTAATACCATTCAATGCTTTGTTACTTATATGTTTAATATGCTCATCAAACTTTAATTTAATATCAATAATGACCCCAAGGAATTTATGTTGTTTAACAACAGGAATTTCTATGTTGTTGTATGAAACTTTAACCTTGTTATGAATATTTTCATTTCTATTGATAACTAAAACTGAACTCTTTTCTGGACTTATTTCTAATTTAAGTTTACTATGATAATAGCTGTATAACAAGCCAAAGCCGAGACAAAGCCTTATTAATATTAGCCACTGCTATATCTATGTTTTGATTTATACTGTAAAAAAGCAAATCATCTGCATATTTCAGGATATTAACATCTGATACATCTACATATTTTAATATTTCAGAAGTATACAAGTTACAAAGCAAGGGAGACAAAGTTGCCCCTTGCATTGTGCCTTTGTTAACAGTCCTAGGTCCATGCAATTTATTATTATATTTAACAAATACAGATCTATTGTTTAAAAAGGAATAGAGCCATTTTAGAATGTGACCAGGTATACCGATATCATGAGATACTTGAATGAGTTCTTCTATGTTTACATTGTCAAAAGCACCTTTTACGTCTAAAAACACGCAGATTGCATTAGAGGGACTTAATTTAACCTGTCTTACATCAGATAATAAAGATACAAAGCTTTCAGAGCAACTTTTACCTTTTCTGAAGCCAAACTGTATAGAAGGAATTAATCTTTGTGATTTGACAAAATATTCTAATCTTAACTTCAACATATTTTCAGAGTTTACCCAAACAAGATGTTAAGGAAATAGGTCTATATGAAGAAGCACTATTTACAGGTTTATTTAGGTTTTAAAATTGGAATGACACATTGTGTTTTCCAAGATTTTGGTATTACTAATTCATCCCATAGTTTATTATAAATAATAAGTAATATTGTTTGTGCATTTAAATGTAATTTTTTGATTAACATGTAAGGTATATAATCCAATCCCGGTGTAGTATCTTTCCTACTCTTTAAACATGTTTTTAGCTCTTCTATAGTAAAATTATTCTTGAGAAATACATTTACATCATTTTCTGTAGCATTTTCGAATAAATACTCAATAATACTAATAAATATACAATATTGTCATCTATTTCAGTAGAATCTGCTAATTTCTCAAAAAACTTGAAACCCACTCATCATTGATATTTTTGTTTCGATTTGTTCCAATTTTTTTAATGTATCCCCATATCTTGGAAACTGGAGTTAACCTATTAAAACTACTACAAAAAGTTTGACAAGAAGAAGATCTATCTTCCTTCAGAATTCTTTTCTTTTTTGCATCTATTCTTTTATACTTTATCCAGTTTTCAATGTTGGTTGGTTGATTTTGCGACACAATCACTACATTTTGAATTCCACCACGGTACTGGTTTCCTAATAGCTGTGTTTGCACCTAATTTTCGTTTTGGAATTGTTTTATTCCTTAAATCATTTAATATTCCTATAAAATGGTTATATGCATTGATAGGGGAATCATTTATTGATTCCAAGTGGGAAAAACAAGTTTCTGATATGCCATAATATTCGTCCCAATCTGCCCTACTATAAATATATTTCTCCGGATCTGGAGGTGACCTGTCATACATAGAAGGTTGAATGTTGATCTCGAGTAAGGTTGGAAGATGATAACTCCCCATAGAATCGTCATGAACATACCAGTTACATAAATGAGCTATTGAAGAACTAACAAGGGCAAGATCTATTGCTGAAGCTTGTCTATTAGGATAAGGAACAGTTGTTGGTGATCCATCATTCAAAATACATAAGTCAAATTCATCAATTATATTATATAAACATCTACCTCTATTATTATCACTATGACATCCAAAAGCTACGTTATGAGCGTTAAAATCACCCATAACTATACAAGGTTTGGGTATGTTATCAATTAAATACTTTAACTTTGCTGAGTCAAACCTGATACTTGGTGGGCTGTACACGCAAAGTATTGCCATTACTCCAAATTGCGTTTCTATAGTGACACATAAGTTTTGAACAGATTCTGAAGTAGTTAATTGTGTATTAACTACTTTGTACTTTAAACGATGATTCACCAAAATGGCTAATCCATTATGAGAATTTATGGATTTTCGTGGATTAGATCATATGTAGGAAAGTGTGGAATTATAGAATTAGATTTTAACCAAGTCTCATTAAGAAGACAAACATCTATTTTTTTTTCAATTACCTAATAAATTTTGTAATAGGCTCTTTTTACTCTGTAAGCTCTGTATATTATACTGTAAAATATTTAATAATAATAATAATAATAAATCTTTATTTCAGAATAGTTTCCATATAATGTTGTTCATGATATTTCTTTATTTTGATTACAATTATTTATGTAGCTATCTGTAACCATTTTTTAAACATGGAACTGTTACATACCCTGTCAGCAAGTTCCTTAATTATAGTGTTCCTACACGAACCAACCCGGGCCATAAACGCCGCGATTCGGCTTCTTTGGATGGCATTAAACGTGTTCAGTCTTGCCTCTAAAAACATTGTGGAGGCGCTACAGAAAGGTGCTAACCCCATAAGGTGCCTATAGATATTATTGTACTGAACACGAATGCCATCCAAAGACCTCTTCGTATATGCAGTCCAGAGTTGACACGTGTAGAAATTCTGACAGTATGCTCTGAACAGGTGCACTTTAGTCTGTACATTGGCATTAAAAAATCTCCTGGCGATCATATTGCCAACGACTGAGAGTGCTCGACGCTGTCGATCGATATCAGCGTCATCTCTCATGTCTGACGTGAGTATGTGACCAAGGTACTTGAACCTCCCCACCATGTTAACTATCTGTCCTCCTAAACATACCGGAGGCACGTTCTGAGGACCTCTTCCCAACCTGAATACCATCATTTCAGTCTTTTTTGCATTGTATACTAACTCATGCTCTGTAGCATATATCTCACATATAAGTAGCAGTCTTCTTAAGCCCTTAATCGAGGGGCTGAGCAAGACCATATCATCAGCATAACTTAAGTTGTTGACGTATCTGTCACCAAGTTTGAGCCCTACCGGAGTCCTGCTCAGCTCCCCTATCAGGTCATTGATATATATTGCAGGCAAGTACATATGTCGCGCACAAAGACTGAAAAAACGAGCTAAAACATCAGCAATATACCGGCCCGCATAAAGTAGATGTCCTAAGCTTAAACCATCATGGCCTGGGGATTTTCCACGCCTCATCCCTCTGAGTGCATTGATAACCTCGTCAGAAGTGACGTCGAAAGCTTCCTCCTCTGCCTTATACTGCCTAGAAGACCCCTCGGGCCACGCCCTCCTGGTTATAGGCCGCGGTATATCAAAATGCATTCGAAATTTGTTTGCAATACCTTTTTTATCAGTTTCACCCTCTACACTGATCGGGGCACTACTCTTAGGGTTCAGTTTTTTAACTTCAGTCCAGAAACTACCGAAATTCCTAGATGACGCATTTTGGGCCAAAAAGTCCATTTTAATTTTTTCCTGGTTACTCTGTACGTACTTAAGCGCAGCTTTAAAGTCTCTGCGCGCAGTACACATTTGTTCGTAGTAATATCCCGAGCACGGTCTACCATATATATTCCATTCTATGAATGTACGCCTGGCCAGAACGTGATACTGTCTTACATGGTAGTTCCAACCCACTATATTGCGTTTTTTGGTATCTTTATAGACATATGTACATTCAGCGGCTCTTTGTAATATATTTACTATGGTACTATATATTCTATCAATTATTTCTATATGCCTTTTATCATTACATGAATCAACCTTACACTCCAAATTAAAATTATTATTACTATACATTAAACTAAAGTTATCACAACAAATTTCACGATATTTATCACATTGATCCTTATTTCTATAACCCCATCTAAATTTTGAATTGCAGTCAGTTCCAGTATCACTTATCAGTCGTTTGCAACTAATATTATTAAAACTTACATGTATCACTAAAGGGAAGTGATCGGACAGATAAGCATCATACAACACGTGTACCCCGCTTACCGCTGACTCGGCCGCCGTGGAAACAAGGCAGTGGTCAAGCCAGCGTTGCGAACCTGTCGCGTCACTTACATATGTATATGCATTTACATCTAATCGCTTAACATCTATACATGACAAAAGCTCCTCAGAGCAGTAGTCCAAGAGTTCTTTGTAAAACCTCGTACCAGGGTGCGCATTAAAGTCCCCCAACACAAAAACACTTTCTACGTCCATACTTTCAATTATTGCACTAATATTAGCTAGACACTGTGACATTTCATAAAAGTTCTCTTCACTATCGGTAGGCATATAAACACTGAATACTAATAAACTTCGATCATCATGCTCAAGTTTAACCGCAACCATACGATCACTGTTACACTGTACTATTTCCGCGCGTGCAAATATTCTGCGGTCCCACAAGAGAGCGACCCCCCCGTACGGCCGCCCACGCACCACTCCTTGTCCCGTGTCGATAGCAGAAATACCATGACTACCGAAATGCTCACTGATAGTAGTTAATATACCAAGATCATGAGGAAACAACCAAATTTCCTGGAGTGCGATTATGTGTTGGTTAAGACAAAAATGTGTAATTTTTTGTATAGACCTCTTCAACGATCTGCAGTTATATGAAATACAGCTAATTATGTTTTTGTAATCCATATTAATTTATTTGTATTGTCTTACGAGAATTAGTCGGTGCGTAGGGCGCTTGTGACCTGTCACTGCTTCGATTACGCTCCCAGTACTTCCGGAACACAAATAATAATCCATGTTTAAATTAAATTTGATAAAAATATTTCGTTTATTTTCTTATGTGTGAGTGGCCCATCAGAGTCACTCTTGTTTCCTAATGCAACCAACGATTTAACAATTGCATTAATTACAATATCATTATTTGCCAGTTGTTTAATATCTAAAGTGTCATTGGCCTCATCAGTCACCTTAGGTAAAACAGGGAAAGATTTTTTATTTAATGTAGGGGGTGAGTTCACAACAGTGGCATACGATTGTTGCCGAAATTTAGCTTTTTTCTCTTCAATTTTTTGTTTTTTAATGGGAATGTCTCGTGAAATGGCAAGATGATTACCTGCGCAGTTGATGCATGTGATCTGATCGACATCACATTCTTTGTAGGAGTGACAACCAGCACAAGAAGAGCAGTGTTGCTCGCCTCTGCAAGCCTTAGCCGAATGGTTAAATTTAAGACACTTATAACATTGCAATAATGGTGGTGTGTATATTTTCACCTCGTATCTAAATAGTTTTATATAGGCGTATTGTGGTAAAGTTGTTGATGCAAAGGTGACAGCAACCGTATTGAGGGGCACTAATTTTCCCTCTAGTTTGCGCATGAATCTTTTAATTGAAATCACTTCAGAGTCACATACTATATTTTTTTTAAAAACCCGAAAACCTAACGCAGATACTAAGTATAACATTTTTACCAAACCAAGTTATAAAAGACTGTTTATAGAAAACACCAATTCTGAATATGTAGTATACGTCGAGTCAACAGAGCAGGAGAAGGTAGGCCAAACCTTACCAGATAGATCAAAATAATACATAAAGGGTTTTTGGCGACTTCAACCCTAAGGGGGTAAAATAAGGGATGTACTGTTGTAGGGAAGTTTGCCATTTTCAAAGATAGAAACGAGATAAGAAATAATCGAGCGAAGTCACTGGCAATAGCTAGTCATTGGCTGGCTATCCGTGTGGTGATGGAATAGGAACACGGAGTGTCACCACCCCCTATTCATCCCGTGGGTGTCGTGGGTGTCACTACGTGAGCAAACTACGCAGGACAACAGCTCTGTAAAGAGAAGGAAAACTTGAAACAAACCCAATACCAACCCGTCTGGCCAGCGTGGTATAGTAGGCCAAAACCTCCTTTCTAAGGATAGGCCTATGTCCAGCAGTGGACTATTAAAGGATGATGTGTGCGTTACCCCAGCAAAATAATGTCGAAAATGGTCATTTAAACGTTATAGATAATTAGTTGCTCCCCTTCTGTAATTGTTAAGCACATTTTTAAATTTGTTTCACTTAAACTTTTTTAGTTATTTCAAAAAAACATTTCCTGCTGGAGTAACGTTTGAAACGTTACCGCAGCCAGACATTTTCTTTTTTAATTGTAATATTGAAATAAATTTTAGCTAAATAATTAGTTATCAGGACTAGGTAAATGTTACAACTTATTTGGTATTTGTATTTTCTTCGGTCGCGAAGTTATTCGAAATCCTGCTGGAGTAACGTTTGTGGGTTTGCTGGATCTCTGAAACGGGTAAGCGGATTGTAACCATCTTTTGTACATAACTTCTTAAGGATTAGTTTTAATTTGTTCGACAATAAAATAACAAAAAAAATTGGACCGTTTAAAAATTATTTAGGTAAGTATGAAAACACTTCAATACGTCCTAACACTTTAAATAAGACCTCTAAAGACTTACTTGAAACGTTATTCTATTGCTTGTAACTACCTTCAAATGTATACGAATTTTCGTAAGAATACTGTAAGTGACTAAAAAGTTATGATGAAATGTAGCTCTCCACGTTCACGATCACAATGTGTGCGGCCTTTTTTGGCCACCGATAAACCTGTGTGTGGATATATAAACTGAATGTTATGCCAACAATTAGTTGTTTAGTTCAGTTGTCTACCTGTAAAATTTAGGCATCGTACATATAATAACTTACGAGATAGTTAAATAAAAGTCATTAAAAGGTGCAAGTCCGTGGTAACCCGACCATGTTTAGGTGGTTACATAAAAGCGATCACCCAGTACATTGTGCTGGCTTTTAAAATATGTAGGATATTATTTGCAAGTTTACTACGGATATGTACATAAGTGTTACAAAAAACTACATGTTTTTTAAATATTTTTTATTTAGGATTGTTTATTGCATAATTAGTAATCAGCCGGGAGATTAGGTATTGTTTTGAATGCTTTTGTTTTCTCGTAATGTTTAGGTGAATTGTTTATAGTTGTTCATAGAAGTGGTACCTGTGTAGTATTTGTTAATTGAAGTTTAATTTTAGGGTAGGTATAGGTAATTTAAGTTTTGAAGAGTGTAACGTATGCGTTGTAAATAGGTATTTTGTAAATAGATTGGGATTTTTTTAAAGTGATAAATCGACTTAGGCTTGCATATCGCGAACAAACTCTGCAGTGCATTATTTCTGTAATAATGTTGGAGAAAATAAAATATTTGATCACAAAATCGCGGTGAGTTAAATTATTTATGTAAAATTAGTAATAGTGATATACCTACAAGTTATGATCGTTTTTTATTTGTTAACCCCGAACGAAATTTCAATATTAGCATTAGTAATTAACATCCTAAGACAAGAATTCGCAATTACTTAAATTGAATCTAATCAGCATTAATTCCCATTACTAGTAATTAGGTACACACATATTGAAGAACTCCCAAGAATACGATAAATATTTGCAAAAATAGAAAGCGGAAGCGCACACGCACTTTACAAGACGTATATTATCTGCCTAAGGGTTAAGTTTAGTGCACTAGATGCAAATTGCAAACAATGAAGTATCCCTTCGCCCGTCCCCTCCCGCGTTCTAGCTAAGGATGTATTATCGGCGATTCTTGATTGACAAATATTATCTGACCAATAATTTTATCTATAAAAATGTATCACTTTCACTCGATAAATTAAATTACCGTTATTGTATCAAAATATCATTCAACAACTGTTCGTTTTTAACAGAAATCAACAGTCACAGGTAGGTACATAGGTATAGATAATTCTCGGTTCTCGGTCCACAGAACAATATTACCTACTCTTACGAGGTATACGACTGTTGGGCGATGCAATGTTGATGCATTCTAATTTACAACTGTATTCTTCTACTATTCCGTCTATTTTAACTTATTGTAGATGACTTGTTGCTTTAAATATTTTGATGCATTCAAGTCTAAGCTCTATACACCCCAAAATAAAATACAATTACTTTAGTGTTATTTCTTTACAAAAAAAAATCAAAGAAATGAAACGATTTCTTATTGGTTTAAATTTTCGTTTTATTGCAGTCAGGTGAATCGTTCATACATGTATGTAGATATATTTATAATTTTAGCGGACCAGTGCAGATTTTCTGTTGATTGTAGCTCCGGTAGTAAAAAAGACTAAATAAATTTTAAGTAAAGAAACTAGTGCTTAAGAACAATTAGGGAAAAAAAACAAAATAAATAATAGGTAATAATAATGAATAAATATTGAATGTATTTAACACTGTACGCAACTGTACCGAAATCGTAAGGTGTATTACACTAAACATTTTAAAAGACAATGTACTGGGTGATCGCTTTTTTGTAACCACCTAAACATGGTCGGATTACCACGGACTTGCACCTTCTAATGACTATTATTTAATTATCTCGTAAATTATTATATGTACGACGCTGAAATTCTACAGGTAGACAACTGAACTAAACAACTAATTATTGGCATAACATTCAGTTTATATATCCACATACAGGTTTATCGGTGGCCAAAAAAGGCCGCACACATCGTGATCGTGAACGTGGAGAGCTACATTTCATCATAACTTTTTAGTCACTTACAGTATTCCTACGAAAATTCGTATACATTTGAAGGTAGTTACAAGCAATAGAATAACGTTTCAAGTAAGTCTTTAGAGGTCTTATTTAAAGTGTTAGGACGTATTGAAGTGTTTTCATACTTACCTAAATAATTTTTAAACGGTCCATTATTTTTGTTATTTTATTGTCGAACAAATTAAAACTAATCCTTAAGAAGTTATGTACAAAAGATGGTTACAATCCGCTTACCCGTTTCAGAGATCCAGCAAACCCACAAACGTTACTCCAGCAGGATTTCGAATAACTTCGCAGCCGAAGAAAATACAAATACCAAATAAGTTGTAACATTTACCTAGTCCAGATAACTAATTATTTAGCTAAAATTTATTTCAATATTACAATTAAAAAAGAAAATGTCTGGCTGCGGTAACGTTTCAAACGTTACCCCAGCAGGAAATGTTTTTTTGAAATAACTAAAAAAGTTTAAGTGAAACAAATTTAAAAATGTGCTTAACAATTACAGAAGGGGAGCAACTAATTATCTATAACGTTTAAATGACCATTTTCGACATTATTTTGCTGGGGTAACGCACACAAGGATGATGATGTATTGTAATATTAAAAAAATATGTTTTTAACTAATGTATGTCTATGTTGAATACAAATGAATGAACTGACTGGTCCGGCACCACAAATTCTAACAAAACCAATATAAGATTAAGAGGCAGTTTATTTATCCCGTAGTGTCTGTAGAGTACATGGAATATTAAAGATCTAATTACAAATGTAATTCTTATCCTCAAATTAGTTCTGTCATTAATGCAATCTGTTTACCTTGATAACACAAGCTAAAGGTAAAATAAGGTGTTGTTGCGATCATCCCATAAGGATTCGACTTGAAAAGTCACATAAAGACTGTTTAATACATTAAGAAATTAAAGGTAGTTATCCTAACAACCTACTCCCATAATAATAATAATAACGCCCCTTAGAGCTTATCGTATCCGTTATGACTGTACAGAACTTAATAGAATGACGTAGAAGCTGATATAATTATAAATAGCAAGAAAAAGCAATGTATTACTATGATAGGTTACTAGGTAAAATAATTCCCATGTTCGAAACTAGATGGCGTTAGTGTCGAATTGAATCGCGTTATCGTTTGTCTACAACCATTGTATTTAAACATACACAATACGTTTAATAAATATCTTGCTCTGAGGTACTGAAGTTTGCTTTAACGGGTATCACTGGAGTCTAGGCACTTTGTACCGATAATGTACATGGTCCTTAGAGTCGAAGGGCATTTTTGAAGGAACACAATCCTTGACAAGTGCAGTAAATGTTTGCGTTTATTGAATACCACGGCAACTTGGCGCTAGTGTTATGAGCTATTGCTATGAGCTATTGATGAAGATCGAAGAAAAACCGAGTGTTGCGCAGTTATATTGTTGCTGTTGGAGTCTCAAATTGGAGGTGTAGCGGTGGAACACTGAATCGATTGCGTGAGTAGTAAAGTGCGAAAGTGGACTTAAAACTGTAAGTACAATTCATGTGTTTGTTAAAATCGTGCTAAGTGTTAGAAGCTTTGAAAGTTACCAGTTAATGCAGAACTTTGAAAAATTAAGGCGGTGGTCTGGGACTTAGAATAGTTTCGAAAAAAACGAAGATACGGGGAACCTATGCTGGATTTTGGAGCGATGTACAAGTGACAAAAACACTTAGAAAAATTCGCTCTTGTAAACACTTAGAGAAATATTAACGGTTGGCACTTAGAATAATCACGGCAGTCCGGACTTAGAAAGGTTTACTCTGCGCGGCACTTGTAAATTTTAACCTTAGAATTTGATATACACGTAGACTACACTTTAAATACATCATGGAAAAGGAACTAAAACAGTTAAAAGCCATCAAAGGACAGATTGAGAAAGGGCTAGTAAACTTCAAAAAGTCTCCAAAGGAACGTATAGTTTACAATTACGAGGATACGCGCCTGGAGTTATTGGAAACTCAATGGAGGAATTTTGTTACTAAATATGAAGCAATTGTAGGCGAATGTGAGGAAACAGAATTGGTCGACTATTTTGAAGAGGACGTTTACGAAACTGTTAACGAAACTTACCTAACGTATAAAGTAGAACTTAAGAATACGCTGTCTCAATTAAAAGCTCCTAGTTCCAAAAAGGAAACTTGCGATGTCTCGTCTGATAATGTAGTAAGACTACCAAAAGTAGTTTTACCAACTTTTAGTGGGAAATATACCGAGTGGTCGTCATTTCGCGATTTGTTCATTTCGTTAGTACACAACAATAAAAAGTTAGATGATGTACAACGCCTTCATTATCTAAAGACTCAATTGTCAGGCGAAGCAGAGCAGTTAATAAGACATGTTCCTATAACGGATATCAATTATAACAAGTGTTGGGAAATGTTAGAACACAGATTTAACAATAAGAAATTCATGTCTACTTGTATTTTAAAGCGATTGTTTAGCCAACGTAACATTCTTGTCGAATCTTCAACTGCACTAAAGGAACTTCTTGATGTTACTAGTGACTGTCTGCATGAGCTTACCAATCTTGGTATTGATGTTGGTTCGTGGGATGTAATTGTTATATATGTGGTAGGTTTGAAGTTGGACGTAGAATCTAGGAAGCAGTGGGAACTGCATGTTAGTCAGTCATCCGATGATTTGCCCTCCTTTAAACAATTTTGCCAGTTTATAGAGACGCGTTTTCGAGCCCTAGAATTTATAGAGCCTAAGGCTAAACCGAAAGGCGTTCCTACATCTCACGCCAAAGTAATGCACGGTGTTACTAGTCTCACCTGTCCGCATTGTTCTGATAGTCATAAATTAGGCAACTGTAAGAAATTTTGTAAAGAAGATAGTGACAAGCGCCGAGATATTGCCCAATCTTTGGGTGTGTGTTTCAATTGTTTGGGTGGTCAACACACTTCAAAGGTTTGCCGCGTTCTTTCCAAATGCCGTATATGCCAGCGAAAGCACCACACGTTGTTGCACCCAACCAAGAACTCCAGTGTAACTAGTGCGGTTTCTATGCCAATGGAGTCTTCTACAAACTCACATGAGAGTACCTCAGAAGTCAGTGCAAATATAGCAACCCATTTAGTGAATGGACAAGCGCAGGGGCAAGTCCTGTTAGCCACGGCTCTGATAAAGGCCGAATCACTAAATGGGTCCTCTCAGATTTTAAGAGCCTTGTTGGATCAGGGATCACAAGCATCCTTCATAACGGAGGCCGCAGCTCAATTACTTCGTCTAAAGAAAGTGGCATCGAAAACCACTATTGCAGGTATAGGAAGCGGTCATGACAAGGTCATCTCTAGACATGTCGTTAATATTAATATACAATCATTGCATGACCCATCCTTTACCATAGAAGTAACTGCGCATGTATTGAGCACACTGACATCAGTTTTGCCAGACACAAAATTTAGAATTCAGGATTGGCCCGAAATTCACAGTATGAATTTAGCCGATCCGAAGTTTAATGTACCTAACAAAATTGACATTTTGTTAGGGGCGGAAACCTACTCCCGTATTTTAAAAGTAGGACTAATCAAGAGTCCCAAGGGCTCACCGGTTGCACAAGACACGCATTTGGGTTGGATTGTGTCGGGCCATGTTAGTAGAGCTGAGAGTTCCCTCAATTCCTGTAACACGATTATTGCGATGCATGCTCAAATCGAAGAGAACGATATGTTGAAAAGGTTATGGGAACTAGATGCAGAGCCATCGTTCTCTAAAAAGCCATTCACTCCTGAAGAACAGTACTGTGAGGACTTTTATAATGCTACAACGAAAAGAGATGAAACTGGACGATACATTGTTCAATTACCCTTTCGTTCAAATGATCGGCCGCTTAATTCGAAAAATATAGCTGTAAAAAGATTGCTAGGATTGGAAAGGAAGTTGGCTAGGGATCGTGAATTGAAACAACAGTATTCTGAGGTGATAAAGGAATATATATTGCTTGGTCATTTAAACAAAGTGACAGTTGAATCGGAAAAAAATAATAGTGATGCAGTTTACTTACCCCACCATGCAGTGATAAGACAAGATAAGCTGACCACTAAAGTGAGAGTGGTGTATGATGCATCATGCAAAGGGAGCAACGGACTCTCTTTGAATGATACCTTAATGGTAGGACCCACTCTCCAAGCAGATTTGCGTCATATTATAATGAGGTGGCGACAACATCCAATCTGTCTGGCGGCAGATATAATAAAAATGTATCGCCAAATTAAAGTGGCAAGGCCAGATACAGATTTTCAAAGGATTGTCTGGAGAGAGGATCCTAGCAAAGAGATCGAGGATTTCCGACTTCAAACAGTCACCTTCGGAACTTCATGCGCCCCTTATTTGGCAGTGAAGTCATTGCATCAAGTTGCTAGCGATGAAGGCGAAAGGTATCCAATGGCTGCTGACCGGGTAAAAACTGACTTTTATATGGATGACCTTATGACGGGCTGCCAATCTGAAACAGAAGTAATTCAAATTTACAGCGAAATGAATGCTTTATTAGAGAAAGGAGGGTTCCAGCTACAGAAATGGACAAGCAATAGGATGCACTTACTGGAGAGGTTAAAAGAAGTGTCGGGTAAGGATTTAGAAATAAAAATGGATAGGGTGACAAAGGTTTTAGGACTTACCTGGAATAGACATACCGATGAATTCGATTACTCCGTGAGAATGTCATCGCCTACTGCTTCTGAAACGAAAAGAACAGTGATAGCTGAAATATTGCGACTGTATGATCCACTGGGATGGATAGCGCCGTGTATCATAACCGCTAAGGTGTTTATCCAGAAGTTGTGGATTGCGGGCATTGACTGGGATGATGAGCTGCCACCGGGACTCCTACAAGAATGGAGATATTATCGAGCAGAACTAGAAAAATTAGTTGATTTTCACATTCCAAGATGGATTGGTAAAGCGGAAGGAAATGATGTGATGGAGCTGCACGGATTTAGCGATGCATCCAATATAGCTTATGCCGCTGTCGTATATACTCGAACTATCGATCTCAATGGGATTATACATACCCACCTTCTAACAGCCAAAACGAAAGTAGCTCCGATAAAGCAAATATCCATTCCTCGCCTGGAACTATGTGGGTCTGTTTTAGTGGCGAAATTGTTAACCGAAGTAGCTAAGGTAATGAACATACCAAAGTCGGGCATCCATGCTTGGACCGATTCGTCTGTTGTCTTGGCATGGTTAAACGATCATCCGAGTCGTTGGAAAACCTACGTAGCTAACCGCACTTCGGAGATACTAAGTTTGTTAGACAACACACAATGGGCTCATGTCCAGTCCAAAGATAACCCGGCAGACATAGCTTCCCGCGGACTGGCGTCATCTGTTCTACTCAGTAGTGATCTTTGGAAACACGGACCTCCTTGGTTAAGAAGCGATCCCATAGAATATACAAGACCTAGCGGAATACGTACCAATGAGGAGAAGAAAGCTGAGAAGGTACATACTGTTACCTTGGTCCCGGATTTTGATGAAATTTGGGGCTCCAGAATTTCATCGCTCAGAAGGCTAGTAAGGGTTGTAGCTTGGTGTAAAAGGTTTTTACAGTCAACCGGACGTCGTAGAAATAATGATAAATTAACACCTTACCTATCAGTAATAGAACTACGGGCAGCATTACATTTTTGCATTAGGCAAAGTCAGCAGCAATGGTTTCAGGCAGAAATTGTAGCCCTAGAAAACAATACGACAATAGACAAGAAAAGTCCCTTGCATAAATTAAACATATTTATGGATAACAACAGCCAGCTATTACGCGTTGGGGGTAGGCTGCGTTGCTCTGAACTACCTAATGATACAAAGCATCCGATTGTTATACCACATGACTCAAGCTTGGCTAAGTTAATTGTAGCCAACGCGCATGAAAGAACGTATCATGGAGGTCAACAGTTGGTACTTAACTTTATACGCACCAAGTACTATATCAGCCGGGTGAAAAATCTTGTACGATCGCACATACATGGTTGTGTTCCTTGTATTCGTTATGCGGCTACTACAAAACATCAGTTGATGGGCGAGCTTCCAGCTTGCAGGGTGACTCCCAGTAAGCCGTTTTATAACACTGGCGTCGACTATGCGGGACCCATCAACATAAGGTGCTCGAAAGGACGTGGGCAGCGATCGTACAAGGGATATATCTGTTTATTTGTGTGTATGGCCACCCGCGCTGTACACATAGAAGCTGTTTCCGATCTGACAACTGAAGGATTTTTGGCAGCGTTTAGGCGCTTCGTTGCTAGACGTGGTCATTGTCGCCATCTTTGGAGCGACAATGGTACTAATTTCGTCGGAGCTGCCAAGGAATTAAGAGTTCTGTTTGCTCAAGAAACCTCGACGTTTAAAAACATAGCAACTGCTCTCGCAGATTCGCAAACAGAATGGCATTTTATCCCTCCCCATGCTCCAAATCATGGTGGACTGTGGGAAGCAGGGATTAAAAGTGTGAAACATCACTTGAAGCGAACAATTGGAGACTCGACACTCACTTTTGAAGAAATGTCCACGGTTCTATCTCAAATTGAAGCCTGTCTCAATTCGCGACCGCTGTCACAGTACGCACGTGATCTGGAGAATCCTTTACCCTTAACTCCTGGACACTTCTTAGTGGGTCAACCGTTGATAGTGACACCAGATTATAATTATGAGGACGCCACGGTAAGTACATTACGCAGGTGGCAGTTGACGCAGCGTATGGTGCAAGGTTTCTGGCACAGGTGGAAAAATGAATATCTTACACATTTCTTCCAAAGGCATAAGTGGGCGGTACGATCTACGGAGTTTAAAATCGATGACATCGTCTTAGTTAAGGAAGATAACTTACCTCCTGCAAAATGGTTGTACGGAAGAGTCGTTGAGGTCCACCCAGGAAAGGATAATATCACTCGCGTTGTCACTATACGTTGCAAGGGTACTACCATCAAACGTCCAACTTCGAAGTTATGTTTACTTCCCACGACACAATAATCACAAACCTTGTTAAAATTGAGTAGTTTTAAAATAGTTATAGTTATTTAGGATAGTTTTTTATTGTTATGTTCGTTGTTATGTCGACATTTTGTTCTGTTGTGAAAGCTTTAAATTTTATAGAATCAATTATATTACGTCCAATGATACCGTCCCTGTACTTTAGCTAAAATTAATATACAGTCCATTGTTCTTATTACTTGAGTTTGTTCATGGTGGGCGGATGTAAAAGGAAAAAATCCTTTTGGTGGGCGGAATGTACAGAACTTAATAGAATGACGTAGAAGCTGATATAATTATAAATAGCAAGAAAAAGCAATGTATTACTATGATAGGTTACTAGGTAAAATAATTCCCATGTTCGAAACTAGATGGCGTTAGTGTCGAATTGAATCGCGTTATCGTTTGTCTACAACCATTGTATTTAAGCATACACAATACGTTTAATAAATATCTTGCTCTGAGGTACTGAAGTTTGCTTTAACGGGTATCACTGGAGTCTAGGCACTTTGTACCGATAATGTACAATGACAACGCCAGTAAAAATTCATATAAGTACAACAAAAGACATACCGATAACGCCGTCACAGTTCGGTTGGAACTATGGTAAACTAATTCCTATAACGCTCATTCCTGTTCTCCACGTGGTTGTCGTCATGGCGGGGTAAGTAATCCATCATCCCTGGTTCCCATCCCAAGTGAATCCAAATAATGTGCTACAGTCAGAGGACTTTTCCTGCCATTAGAGGTACTTAGGAAAAGAAATCCACTCTCCGAAGCAAACTAAATCCCAGGGTTCCAAAACGTCTCACAAATACTCGTTAAGGAACTGCCACATACTAGAGGTATAGCTCTTTAAAGTTGCCCAAGGGGCCAAGGGAAACCTGATTGCCGCCATGGAACATGATTCTGTCATGGTACGGAGAGTGCGAGTGTGTGGAACTCCGCCGTCAGCTACTGCGGGCAGGTGCCAACGACGACTCAGGTGCCGGGGGTCGTAGAACGACATCCGTCCTCCATAATCTCAGGCCTTAGGGTAACAGGTAAGGCCCTCTATCACCAAGCAAAAGCAGAAGCAGGCTGGGGTGCGCTGTGGAGCGCGCGCGCCCGCGCAGTACAAAAGGAAAGTGGGGGTTCGTACACAGGAGGGTTATCTACAGGCCGTAGATTGCCCGAGGTACGTCAGGGTATAAGGGATTTTCTTTCTAGGGTACACCTGGTTCTCCGGCTACTGGTACCGGAAGACGGTTTTTGGTCGCTTCGAGTCCGACTTCACCAGCCCACCGGTGGGTGGTATTCGAGGGGATTTCCGTAAAGAAAATAAAGTAAAAAAAAAGGGGGCAAGGGACTTCGACACTTTGGGAATTAGCTACCTTTGGTATCACTCTCTTAATACTGTTTCATTTCAATGCCGATGTGGAGTTGTGAGACTATAAGTATAAACAGAGGAATTTTTTTTTTTTTTTTTTTTTTTTTAACTACAAAGTTTCACTATGAACGATTACTGTTTAATTTTTATTGGAGAAGAAGATTTCAAAAATAGAAGCAGTCATATAGAATTAGTTAAAACTATCAAAGATTCTGTACAGTAAATAACACATACAAATGTCATTATAAGTGCTCCTACCTACATTTTAGGTGCTCCAATATATAACTATAAAATAGAAATGTTTAACTCTTTATTATCTTTAGATATACAAAACAACAAATATGCTTATTTTTTTGACACAAATCATGATCTCTTGTATAACATGTTTTCATTTAGAACAGGTAAACTAAATAATTACGGTATAAAAAGTGTGTATAGAAGCATTATGGAACGCATTCTAATAGACATTGCATTGTTTCCTATATGTGAATGTGTTTCACGATCAATTGATAATAATGATACAGATGATATTATTTCGAATGAACCCAATAAATATATTGATTTGTCTTTGGGAAGTGGAGATCAATCGGAAGTGTTTTTTCGTGAATGATAGACTAATAGTATTACACGAAAACATTGCCGGTTTGTCTGGTAAGGCTGATATTCTAACCACACACTTACAGGACCTGTGTGAATCTGGAATAAAAAGTGGGAATGAGCATCTTTTTAACCTGCCAAACTATACTTTAGCATCTTTCTTCAGTAGAAGGGATAGATATGGAGGTTCTTGCATCCTGATTAGAAATAGTATTTTATTTAAGGTATTAGACAATATTGTAAAATGTAGTATCTCAAATGTGATTGAGTGTTCAGGTATTCAACTTTTAGATCCTCAAATAATTATTATATGTATATACAGAATTCCAAATAATAGAAACAAAGAAATGGACCTATTCTTTAGACAACTAAATCAAATTTTAAGAATTTGTTCTAAAAATAGTAACACGAAAATAATAATTACCGGTGACTTCAACATAAACATTTTAATTAAATCGCAACGATCTACACAATTAGAAAACTTACTTTCAAACTATAATTTAGGAATAGCTATACGCCAAGTAACCCGTTTAAGTAGTGGTACATGTTTAGATAACTTTTTTCATAATATTCAAAATGCAAAGCCGGACGTTTTGGATTTGGCACTCTCGGATCATACTGCTCAGCTATTAACGTGTCCAATTAAGGAAAAACCACTTACCTCTCACTGGTTTGTTTGCAGACGTAACTATAGCGCTGAAAATATATTTAAATTCAAAGATTGCCTGAAAAGTCTTAGCTTTAGCCAAACGATGTTATCTAACAACCCTGAAGAGGCTTTTAACTTTTTTCATGAGACGTTTATCCTATTTTACAAGTTATGCTTCCCAATTGTAAAAGTAAAAATATCAACTTATAAAAAACCTTCCTGGATTACTCAGGGAATAAAAAAATGTTGCAATCGTAGACGAGAATTACTATGGCAGTATCGACTTCATCCCAGTAAATCAAATAAAGTTAGACTTAAACACCACTCCTTGCGATTAAAAAGTGTTTTAAAACTTACACAAAAATCCCAGAAAGATTACAAAATAAGAGCAGCTGCAAACAAATCTAAAGCTACTTGGCACATCATAAATAAACAAAAATTAAATAAACCCAAGCTAAACATCTTAAAAATAAAGACAGGCGATTTAATCATAAAAAACCCTCAAGATATAGCACAAGCCTTTAACATCTTTTTTACAGATTTAGTGAAACCTGGCATAATAAATAAAAGTACGTTGAATTATAGCAGCCCCCAGTCCATTTTTATGACACCTGCAACTCCTCATGATGTGCGCGAAATTATAAACCAGTTGAAAAATACAAAAAGCACGGGTAATGATGGGGTAAATACTATGATAGTGAAAGAGGTCTCTTCTTTAATTTCTCCCATACTTACCCATATTATAAACTTATGTATTGAACAGGGAGTATATCCCAGTGATCTAAAAACATCCATTCTTAAACCACTTTTTAAGAAGGGGAGTAGAAGTGACATGAACTGTTATAGACCTGTTGCTCTCATTCCTGTTTTCTCCAAAGTCATCGAAAAATTCATACACAAATGTTTGTACAACTATTTTGAGAAAAAGAATTGACTAGCAATTGAACAGAAAGGTTTTAGAAAGGATAAGAGTATAGATATCGCTATTTATGAAATGATCAGTAAGGTGTTGTTTTTCATGGACAGAAAAATACCAGTCTCTGCTGTGTACATGGACATGAGCAAAGCTTTTGACCACGTAGACCATAGAATTCTTCTTGACAAGCTGCATGCATATGGCATAAGAGATAAAGCACTTAGTCTAATACGTTCCTACTTAGAAAATAGAACACAAATAACGGAAGTAGTCAGAATATGTCCAAAGTCAAAAACTGAAGTCAAATACCAGTCAGATCCAAGATATGTCAGGTACGGTGTACCACAAGGGAGTGTATTGGGGCCCTTGCTTTTCCTTATTTAAATGACTTGCCGAAAGTAGTTAGCACACCTATGATTTTATTTGCTGACGATTGCACGATGATATCTTCTAGATTAGGGACAACTGACTTGAGTATATATGAAGATGACATTAATAATTCAATTAAAACAGTTATTGAATGGCTTGCAAATAATAATTTAAAAATAAATCTAGACAAAACAAAAATAATGCATTACAAACAACGGACACAGACTTTTGACATAAACATAAATTATGCTGGGCTTAACATAGCAGAGGGTGTGCGTTACCCCAGCAAAATAATGTCGAAAATGGTCATTTAAACGTTATAGATAATTAGTTCCTCCCCTTCTGTAATTGTTAGGCACATTTTTAAATTTGTTTCTCTTAAACTTTTTTAGTTATTTCAAAAAAACATTTCCTGCTGGGGTAACGTTTGAAACGTTACCGCAGCCAGACATTTTCTTTTTTAATTGTAATATTGAAATAAATTTTAGCTAGATAATTAGTTATCTGGACTAGGTAAATGTTACAACTTATTTGGTATTTGTATTTTCTTCGGCTGCGAAGTTATTCGAAATCCTGCTGGAGTAACGTTTGTGGGTTTGCTGGATCTCTGAAACGGGTAAGCGGATTGTAACCATCTTTTGTACATAACTTCTTAAGGATTAGTTTTAATTTGTTCGACAATAAAATAACAAAAATAATGGACCGTTTAAAAATTATTTAGGTAAGTATGAAAACACTTCAATACGTCCTAACACTTTAAATAAGACCTCTAAAGACTTACTTCAAACGTTATTCTATTGCTTGTAACTACCTTCAAATGTATACGAATTTTCGTAAGAATACTATAAGTGACTAAAAAGTTATGATGAAATGTAGCTCTCCACGTTCACGATCACAATGTGTGCGGCCTTTTTTGGCCACCGATAAACCTGTGTGTGGATATATAAACTGAATGTTATGCCAATAATTAGTTGTTTAGTTCAGTTGTCTACCTGTAGAATTTCAGCGTCGTACATATAATAATTTACGAGATAATTAAATAAAAGTCATTAGAAGGTGCAAGTCCGTGGTAATCCGACCATGTTTAGGTGGTTACAAAAAAGCGATCACCCAGTCCATTGGGCTGTCTTTTAAAATGTTTAGTGTAATACACCTTACGATTTCGGTACAGTTGCGTACAGTGTTAAATACATTCAATATTTATTCATTATTATTACCTATTATTTATTTTGTTTTTTTCCCTAATTGATCTTAAGCACTAGTTTCTTTACTTAAAATTTCTTTGGTCTTTTTTACTACCGGAGCTACAATCAACAGAAAATCTGCACTGGTCCGCTAAAATTATAAATATGTAGATAAATGTATGAACGATTCACCTGACTGCAATAAATCGAAAATTTAAACCAATAAGAAATCGTTTCATTTCTTTGATTTTTTTTGTAAAGAAATAACACTAAAGTAATTGTATTTTATTTTGGGGTGTATAGAGCTTAGACTTGAATGCATCAAAATATTCAAAGCAACAAGTCATCTACAATAAGTTAAAATAGACCGAATAGTAGAAGAATACAGTTGTAAATTAGAATGCATCAACATTGCATCGCCCAACAGTCGTATACCTCGTAAGAGTAGGTAATATTGTTCTGTAGTCTATACCGAGAACCGAGAATTATCTATACCTATGTACCTACCGTTAAGCGTTGAGCCCGTGACTGTTGATATCTGTTAAAAACTAACAGTTGTTGAATGATATTTTGATATAATAACGGTAATTTAATTTATCGAGTGAAAGTGATACATTTTTATAGATAAAATTATTGGTCAGATAATATTTGTCAATCAAGAATCGCTGATAATACATCCTTCGCTAGAACGCGGGAGGGGAGGGGCGAAGGGATACTTTATTGTTTGCAATTTGCATCTAGTGCACTAAACTTGACCCTTAGGCAGATAACATACGTGTTGTAAAGTACGTGTGCGCTTCCGCTTTCTATTTTTGCAAATATTTATCGTATTCTTGAGAGTTCTTCAATATGTGTGTACCTAATTACTAATAATGGGCATTAATGCTAATTCGATTCAATTTAAGTAATTGTCAATTCTTGTCTTAGGATATTAATTACTAATGCTAATATTGAAATTTTGTTCAGGGTGAACCAATTAGTACCAGGGACTTCCTTTCTAGGGTATACCTGGTTCCCCGGCTATTAGTACCCGAGACGGCGTGCGGTTTTAGTCGGTTCGAGTCCGACATGCCACTGAAAGGTGGTATCCGAGGGGATTTCCGCACGGAAAAAAAAAAAAAAGGGTGAACCAATTAAAAACGACCATAACTTGTAGGTAGGTATATCACTTATTACTAATTTCATATAAATAATTTATTTTATTATAATTTAACTTACCGCGATTTTGTGATCAAATATTTTATTTTCTCCAACATTATTACAGAAATATTGCAATACAGAGTTTGTTCGCGATATGCTAGCCTAAGTCAATTCATCACTTAAAAAAATCCCCATCTATTCACAAAATACCTATTTACAACGCATACGTTACACTCTTCAAAACTTAAATTACCTATACCTACCCTAAAATTAAACTTCAATTAACAAATACTACGCAGGTACCAATTCTATGAACAACTATAAACAATTCACCTTAACATTACGAGAAAACAAAAGCATTCAAAACAATACCTAATCTCCCGGCTGATTACTAATTATGCAATAAACAATTCTAAATAAAAATTATTTAAAAACATGTAGTTTTTTGTAACACTTATGTACATATCCGTAGTAAACTTGCAAATAATATCCTACATATTTTAAAAGCCAGCACAATGTACTGGGTGATCGCTTTTTTGTAACCACCTAAACATGGTCGGGTTACCACGGTCTTGCACCTTCTAATGACTTTTATTTAATTATCTCGTAAATTATTATATGTACTACGCTGAAATTTTACAGGTAGACAACTGAACTAAACAACTAATTATTGGCATAACATTCAGTTTATATATCCACACACAGGTTTATCGGTGGCCAAAAAAGGCCGCACACATTGTGATCGTGAACGTGGAGAGCTACATTTCATCATAACTTTTTAGACACTTATAGTATTCTTACGAAAATTCGTATACATTTGAAGGTAGTTACAAGCAATAGAATAACGTTTGAAGTAAGTCTTTAGAGGTCTTATTTAAAGTGTTAGGACGTATTGAAGTGTTTTCATACTTACCTAAATAATTTTTAAACGGTCCATTATTTTTGTTATTTTATTGTCGAACAAATTAAAACTAATCCTTAAGAAGTTATGTACAAAAGATGGTTACAATCCGCTTACCCGTTTCAGAGACCCAGCAAACCCACAAACGTTACTCCAGCAGGATTTCGAATAACTTCGCAGCCGAAGAAAATACAAATACCAAATAAGTTGTAACATTTACCTAGTCCAGATAACTAATTATCTAGATAAAATTTATTTCAATATTACAATTAAAAAAGAAAATGTCTGGCTGCGGTAACGTTTCAAACGTTACCCCAGCAGGAAATGTTTTTTTGAAATAACTAAAAAAGTTTAAGAGAAACAAATTTAAAAATGTGCCTAACAATTACAGAAGGGGAGCAACTAATTATCTATAACGTTTAAATGACCATTTTCGACATTATTTTGCTGGGGTAACGCACACTAGCAGAGGTAACTAATCAAAAAATTTTAGGATTATGGGTTGATAAAGATTTGTCATGGAAAACACAAATATAAGAAATATGTAAAAAATTAAATTCCTTCTCGTACGCATTATATATGCTCTCTAAAGCAGCGAGTTTACAGGTCGTACTAATTGCTTATAATGCTTGCGTCACGGCTACACTACACTACATTTTTTGGGGAAACTCAGTTAAGAGAGACGATGTGTTTCGAGCACAAAAACAATGCGTTAGAGCCGTATGTGGTTTAAGGTTGCCGGACAGTTGCAGACCTCGCTTCAAGGAACTGAAGATTTTGACTTTTCCGTCACTGTACATTTTTGAGTTGGCAGTTTTTGTTAAATTGCATCCAGAATATTTTCAATCCCTAAAAAACCAAAGACAACGTGATAGAATCCACGCAACGCCCCACACAAGTGCGCTTTTTAATAAAAATATCCTCGGTATGGCTCCTAGAATATTTAACAAGCTCCCAAAAAATATTCGTCAAATATGTGACCTATGTAAATTTAAACGTGATCTAAAAGCGTTTCTGATTGAAAAAACGTACTACAGCGTAAATGACTTCCTCTTAGACATTATTTAATGACATTTGCTATGGTATTTGTTACTGATTCACTGAAAATGGATATATATATGTACATTTCTTTAGATAATACTGGATTATTGATTTGACATAATTTAAAAATTCTGCGATTTTGCTCAGGTACTGATATAATTTAGGATTAAGAGTTTTTTATTTATTATTTATTAATATATGACAATTCAATACATATTTGTTGTGTTTAGAGTAATTAATTTGTATGAAATATTTGCACACCTGAAAGGGTAGTATACAGAGGCCAAAACTAGTATATAAGATCTTTGTATAACCTGTAATACGCAAATAAACAATTTGATTTGATTTGATTTGATTTTATCTGCTAGGTTAAGAATACGCTATGGTTTGAAGTGGACGGAGAATGCTGCAACAAATATGAAAGCCCAATAAATGTTGTAAAACAAATCGGTACCAAAGAATCGTATTTATCTGGAACCGACGATGATGGTGCTGACAAAACCGATTAGTATCAGTTTTAAAGTTATTAATATACTTATGGTTTTCTTTCGTAATTACAAAAAAAATGTTAAGTGGAAAATTTCGTGTCTGTTAGTGTAGGGTCGGTTTTCGTGAGTGGTTTTCTGGCGGTTTTAGATGTTGAATCTGGTGGAGAGTTCATTTAACTCTTGGCAACACTGATCCCTAGTCGCAATCAGCCTAACGTTGGCGATCCGAGGCTAGCGCCTGCGCATCGCTAGCAGCGCTTAAGTTGTCTGGCGATTTGCACGTATAACCCTGCAAATCGCCAGAAAAATTTAGCGGTTTTAAAGAATTCCCAGACGTGAATAAAGTTTACAAATGATTACTACAGAAAAGTCTTACGGCGGATAACGTATGGGTTATCGTGATTTATTCCAAGATATCTAGATAGCTTGTCGAGGAATGCCGGCAGCTGATGGGGGCTCAGCTCCTCACGCTGTGACTGGTTATTGGTTGAGAATCCGTGTGTTTCCTTGTTGTCCTCCTTCACCATGGAAGCCCTAAGGAAGACTGGTCCAATCGCTTTGTAGTAGTTTCAGCGAATGTATCAATTGCGAGGGAAAATACTTTAAAACCATAAATTCTCGTAAGTTTTATATCTGTTCTCATTTATCAGAATCCAAAAACTTTCAGTATGCCAAGTATTATAATTTTAATAAATTTATTAATTAAATAAAAATTGGAAATAAAAAGAGTTATCGAATGATTTTATCCGTAGACTGGAATCGAAAGAACAATATTAAATGTTTTTGTTCTTGTCAAGTTACAAAAAACAATAATTGACCGTAGCCTAGCTTCTAATGTTTACAGTTTTAATAGTATTTAATAAGAAATGATGACTTGAAAAATATTTAAACTACTCTAAAATACTCTGTTGTGAACGCAGAGCCGGAACTATACTGGAAACACGCGATTCCTCAATAACCAATCACAGGAGCTGGGCCCGCATCAGCTGGCGGCAAGCCTCGATAAACTATCCAGATATCAATAAGATTAATCTTATTTAAATCATTTTATTAGTCTAGTAATTTATTTCACAATCAACAAATTATATTTTACAATGCTTAGATATACAAATTAAATTCATTAGTATACAATATGCAATTAATACGTACAATTCAAGTCAGATCATATAACCCGGCTCTCGTCGCTCCCGGTGCCCATGATACTGGCAGCATTGCCTCGCTGAATTGCAAAGGACATCCTTTGCACCAGAAACGAGCTCTTTAGCTTCCGACCCCCAACTGCCCAAAGTCTCCACCGCAATGGGCACAAAATAATAATGCGTCTCCATTGCGGCGTATTTTGATCGCTTCCTACTAGCGGCATTCTTCGCCGCCGCCGCCGGATCTTGGACGGTGCGACTCAGATGTGAGGCCGCGACTGTGCTAACGCATGTAGCGTCCCATACCAAGCACTTGCCGTTTTCCACCAAAGTCAAGCCATCCGGCCGCTTCCCGTCAGATCTGCTGAGACCCGAAGGCTCCAGCACGCAGGGTACATTGGCGGATATAAGAGCCCTTCGGACTATGTTTATATTTATATTATTAGAGTTGTGCAATGTATCGCCCGGGATTTCGGCTATAAATAGTGACCTGACAGCCATTAAACACTGGTCTGATATGTTTGGCGTATCGGTCAATCCAAATAAATGTCAGGCTATTGTCATCGGGAGTAAGACCTTGCCTCACTTCCACCACTTACCTACGATGGCATGGTTATTCCATACTGTGAGAGTGTGAAAGACCTCGGAGTGTATATTGACACAACTCTGAGCTGGCGACAACAAGTTGCATCTGTGTGCCAGAAAGTGACAGGTTCGCTGCGGGCCCTCTCACTTAGAATCTTTCTTCCATCGAAAACTAAGGTAATGCTTGTTCAGTCTCTTATATTCCCTATAATCGACTATGGTGATATGTGCTACTTTGACCTGAATGCAGATCTGCTCAATAAGCTTGACTGTCTTCTCAACAATTGCATTCGATTCGTTTTCAATTTACGCAAATACGATCACGTGTCTCAGCATCGCTCTCATTTGAAATGGCTTCCAATTCGCCAACGCAGAACATTCGTACATTCCACTTTTTTGATACAATCTGTCCTGTTATGGAACGCGCTCCCTCTCGAGATCAGGATGGCAAAAACACACTGTCAAATGCATCTTAATTTTATACCCTCTCCATTCAGAATTTATATTATGTGTATTTAAGTATGTATATGTATGTATATTTATGTATTATGTGTATTACTTATTGTATTTATCTTTAAAATTATTCCAATGTTATTTATATAAGTACTCTGGTTATATGATATTCTATATATGCTATAGTTTTAATAAATCACATTTTTAATTTCTGTGCATCTACCACGTTTGGCTCTGCATCGCCCTAAGGTCGACTGGTAGAAAATGCCTACGGCATTAAGTCCGCCTTTGCCACATTTGTGCATAAAGATTTAAATAAATAAATAAATAAATGGTTTCTCACCAGTGTGTATACGCATGTGCTGTTGTACTGAATTCTTAGCAGCGAATTGTTTTTTACAGATGTCACATTGATATGGCTTCTCACCAGTGTGTTTACGCATATGGCTCCTGCAAACATCCGATCGTGAGAATTGTTCATCACATATATTACAATGAAATGGTTTCTCACCGGTGTGTGTACGCATATGGCGCCTGTAACCAGATGATCCTTTGAATTGTTTCTCACATATATTACAATGAAATGGTTTCTCACCGGTGTGTGTACGCATATGGCGCCTGTAACCATATGATCCTTTGAATTGTTTCTCACCGTGTATACGTATGTGCCTTCTTACTGCTTCCTTAGAAGTGAATTGTTTTTTACAGATGTCACATTGATACGGCTTCTCACCAGTGTGCATACGCATGTGAAAACTCATATAACGTTTCGATGAAATTTTTTTATTACATATATTGCACTGAAATCGTTTCTCACCAGTGTGTTTACGCATATGTTTCAGTAAAAATTCCTTTAGTTTGAATTGTTTCTTACATGTTTTACAATGAAATGGGTTCTCAGAGTGTGTACGCATATGTCTAATTAAATTACCTTTTATTGAGAATGTTTTCTCACATATATTACAATGATATGGTTTCTCACCAGTGTGTGTACGCATATGTATAGTTAAATCACTGTTATTTAGGAATTGTTTTTTACATATGCTACAATGAAATGGTTTCTCATCGGTGTGTGTACGCATATGGCTCCTGCAATTATTCGATCGTGAGAATTGTTTCTCACATATATTACAATGAAATGGTTTCTCAGCAGTGTGTATACGCATGTGCTCTCTTACATTATGCTTAGCAGCGAATTGTTTTTTACAGATGTCACATTGATACGGCTTCTCACCAGTGTGTGTACGCATATGTATAGTAAACGCACTTTTTGATACGAATTTGCGTTTACATATATCACAATATGGTTTCTCGCTTGTGTGTTGTCTACGCATATGATAATTTAAAAAACCCTTTGATGAGAAACTGTTGTTACACACAGTACACTGATGTAGTCTCTGAGCGGTGTGTGTGTGAGTACTTGTACCGCTCTCACGTGAGATATCTTTCTTCCACACATCAGAGCTTAGGCAAATGTGTCTCTCTAACTCACACTTAGAACTGTAACATTGCTGACACGTGTCGCACGTATATTGTACACGTTCGCTGGGCGGTACACTTGTAGGTCTCTGTTTATTGTCATCGGCGAGAGTGAATGTCACTGCATTTGTGCTTTTTGCTGCCATTTTGTCTAGAGCAGTGGATTTAGTAACATCTTGTAATGTATCATGTATGAGTTCATGGTTTTTTAAGTTTCTAGAGGTTAAATCTTCTGGATTCCTCTGTACAGCTTTTTTAAATCTCTTCAAGTTTAGATCACCTGGATAAAAGATAAAAATAGTATTTAGATTATTTCTAAGCTTGTAAACTCTGTAATCAAAAAATATAAGTACAAAATAAAAAACCGAAAAGACAAATATTTTGTACATAATCTTAGTACAGAGTTCTAAATAGAAGAAGGCCAACAGGCCGGAAGGTATCTATAGCATTTATAATGATAGCTATTGCATTGGGTATCACATTTAGTTAGTTAGTCTTGTTTAGGTTCACTTAGGTTTATTTTTCACTTTTTATTTGGTACCCGTTGGCCGTGGTGTTGGAAGTCCGGTCAACTTTTTTTAAACAGTAGTTATTTTTGGTATAAATTAAGCAGTGGTGTGAACCATAAATTGTTGTTCTGGGCCTGGGTGTTCTTTGTGTATGTTTGTGTTTGTGTGTTTGTAAAGTTAAATGTTATGTTTATAAAGTCCCTTGAGAGATTTATGGGATATACACCTAGTGCGAGCGTTGTCTTTAAAAAATCACACAATATACATACTTGTCCAGTCTCCGGACTGTTCTTCGTTTACTAATGTAAGCGAAGAACAGTCTGGAATGCAATTATTGAGACGGGGAGGACGATTAGGTCGGGAGAGCACGCATCACCATAATCGATAATAGCGAAAACCCGTGCTAGGGCCCACAAATAGTTGTCTCAAGTCTGGGTGTTTCGTGTCCGCTCTTAGTGAAAGAGTTGTTTATTTATAGGAGAAATACAGAGTATACTTACTAGACTGTTCTTTCTTCACAATCATTAGAGGACCATCGTCTGAGTCTGCAGATTGTATGATGTCAGAGACGCTGTTCTCTTCTAGAGCATCCTCGTCGGTATCTATGAACAAGTGCAATTCGGTTTGTACGGCTACTCTTTATTTGCTGAAGCCGTGGAAGAGCCATGCTGAGGCTCTTCTCTGAGGCTGTTACTAAAATTGGTGTTTAGCAATTTTTGCACTTGCTGTGCTTAGCTCACTGAAGGGAAACCTCTCACTTTCTGGGCGAGCAGGGACTCAAAAAACAAACGCATTTTGCTAAAATAGGGATTGCAATCCAGCAAGTGGGATCGCACGATCCAGCGGGATCCTGCATAATTTTAGGCCTTGCATCAGCCGGTGCAACTTTATCCAAATTGCTGCCTTTAATCTACTCAGCAACGCGTTTTACGAGCGGCGTTGACGTTCAATCTTTTGTTTTGCGTCTGAATTGCACGCACACTCGCGCAGTCTGATTTGCGCCATCACGACGCGACATGTCAGTCATTTTGTTTTAGTGTCAAAAACAAAACCACGTAAAATGTAGGCGATCCGCAAGGTTAGTATAATGTTTGTTCACTTGTCGTCGAATTAACTATTATTATAACCCCAAGGAAGATATCGTCCTTGTCCAATATTATATGTTATTGTCTTTATTATACGCAGGACTGCCATTTGTACGATGTAAATCCTGATGTTATTATAAATTTGATTGATTATTTCAAAAAGTCTGAAGATGGAGGGAAAGCAAAATATCTTCTAATGTTCTATTTTTTTTTAATTAGCCAACGTTCTACCACTGGCCTAAAAACCCACTTGAAAACTAAACACTGTTTAATAATAGGTACATCATCTCAACTAAACACGGAGGTATTATCTAAACCCTCACCGTCGACATCATCACAAAATATTGTTGAGGAAGAAGAACTTCCCAAGAAGAAAAGTAAAAAAACTATCGATGGCTTGAATAGCCATAAGGAAAATTCAATGCAAAAAATAGTTTCGTTTAGTTCTCAAAGAGTGGTTTTGAACTTCGAAACTTTCCTAATACAATCAGATCCACAGTTACAAATGTTTCAAATACAGTTAAAAATGACATGATTATCGAATTTTCACATCTCAAGAAACAATCACAAAGATTTTTGCTTGGCTTCGACGAGTGGAAATCTCAAAAAAACCGCCGATATGTGAACGTAAATGTTCATCACAAAGAAACTTGGTCTGATTCGAATACATGGTTCATGTACTGCTGAGCATTGTATTGAATTGGTTAAAGAACGCTTGGCGAGTTTTGGTCTTGACTTTAAAACCGATATTATCGGCATGACCACTGACGGTGCAAGCGTCAAGCTTTGGTTTGCACACGATATACAGTTAGCTGTGTGCGGTATTCTGTACAAAAAAAAGGGTCGAAGGAGATATAGAACTTACAAATAAGTCGTTGACCTATTTGGATATCGATGACGAAAATGTGGAAGTAATAAACGATGAGCAAGGTTTGTGTTAGATATCGACACAAGGGCAAGGGCATCGACACAAGGAATACGATTGCCGGTTCGCTATGAACTGGTTTATTCTATAAACAATACAACGGCCGGCGGCGTCGTGCGGGGGGAAGGGCGCGCTATATACTCGTATCTAATTTTTTTTAATTTTTATGTTTCACTTCATTTTCTCTTTTATTCGATTTTTTTTTCTTAATCTTGTTTTCTCTTCATTGTCTTTTTACCATTTAGTCCTTAACAACGGACATACTGGCACACATCAAAATAATGTTGTGGTATATTTAATAATGCCATTGTATCTATCTGTGAATTGCAGTTGTGGCAGTGATTTGTGTAGGTTCCAAGAACAATTTCTTCAGATTGTATGATTAAAAAAATGCCTTGAACTTGGTTACTATACTTGAATTTTCCAAAAGGTTAATATTGAAGTCACCACAGATGATAACCTTCTTTTTTGATCTTGTTACTTTAACTAATACTTCGTCCATAACACGTTCAAAACAATCATACATAGCTGAAGGAGGTCTGTATACACATACTATTATACTATGAAACCTTTTAGTTCTAAACAGGCTATTTCTGTAGTTTGCTCAACTGATAAACTAACAATGTCAGGGCGCTCTTTAAACTTAAGTTTCTTATTAATGAGTATCATAGTGCCACCATGTATTGCTGTACTTCTGCTGAACGAGCTGCCTACCTGGTGGTGGTCAAAATTGAACATAAACTGATCCCCTTTTAGCCAGTGTTCAGTAATACAAAAAAGATCAATTGCATTGCAGTTCATGAACAGTTCCACCTCCAAGTCTTTGCCCATCATTCCTCTAATGTTTTGATGCATCAAATTTATATTATTTATCTTATTATCTATACTAATATTATAAAGCTGAAGAGTTTGTTTGTTTGTTTGAACGCGCTAATCTCAGGAACTACTGGTCCGATTTGAAAAATTCTTTCAGTGTTAGATAGCCCATTTATCGAGGAAGGCTATAGGCTATATATCATCACGCTAAGAGCAATAGGAGCGGAGCACCAATGAATAATGTTTCAAAAACGGAAAATTTATTACTATTGAGAGACGCAGACGAAGTTGCGCGGGTCAGCTAGTTTTTAATAAATTTACTGCGATTGAACTTTCTATTAGTGTTCAAATTAATAGTGCAAGAGGTAGCCTCTATAGTCTTATCAGTAAATTTTAATTATTTGAAATGTCAATCTCATTATTATGTAACTTATTAGATATGTCATTTAAATTTTTATAAATGTCTAAAGAAATATCTGCCAACGGATTGGCAAAGTCGCTATGGGTAATGTCAATTTGCTCAATAGAAGCAAAAGTTCTTGGCTGTAATGGAAAAATAATATGATAATAATAATAATAATTAGAAAGGTAATGTCTACCTTTTGTCAATGAAATATTATTACTAACAAGCTTGTTAGTGTCGATTAGGTGTAATTTATTACAATAGGGTCCATTTATTTGGCAAGGTAGGTTGTGCATCATTATATTTAAATTATATCTAACATTTTTTTCCTTCTGCGACAACCCTTTGCTAAGAGGAAGTGACGGAAAATGTACAGTCACCATGATACAGTCATGTATGATACGGATACAGATACGCGGCAACTCACTAGCAAATACCTTTGAACCACGTCATGTTTATGTCACGTAAAGAGACCAAATAATTAAATGTTAAATATTACCTTCACAATCATTTGGTTCAAGTTTTACTTCACACTTCAGAGCCTCCACACCAACATTGTCTGCATTCATCTCCAGTTCATGTCCTATGCTCAAGTGTACGACATTGTGCATGGTGAGTCTCTTCTTGCTGTTTATTCCTTGCAGTTTCACTTGGTCGGACTGTTGGCAAGATAAATTATTAACAAATTGAAAACTACATATGTTGTTGTTATTGCTTCAACCCCATTAATATTTGGTACAGGACAATTCAGCAATTCCTATAACAATATGAGAAAAGGAGAACGGCAGATCCTGTACCCCTAGTAATATATGGATGATTTTGAAATTTGTACCGTTTATATAGTCAATCATCCTTAATAGTCGAGATGGCGCTAGTCTTTGTCGTAAATACAAACCGAAATACCCGTATGTACAAACACAATCACCAGTATGGTTATACGGTTATATGGTTTTCCCATCCGAACACAGTGCAGTTCGAACTGAGCCATAATCGAGACTGATGTCCCAACACCCACAACATCTCCAATGCCAGCATCTCCTCTCCAACATCTATTCCATCTGAACTTAATTCCCCCCTAATCCCTTCGAACGCTCAGACCACATCCATACTATAAAGGCGAGACGAGCGACTTTGTAGTATATTCGCAAGTCGCCGGTAGCCTATATCTTCGTCTCAACCACAAAGTGCAACCCTAACAAGCCCACCAATGAACTACGCACTACTACAGATCCAACCATTCCTCGCCTTTCTCCAACGCCAGCACTAGCTCAACCCACACCAGCTACAGAACCACGCGGCCGGCGATTAAGGTGACAGCCAACGCTTAGTGCGGGGACCGCACGCCGTATTTTGATAACTAAATCACCGCGGCAAACTCAAATAGAAGAGGATGGAGTTATGAAGGATATTGATAAGAGGTATTTTAATATAATTTACACATATCCAATATATATTTTTACCCAGGCAGCGAATAAGGCTACTCCTGGTAATGTGTATGGACAGTTCCAGCATCAGGATCCACTGCATCTGCATCTGAGCTTCTCTAAGCATATCTTCATTACTCAATTCAAGCACAGGAACGATATTTTTTTTAACGATAGATGCAGCTACGTCCGGTTCGTAGTGTGAACTGTGCACGAAAGGGCAACGAAAACGACCTTTGAGAATTCCGATAATCCTTTCAATTGTATTACTTGTCTGGATATTAATGTTAGTGTAATGCCTCTCCGGTGTACCAGGAGCTGCATTGATGATTGGAATCATGCGATATATCTTGGACATAGGCCTCTCTTTAGAAAAGAGAAGAAGAAGAGGGGCCTATGTCCAGCAGTGGACTAATAGAGGCTGTTGATGGTGATGATATATCCTGAGTCACCTGCAACAATTTATTATTATTTACATGTTTTTTCTTTTATAATACGGTATTAAGTTACCGTATAAGTTTAGCTAAGTGTATATCACATCAACAGCCTATAATAGTCTACTGCTGGACATAGGCCTCTCCTCTCGAAAAGAACACTTAAAAAATCTTAATGAATATACATGGTTGTTAGGTAAGGTCACAATAAATTCTGAAATAAAATTATATAGCTTTAGAAGACTTAAAATTCATGTACGTAAAATGTAAGTAAAATTATCCTACCTAATTTACTTCAAGCTAACCAAACTACTTATTTGTTTTTTTTTTTGGTCATTGGTGGTAAATATAAACATCAAAAATAATTTAGAATAAAAAAGAAAAGAATTTAGAATAAAAATCGCAAAGAACACTTCACCACACACAGTGGTGAAGTGTTCTTTGAATGGGTGCACATTCCATATGAAAGGATCATGTGTGGCACGCCTTTTTATTTCCGTGCGGAAATCCCCTCGGATAACACCTATCGGTGGCATGTCGGACTCGAACCGACTAAAACCGCACGCCGTCTCGGGTACTATTAACCGGGGAACCAAGTATACCCTAGAAAGGAAGTTCCTGTTGCCCCGACATACCTCGGGCCATCTACAGCAACAGGTAGACGACCCCCCCGTGTGGGAACCCCATGTTCCCTCACTTCCTGGAAGCGAGCGCGCTTCGCAACGCGTTCGCCGCCACCCCGGCCTGCTTCTGCTAGGGTGACAGATGGCCTCACCTGTCACCCCCAGGCCTGCGCTTATGGAGGACCGAGGTCGTTCTACGACCTCCGGCGCCAGAATCGCCTGCGGTACCTGGCCCGTTCCCGGGCCTGGCGGGCCGGGAGAGTCCTAAACCTCTCCCGGTCCCGCTCCGCCGTCTCCTTCTGCGAGCAAATTATGCTCGCAGAGACGGCAGAGTTCCACGCACTCTCGCTCCGCACGATAGCCGCAATCAGGCTATCGAGCGAGAGAACTCCCACTCCGATGGCCGCCACGAGGTCTCGCCTCTGCTCAACCCCCGCCGGGCACTCTGCCAGCGTGTGGAGAGCCGTGTCCACGGTCTGGCCATCGCAATGGTGGCACTCAGGCGTTGGCTCCTTGCGGATCAGACACAGGTGATCCCCGAAACATCCTTTCCCAGTGATCACCTGCGTGAGTCGGTATGAGAGGGTCCCGAGACGCCTCTCGAGACAATCCTCCATAACGGGTTTTACCGCCGCGATGACGGCGTGCCCGGCGCTCGGCTCTCGAGCCAATCCGGGAGACTCGCCGCCTCAAAGGAGATCGTGCGGTACCCCCTTATGATCCTGATGGCCAGCACTCGCGGTCGTCGCAGTATCGCGATACTGGGCACCCGTAAAGGGCCATGGACCGCACAAGACCCGAGTAGAGTCTCCTGCAGGAGTCATCGGGTCCCTTCATGTTGGGCAGCAGCCGCGCCAACGAACGCGCTGCCCCAACCAACTTGGGGACCAGACCTCGGAAATGATATCCAAAGTCCCATCGGCCATCGAGTACGAGCCCCAGATACCTGATCGAGGGCTCGATGCCGATGCGAGTGCCTCCTACCGTGAGGCTAGATCCCTCAGGCGGCTTCCTACGAAGCCCGTGGAAGAACAGGGCCTCGGACTTGTGCAGAGCCACCATGAGACCCAGCCGCCGGATTCGCTCAACGACTTGGGCAACCCCGGCCGTGGCCCTCAGGGTTGCCTCGTGGTGCGTCTAACCGCGCGCCGTCACAAGTGTGTTATCCGCGTAGCACACGACGGCGACACCACGAAGCACCCAGTCGTAGCCGATGTTCCACAAGAGTGGCCCTAACACCGATCCCTGCGGAACACCGCACGACATTTCACGCCTACCGAGACCGGTCCTACTGGGGTAGACGACAGCTCTCTCCGACAAATATGCCCCGACTATGCGGCGGAGGTAGAAAGGCACTTCGTGATACACGAGCGCCTCCCTGATGCAGCTCCAGGGCAGAGTGTTGAAAGCGTTGGCGATGTCCAAGGACACCGCCAACACCACTTCGCCCCGGGAAACTGCTTCCTCCGCCAGAGCCTTCACGCGCATGATCGCATCCACGGTGGAGCGCCCCTCACGGAAACCGTACTGGTTGTCCGCCAGATCCGGCCCCACCATCACGAGATGCTTGACGAGGCGCCTTGCAATCACTCTTTCAAAGAGCTTGCACACCTCGTCAAGCAACACTATGGGCCGGTAGGCGGACGGTGAGTCCGCCGGGCGCCCCTCTTTTTGGATGAGGACCAGTTTCCCCGTCTTCCACAATTTCGGAAACTGGCCCCGCTGAGGCATGCGCTGAAGAACCCTCGCAGTCGGGGCTCGAGAGCCTCGTCGACTAAGGCCAGGACCCACGCTCGGCCAGGAATGCCATCGGGTCCCGGGGCGGTGTTTTTAGCTTTAAGCCGTAACACCGCTACCCTTAGTTCCACCCCAGTGACCTCAGGCACGTCGTCGTCATCCACGCTAGGCGCCTCAAGCGCCGGAGGCGGAGCCATCTGTGGCGGAGTATGCTCCACCACTCGCGTTGGGAACAGGGAGCCAACGACCCTCTCAAGCAGCTCTGGCTGAAGAAACCGGGTGAGCAGCGGGGCCCATGGGCGCATCTTGCCCCTAACCATACGGTATGGGCGTCCCTACGGATCCCGCTCCAGCGTCTCCAGATGTGTGGCACCCCCATAGCTAGTATCCGCACTGGTAATTTGCATATCGGCATCACAAATCTAAAAGAAAGTTGCACAGATTGCTAAAATTTAAAGTAGGTATATACTTAACTTAGTTCCACATAATTGTGTATTACTAATTACCAATTGAACATTTAGGGAGTGCTATCACTCCCCATGTGCACTGAAGTCACCAATTTTTTTTTTAATAAGACAACATTAGAAAAAAATCCTGTCTTATTTTACTTTACTTTACAAACATACATGAAACGGACAAAAAAACAATTTGTGGATTACACAAAGTGTCGTCTCATGTGGGGTTTGAACCCACAACACTCGGCGTAGTAGGAAGCGGCGTGGCGACCGCTTAAACTACTACGCCATCCGTGCAGTCTGTCTCTCCAATTGGTCTTTGATAGGACCCAGTACCATAAAATGACAGGGCAGTTAATATCTAAACCAATAAAGTATTTTGACTTATTTGCTAGTAAAGTGGAGGGTACAAAATTAAGTAAGTATTACAAATAACATGAAATTTGGCATGCAAACGTTAAAGTATTATACAACATAAATTGTTAGGAAATTATTGAATTATGTTACAATTAAATTAAAATAAACTGAAAGTTGTTGGGTACATACTATATTGTTTTTATACTTTGAGGTTACTTGTATATTTATGACCGGTCTGCTGGTTACTGACCCTGACGGCTAAGCTAGACAACCCACAACAGGTTCTATTCGTACCCAAGACAAATAATTGTGTGATAAGCATTTGTTCTGTATCTGGCTGTTAATTTTCTATACTATGTACGTATTTATTTTAAAATTGTATAAGTATATTTATCAGCAGTCTGATTACCATAACAAAGCTTTGCCTAGTTTGGGATCAGTGTGTAATGTGCTATGTGTAATATAAAAAAAAAGAAAAAAAAAAAAGTGAATGTTAATGTAATCTATGTTCGTCATAAATGAATTAACTAACTAGTGCGGCACCACAAATTCTAACAAAACTAATAATCTCGGGCGCCACGTGCCTTAACCTTAAATGAACACAGACAACTAATAACAAATACAATGAATGCCTCAAACAGCTCGGTCAGCGCTAGCCTTTAATCTAGGATGGGGGGCAGCTATTACATAATGAGATATTATAAGCGTAAGTGGCAGTTTATTATCCCGTAGTGTCTGTAGAGTACATGGTATATTATAGGTCTAATTACAAATATAACTCTTATACTGAAATTAGTACTGTCATTAATGCAATCTGTTTACCTTGTTAATACAAATTAAAAGTAAATATTTTTTGAAAAGTCACATAAAGACTGTTAGGTAGGTAAAGATTTAAGGGTAGTTATCATAACGACCTACTCCCATAATAAAAATAACACCCCTTAGAGCCTGCAGTATCCGTTATGACAACGCCGACAAAATTAATACAACAAAAAAAAACGTACCCAATGACTTTGGCTCTGTCCGTTTGAAACTACGGTATAATTAATTCCGGTATAATTAGCTCACTCGTGCTCCCACGTGGTTGTAGTGGCGGGGTAAGTATTCCAAGCGTCCTGGCTCCGGTCCCAGGCAGATCCTGATAATGGGCTAAAGGGCCAAAGGCCAAAGGGCTTTTCCTGCCATTAGCGGTACTTAAGAAGGGAGATCCACCCTCCGAAGCAAACTAAATCCTTGGATCGGGCAGGTAGTGAGGTAAAAACTAATTGTAACGTAAGGACATTACAATCTGATAAGAAGGAAACCCAAACTAATAATAAAAAAAAACCCTGTTTGACACTGCAACAACGAAAATTATAGGTTAATTGCCTATCTCCAAAGATGAAATCTAAGTCTGGTAAGATACAATAATTTACTCACCAGGGTTCCAAATCGTCTCACAAATAAAGAGGCGTCAGAGGCGTTACCAATAATGCCTGTAACCAAATAAACAAAGATTTAAAACAACTAGTCTGCATAAGCCAAGTACGAACACGTGGCGGAACACTACTTACCAAAAAAGCAAACTAATATTTCCAATAAAAAACTCGGTTGCCCAACAAGACTGGCCAACAATAAAAAATGAATTAATCCTCTGATTATAGCAAATTGAAACGGATTACAATTGTAAAAAAAATATAATAGCTCGACCCTCCTATTTCACACGGGCAGCGGCCAAAAGTGAACAACCCATGTTGCCAGAGCTAAACTTCCGTTTCGCCCTAGAATCCGACAAAAAATGTTGCCAGAACAAGAAAAAACTAAAATCGAAAGTATACCATAGTCGATTAGAACAAACCAACAGATCTCGTCCGTGACGCCGTCTATCGGAGCTTACTGAAACGTCAGAAACTTCAACTGTCAAACTAAAAACACGTCGATAATTAAATTTTCTGTAATGGTGCGAAATGCACCGTCACATATGTTACCTTCCTTAAGTTACCTTATTTAATTACATTGTCCATATAACTATATTCTAAAGCACAGTTTTAACTTACCTATTTTTACAAAAAGGTCCGTAGACCTCACAGGTCTTCTAAACATTGGAAAATCCAAACAAAGTTAATTTGTTAGACATCTAAAATAACCAAGATCGTATTAAAACAAAACGCATTTTATCACATTCTTTTACATTAAAATTAATAATACGAAACACAATTACCGTAAAGTAGATAAGTTTTACTTAAAACTCAATTTTAACACACAAATACGCAAAAACCATTCAGTTTAGGTTAACAAATAGCAATTTTTATTGGATCACAGTTGAGCCTATTATTTTGACAGATGAATAGACTTTTATTGAGCTTGTAGTACAGTTTGTAATATAGTATGCGGTTATGGTACGAATTTAAGTGCGTTGAACAAGAATAGCAGTTCGGTTTAGGTCTGTTCCATTTGTTTACATTGTAATTTGAAACTGAGCATTAAATTTTCGACGTCAAGGTACGAATTAATAAAACAATTCAGTTTAGGTCTTCAATTGGATCGCAATAAGAGTTCATGGTAGGGCTACAGTTCTGATTAAGCAAAAGAAATGATAAGCCATGCTAGTATGTGGGCTCGACTGGGCAAAAACAAAAGATCTGTCTTATCACATCTCATTTAGATCTTGCCCCTACCTAAAATATATTTGAAACAGTTATTTGGGATACGGTTATAGTATATATATATATATATTTACAGTAAATAGTATTATTTAAGTACTTCCTTTTGAGTACAAACATTTCACAAATCAATGGAGGTATTTATTGCATTGTATCAAATGCTACCAAATTTATGAGCCTAATCTTTTTTAGAAGAAAATATAAAGTTTTGTAACTATAACCAACCTCATTGCTGCTCAGCATTAGTGTCAACAGCTCCTCACTCTGGAGACAGCACCTCCTCAACTCATAGCAGTTTTCGAGCCTTGCATAACATATGTAGCAAGCCAGTAAAGGCTTGCCATCTTTAGTTTCCAACTGTAAACAGAATTATTAAGGTCTATATTAGCCAAACAACCGACATAATAAAGAATTTCTACACTTAATTTCTACATGTTGATTTAGACTACACATTACTACATTATTTCTGTCTACATGTTGATTTGGAACCTAAACCTTTGGATTTGAACTCACTTAGTTAATGCCCAAGTATCACATCTCATCACATCAACAGCCATTAATAGTCCACTGCCAGCCATAGGAATCTCCTTAGTAATAAGGTTTTGTGCTACTATACTACGCTGACAAGACGGGTTGGTATAGGGTTTGTGTCAAGTTTTCCTTTTCTTTGCAGTGCTGTTGTCCTGCGTAGTTTGCTCCCTTAGTCGGCTCTTACGACACCCACGGAATGAATCGGGGTAGTGACATTCCGTATGCTCAGTCTAATCTTGGAGTAAAATATTAGCAAAGCAAATAGTAACAATGACAAACGCCAGACAGAGGCGTGCATGAGGACTGATAATCATCACACATTTGTTGCTGATTAGTTAAACTCACTCAAACATGTATTAACTTGGATTTCACTAAATGATTTTTTATATTGTTTGCATATAAATATTTTCACTCATTGTACATGGAACGAGAAACACCACGCACTGTACAGCCAATTTCGGCTTTTGTTACCAGTCCATCGGTATAAGAAATGATTTAGCAATAACTTACCGGCATCAAAACCAAAGACTCGTACATTTCTTGTAGATGAGTTTCGACAATCGAACGCAGTCGAATGTCTTCTCCTAAACAAACTCTGCACATTGAAAGCCTTTCCATTTTTTATTCTATGGCAAGTGTACGCTCTTTCTTTGTACCACTACAATCACTTTACTTCACTTTTGTATTTTTTACCGTCTGTATCTCTTACTGTGGGTTATAGGTTAACTTATATTAGTGTATTATCTATGATAGCAATTTTTTTTTTTTTTTTTGTATTTTTATGGCTTGGTAGCAAGACCTTTAAGCCAAGTCTTAATTTTTGATAGATAACTTCACTATTTTCACTTCACTTCAATGTTCAATCTCAATCAAAAGTGCATTTGACAGATGTCAAAAATTTCCACATGTATTTTTTATGAAATTGTAAATTGGTTTGAAGCAGTCCACATTTTTTATTAAAGCACTAAGGCGGCGGGAGGGATCGATTGTTGTCAAAAAAACTTTCACTTCATTAAGTTCACTGGCAAGGATTAAACGGTCTAAGGAATACGCTGGACACGAGAAGATCATAATATGATCTACATCACGGACACTGCCACAGTTGATACATTTGTCATCTTCAATTATTCCAAGTCTTAGAATGACCAAAACGAAGTCGATTGATTGTGGTGATAAAGTCACGGCTGGCACTTGGTAAACAATAAAACCAAGGCTTGCATGGTAAGTCTTGTTGGATGTTCCCATACCATTTTCCCTTAACTTCCTGATCTTTTTTCTAGAATTCTTTCCATAGCTTCTTTACATCATATTTTACGGTTGAGTAACAATCTGTCATTGGTATATTTACAAATAATGATACATCCAATGAATTAATTCCTTCATATGCAGCCTTATCAGCTATTTCATTGCCTGAAATTTCTTTATGTGATGGAATCCACATAAGAGAAATTTCCAGGCCTTTTTTCATGCAATTATAAATAATTTCTCTTATTTTAAAAATCAAATATGATGATTTAAAGTGAATTTGTGAGCTTTCTAAAGATTTAATTAAACTTAAGGAGTCAGTAAAAATTAAAAATTTTTGTTGATCATTTACAAACGAAATGATCTTAACTGCCTCTAAAACTGCATAAGCCTCTGCAGTAAATATACTACAATTACTATTCAGAACAAAACTTTGAACGAATTTAGTCTGAGGGTTATAAACAGCACTATGAACATAATTTTCCCCTTTACTGCCATCAGTATAGAGTGTGTAGAAATCTCTATTTTCACTTAAAAATTCTAACATATCCTGATTATTATTAATAGAATGGGTTATTATTGGGATTTGATACAACAAACAATCATAAGAATAAGAGTAACATGGCCAAGGAGATATTGCATATATTGATGGGAAGTTTTTCATCATTTCCAGTAGTATGCGGGTCAACTCGGGAAACTGCCCATTGAGAAGATCAGCCCCTGATGTCAAGGGATCATTGCAGACTAACTCGCAAGATACAATTCTTTTGATTATATGTAGGTTATTTGAAGCTAATAACTTAATACTATATCTTTCTGCAAGAAATAACCTTCTCAATGTTAGAGGCATGATATTTGTTTCAACCTCCATTGCTCTGATGGGAGTTGAGCACATAGCTCCTGAAATGATCCTCAAAGCCTTGTTCTGAATAATATCTAATTTATGTACATATCTACTATCTAAGTAAGATAAACAACTATAATCAAAATGACTTCTAACTATGGCTTTATAAAGAATAGATAGTATCTTTGGGTCTGACCCCCAAGATACCCCTGCTAGACACCTCATAATGTTTAGACCTTTAATAGAGTTTTGAGAGATGTATTTAATGTGCTTCTCAAAAGATAAGTTATTTTCAATAACTATTCCTAGAAATTTATGATGGCTCACTTGAGGAATAACTTCATTATCAAATATAATTTGGGTATTTGGGGAGTCCTTACTAAAAATCATAGCACTACTTTTAAATGGATTAATTTGTAGAGATAATTTGCCGCTATAATATGAATGTAATTCCTCAAGTGCATAGTTTAGTCTATTAATAGCAATATCTACATTATTATTTACAGAATATAATACAAGGTCATCAGCAAACTGTAAAATATTTACAAAATCAGTATTTACATATTTACAGATCTCACTGGTATACAAATTGTATAGCAGCGGGGATAAAATTGCCCCTTGCATTGTGCCCTTGGACACAATTCTTGGGCCATGTAATATGTTGTTATGTCTTACATATAGTGTGCGGTTAATTAAAAATTGATGCACCCATTTTGCAAATAAACCAGGTATACCTAGATCAGTTAACACCTTAACTAATATTCCAGGATGAACATTATCAAATGCTCCTTTTACATCCAAAAAGACACATACAGCATTTGCTTTACTATTTTTTGCATATTTCAGATCAGATAAAAGGGATACGAAACTGTCTGCACAGCTGCTGCCCCGTCTGAAACCATATTGAACATGTGGAATGATGCCTTCAGATTCAACAAACCAATCAAGTCTGCTTTTAACAATATTTTCAAAAAATTTACCTATACAAGAAGATAGAGAAATGGGGCGATATGAATCAGCGCTATCTGTCGGTTTATCTGGTTTAAGGACTGGTACAACACACTGAGTTTTCCAAGAGTGAGGAATTATTTGTTTTGACCATAAAGCATTGAATATTTCTAATAAAACTAGCTGACCCGCGCAACTTCGTCTGCGTCTCTCAATAGTAATTAATTTTCTCCGTTTTTGAAACATTCTTCATTGGTGCTCCGCTCCTTTTGGTCTTAGCGTGATGATATATAGCCTATAGCCTTCCTCGATAAATGGGCTATCTAACACTGAAAGAATTTTTCAAATCGGACCAGTAGTTCCTGAGATTAGCGCGTTCAAACAAACAAACAAACAAACAAACTCTTCAGCTTTATAATATTAGTATAGATATCTAATACAGTTGAATCTAACTTTTTTATTAGAATATATGGAAAATCATCTAAACCTGGACTAGTATTTTTACGAGACTGAAGACTTAACAGAAATTCGAATCTTGAAAAAGGTTCTAACAAAAATTTTGATTTCTCATTATTATTATTAAGATTATAGTACATATCTAGATTGTCTACAGTAACTGAGGTATCTGCCGACAATTTATCCATAAAAGAAGCTATAAATTCGTCACTGTATGATCTATTTTTGTTTTTATTTATACCTTTAAATCTTTTAATGTAGTTCCAGATTAAACTAATAGGAGTAGTTCTATTAAAGCTTTCCGAAAGCTTTCGCCAACCACTATTTTTCTCCTCTGCAATAGTTCTTTTTTTTGAAGCATCTTTCTTTTTATACTCAATGTAGTTCTCAATAGTCGGATTTGCTCGATAGTATTTCAAGGCCTCATAAGAGTTGATGACACTCTTCTCACATTTATCATTCCACCAGGGAGCTGGGGGTTTACTCAGAAAAGTTGTATTTCTAGTAAATCTAGGAATACACTCTTGCTTCAGCGTGTTTAAATACTGACAAAAACATTCATAAGAAACCATAGGATTTGTAACAGTTATTTTTTAGTATATTTGTAATGTCAGTCAGTCTCAGACGGCGTGCTTGTTCGTTTGTGGCCTTCTGGTTCGAATTCAAGTTTCTCGGTACCCTCTGGCAAGCTGGCAGTCACGCGGCTCCCAAAGCAGCCGTACCCAAGGGTTACGTACTTCTATTTAACTTTATAAATACCAATAGTGAACTTTTCTCAATATCTAATATAAATAGCCGACTCGGGCGGAAGGGGAAGTGACCTCCTGGAGTGAAGACGAGGAGGCTCCGAGCACCATCAGCTCGGCTCTGACGCGCTCCGCTGCGGATTTTCTTGTACCCACTGATTATTATTTTTTTTTTTCTTGTAACTTTAATTTTGTTTTTGAAATATACATGTATGTATGACTGAGGTGTAAGTTGTTTTCCTCTAAGGAATCCCGTAGGTTTCCCACACGCACACACTTCTGTTCTTTTAGAAGGCGCCCTGAGGTAATCTCATAAATCTCTCCACTGGGTCAGCCGGTGAGTAGTCCGCCTAAGAAGAAATTATTAAAAAAAAATATTATTATTATTATTTTTGTAATCTTAATTTTTCTCAGCTCAAGGCTGGTTTCAACTGTATTTACGGGCCAAAACCAAGTAAATACAGTGAGGTGTGTGCCTTTGTTATGTAGATGTAGATGGTGGTTGCTGTGTGTGTTGTGCTGTTCCGTTCTCTTCAATATCCATGAACTTTCTGACTGTTCGGCAAGTGTTCAATATTGCTGCTTTCTGTAGGTTAAAATACACGGATTCATTTAAATTAATTAATTTAAGGCTATGGTGAAGATGTTTAGGTATAACTCCTGTTGTAGCTAGAACTATGGGTACTATGTAAACTTTCTCCTGTCTCCAGATTCGTATTATTTCTTCTTTTAGTTCTGTGTATTTGCTAATTTTTTTCTGTGATGGTTTTCTGTAGATTGTGTGTATTCGGTACTGCAATATCAATTAGGTAGGTGGTTTTGTTAATTTTGTCTTGTAGGGTTATGTCTGGTCTGTTATAGTGGATGGTTCTATCTGTGAGGATGGCGCGGTCGTAGTAAAGTTTGTGTGAGCTACTTTCTAATACAGATTGAGGAGTATAATTGTAGTAAGGTGTGTTTGTGTTTTGTATAAGATGATGTTTGAGTGCTAATTTTTGGTGGATGATGTTAGTTATTTGGTTATGTCTATGTGTGTAATCCGTTTGTGTGAGGGTAATGCATGCTCCAGTAATGTGCTGAATGGTTTCAGATTGAATGTGGCATTTTCGGCACTTATCATCTGTAACGGTTGCATCTTTGATTATATATTTTCTATAATTTTTCGTATTAACTATTTGGTCTTGTATAGCTATTATAAATCCCTCTGTTTCTGGAAATAGGTTACCAATTTTAAGCCATGAATTTGACGCTATTGTATCAATGTGGGGTTGCTCTAAATCATGAGGGTGTCTTCCATGTAGTACCTTTTTTTTCCAGTTTTCTATTTTGTCTGCCTGTGGGTCTATGTTATTAGGGTTGTGTATTCCAGTCATTGATATAATACTTACATAGATGAGTAATTACCGCCTAAAATCGTTGCTACTCCACATCTGTCCACAGGCATATGCGTAGCAAACGTCAATTCAGTATTCAATGTGGCGTCAACCGAGTTGAACATAGCGACACATGACAGTAACAATCGCCAAAATGGCTAAATGCGTAGTGAAAGAATGCGATTCAAGGTCACAAAACATTAATAAATCATGCGGAATTACTTTTCACGTGTAAGTTAATGGTTTTTGTATTGATAATATCGTAAATAAAGCTATAATTGAAATAAAACACTGATAATTGTAATTTAGAATCAGTGTTACCATTAAAAAATCATTTTGGTTTTCCCACATTAGTGGGAGAATTTATAATTTATGAAATAATATGCTTCATACTGTTTTTAAACATTTTGCCAATAATAATAAAATATAGGAAGAACGGTAGTTGTTAGGGCTGGACCGATCACTTTTTTTAGGGACCCGTTGAACGTTCACTGCGAGCTTGGGAGAAGTGCCAAGCTCGCAGTGCTGGAGACTTTTGTACAAAAGAATTAATTCATTGTTTTTCTTAATTTATTATCAATTTTAAATAATAATTGTACAAAATAATAATAATAATAATAAAAAATGTTTATCATAAAAATAAAATAAAAAAGTAAATAAACATAAATAATTTTTTTTATAAAATATAAATAAAAATTTTTTTTTTTTTTTATTTGTTTTTTAAATTATAATAGAATTTGCAAAACACGCTGGGGATTATTTATTATCAGTACAAGTTGATCATTCACTTTTATTATTAAATGCTATTATTTTTACATACGTAAAAATAAGATTGTATCATGAAAGTAAAATATCCACACAAACTTATAAAAAAGAGTCTAAAAGACCATTGTATACAAAACTGATGCTTCACAGCGCAGTTTGATTTTACACTGAATATCAACCCTTTTAACCAAATATTTCCAGTTATTTTATTATTTATACCTATTCTATTCAATTCGAAATATATTATTTAGAATATTTAAATTAATTTATTTTATTACAAAATTGTTTTTTAAAAAAATTGTTTCTTAGTTGTTATGGGTAAAATGTCATACGGTAGTCAACACTGGCCCACCATCGTAAAGTTATATCTTTGTCTTTGTCTAATCCGAGCGATGGTAATGTTCTTGTCTCGCGTGTAAATGAGACATAAATATGTTTACTTTCAAATGTTTAGTGGTATCAAAGCTACGTCGTCAAAGTTCAAAAGTGGTTACACTTTTTTCGACGTGTGATAATGAGGTTTGCTTCTCTAGTGTTGTTTTAACTCAATGATTCCAGTGTGATCATTTAAGTTTAGTGGTGTGAAATTGTAGTCGTTTAGAGTTACCTATGGCTTTATGGATGTTACTTGTGTGTGATTTTGTGCGAAAGAATGTTTTTAGATTATAAACTTGTTTTTGCCAAAGATGATAAATATCTATTAGACCCCTGCCACCATTTTCTCTTTTGATAGTAAGTCTTTCTATGGCGGATTTAGGGTGTAGGTTGTTGTGTTTGGTTAATGTAGTGCGTGTAGTTCGTTCTATTTGCTCTATGTCAGTTTTTGTCCATTTTATAATGCCAAATGAGTAGGTTAATATTGGAATAGCGTATGTGTTTAATGCTTTTATAAGATTTTTAGCAGAAAGTTGGGTTTTGCATAAAGTGTTAGTTCGACTTTTATATTCAGTAGCTAATATTTGTTTGATTGAGGTGTGATCTAGCCCTTTAAGTTGTTTATAACCTAAATATTTGTATAAATCTGTTGACTCCATAGCTGCTATCGTACTTGACTCATCCACTGCGTAGTCCCCAGGGCGTATTTTCCCTCTGATTATGTGTAACGTTTTACACTTATCCAGTCCAAATTCCATATTTATATCTTTACTAAACTTTGTTGTATTTTGTAATAGTTTTGTCATTTCTTTATCGGATTTTGCATATAGTTTAATATCGTCCATGTATATGAGATGAGAAATAATAGTTTCTTCTGTAGAATTCCTCAGACGATATCCTGCCTGACATCGCTGCAGCAAATGAGACAAGGGATTCAAGGCAAGACAGAAGCACAAGGGGCTCAAGGAATCACCTTGATATATACCTTTTTTTATAGAGATTTGTCGGGTCGTGACTGTTCTATCATTCATATTTAGATGTAATGTGGTTTTCCAATGGCTCATAATATCGCGCATAAAATCTGTGATTTTAGGGTTAATTTTATAGATGTGTAAAATTTTTATAAGCCAAGAATGTGGGATGCTGTCAAACGCTTTCTTATAGTCTATGTAAGTGCAGTGTAAGTTTCTGTTTTTTGTAGTAGCATGTTTATGGATAGTAGAGTCTATGATCAGCTGCTCCTTGCATCCCATGTGTCCCCGCCTGCATCCTTTTTGTTCTTCTGCTATTATGTGATTGTGTTCAATGTGCATATTAATTTTGTGGGCTATTGCTGATGTAAGAATTTTATATATAGTAGGTAAGCATGTGATAGGTCTGTATTGAGAAGGCTGTGGTGAGTGTGCGGTTTTTGGCAGCATATATGTTATACCCATACCTATAAATTCAGGTATATTCTGTTTCCCCAGAATTATATATGTTAAGTTTTTGGCTATAGGTTTGTGAAATGATGTTATCTTTTTGTACCAGTAATTATGTATTTTATCTATGCCAGGAAATTTCCAGTTGTGTAGTTTACCTGTTACGTGTGCAATATCGTCTTCTGTAATACAATCAAATTCCATTTCTTCTATTGAATTCCATTTATTTTCTTCTTCTGTAATCCAGTCTGCTTTATCATTGTGTTGTACCGGTTCTTCCCAAATACCTGACCAAAATGTTTCAAATTGTGTCTGTGTAGGAATGTCTATGTTTTCGGGTCTAGTTGTAGCAGTTTGTGGTTTCGATAGGTTTCTATAAAATGATTTTTCATTGAGGGTGAATAACATGTTGTCATTTTTACGCTGTTGTGCTTTTTTATATCTTTTCAGTCGATGTACTTTAAGTGCTAATTTTTGTTTTAATGTGTCTAGGTATTCTTCGGGTTTTCTATTATTATTTTCGTGTCTAGTGTGAGTGCTTTGTCTTCTAAAAATTTGTTCTACTCTCTTAACTATTTTGTTTGACCTGTTGTTGTTGATATATTGGGTAAGTCTGCCGCAATCTGCTCTAAGTTGTTCAATGTCTTTTTCTAGTCTTATTTGCCATGGAGGTTTACTATTCTTTCTTAGTATATTTCTAGGGTGATCTATTATTTTATAATTTAGTTCTTCACTTATAACTAACGCTGTGCAGTATATTAAGGTATGAATATCTGTTAATTGTGTATCTTCGGATAAAAATTGGTGTAGTATGTTATGATTAAAAAAGTGTGTTAATTCACTAAGTTTCCTACTGTATTTTAATTTAGGCAATTTTGGTCGAGTGATTGGATCCATTTTAGAGTATAACGCTAATGCTGTTCTAAATTTGTCTTGTACTTTTGTATCTTATCTGATGAGGGGTTAACATTTTGCATAATCTCTATATCATTCTCAAGGGTTAAAGTTATAGTCTCAGGTTGTGTGGATATCTGTGAAGATTGTGTGATTGTGTGTGGTTGTGACTGTGTAGGTAATGCTGTTGTTACTGATTGAGTATTGTGAAGTTGAGGATTCGAATTATTTTCTATATACTCGTAGATGTGTTCATTTTGCTGTAGTTGCATTCGTATTTCTTCTTTTAATATGTGTAGTGTTTCCTCGGTTAGTAGTTTATTTCTAACAATTGTTCTTCTTTGATCGGCAATTCGTTGTTCAGTAACGTTGATATCGGGATAGTGTCGTGTAAAAAGTTCGTGTAATTGTTTCCTATATGTTGTCATGTCTGTCTCTAATTTAGTGATTTGGTAGTACGTACGCATGATGAATAGGTTCACTTCTCTACTCCACCTCATGCGTACTCTAGGTTTTCCACTCTTAGTGGACGCAGGTAAAAAGGCATTCACCTCCTGCGTAACAGCTAAGGTTGGATTCGGTGTTTCGTGTGAATCTTCATCCACGAAAGACACCGGTGTAGGTCTGTACGAGCTAGTTGAGGGACTATATGGTTCAGTTACTGATAGCGATGTCAAAGAATTTAAGCTAATATTGTCATTGTCAGTCTGTCTGTCAGTTTGGTTATTAATATTATTATTTCTAATTGAGTTCCGGCGACCCCCGGGTAGCGGCCTTAAATTATACTTATTGTTTTTATTTCGCATTTTTTATCATTTCGTTCCCACGAGTAGCTGGGGACATACGGTCCACCGCGGCATAGCCCCGCGTTCACCACGGCAAGGGTACTTTAAACTGAAGGTCCCCCTTTCTTCAGAGTTCGAATATTATCGACTAAGCTCCCCCTTAGCCACGCAGCCCTTGGCATATTCTGTTCCACCTTGGCTTGGGTTTTCCCTCCTTACATTCCTACCTCCCTGCTTAACTACCTATCTATTGTCTACCAGCCTACCTATCCATTAACTTATCCACCTATCTACCCATTTAATTAACCGTCTATTTTGTCGCTCTACTGCCTGCCTACTCTAATTCCTACCTACCAGTGCCACGTTAGCCACGCCAGTAATTTCTCTTTCGTGTGTCCGCCCCCCACGTGATCAGATGGTCGATCAGGACGTGTGGTTGGATTTTTAGGGGGCTTATTATTATTATTATTATTATATTATTATCATGTACTGACCACTCACAAAGAGGAGTAATACAAGGACTGGTTAAAGTTACATCTATAGCAGAAGGGCTACGATTAGGATAATTAATCGTTGTAAATGAGCCATCATTTAATATACATAAATCACACTCTTCTATCACATCGAACAATTGAAGGCCTCGTGCCTTAGTAGAAACGCAGCCAAAAGCTATGTGATGAGCATTAAAATCTCCTGCTACGAATATTGGTTTAGGTAGACCATTTATTATTTTCTTTAATTTAATCATTGGCTGACTGCCAGTAGGAGGACAATAAACACACAAAATAGACATGGTACCAGTATCGATGGAAAGCGATAAGGCAATTGTTTGAACCTCTTCATAAAAATCTGTTTGTATTAAAGTATATTTAAAAATAGGTTTTATCAGAATAGCTACACCGCCATGTTCATTCTTTGCATTTTTGTAAAATATATTATAACCAGGGATATTAAAGTGTTGATTGTTTTTAAGCCATGTTTCATTCAATAAACAAATATCAATATTATTTTCTGTCAAGAATTTAATAAGTAAAGGTTTTTTGTTTTTAACACTTTGAATGTTGTGAAGAGCGATTCTTAACTGTGAAATACGAGAAGATCTGGGATCCATTTATGGTAAATTTTTAAGAAGCATATCTTTGATTGTTGTTGTAGATATGGGAGAGTCATCAACCTTATTAGCCAATTCAATTAATGTACGAACAATTGCCATGGTTAAGTCATTATTTACAAGTAACTGTGCTTTAACATCAAAAGAAGCAGCTTTCGCTGGGGTGTGAGACTTATTTAAATTTAAAGATTTATTTACACTAGAGTTTCCTTTTTGTACATCTGGTTGGGGAGATTTTAGTTCAGGAAAATCTGATACATTGTGAGTATTTACAACAGAGGAGTAAGTGATTTTGCTTTTCTTCTCTATAATTTTTTTCATTTTTATGGGACAGGCCCTTGAGATGGCCATATGAGGCCCACTGCAGTTAACACAGCAGAGCTTATTTGGCTTCTCACACTCTTTATAATGATGATCACCAGCACAACAGCTGCAGCGCTGTTTGCCACTGCAGATCTTGGCTGAGTGATTGAATTTAAAACATCTATAACACTGCTGCAGAGGAGGAATATAATCAAAAACTCTGTAAGAGAACAGGTCATATTGAACATTATCAGGAAGTGTATTTGATAGAAATGTAATGCTTACAGTTTGTAAAGGTACACGTTCCTGTCCTACTTTTTTTAAAAACCGTCTGATTGAAATTATTTCGTAGATCGACGATAGTTTTGAGTACAAGTCCTTGTTTGATATATTCGTTGGAACAAATCGTATGATACCGGTTTTTTCAATATGAGCAGCTGGAATGAATGCTCGCATGGAATTTTTCTCTAAGAATGTCTTATTATTAATAAAGTTATTGGCCGTATTGAATTGTTTAAATATCACCACAATCTTATTCGCATTTATTCGCCAAATTGCCACTACACCTTTGATTCCACTTGAAAAAATATGGTTCAGATATATCGGACTTTTGTTGCCCAGTCTCTCGTTTGAAGTTGATTCAACGAACACTTTAAACTCAGTTGAATTCGAATTTTCCGGATATAACCGTTTATAGTCTGGTTTGTAATACGGTAAGAATATATTGTCCTCACCGCCGTCGTTTTTTTCACCGTCTTTCTCGGTGACCCTTTTCCTAGGCCTTTTATTACTCTGGGCCGGGGGATTATCACCCCCGCCCTCATCGATAATCATTTTTACCTCTCTATACTAGATTTTAATTATATACACTCAACTATATACACTAAATTACAATGGAAAAAAAAATTTTGCAAATTTGTTTAAAATTTTCCGCCCTTTCAGTTCAAATTCCCGCCTAGAATCCTCCCTATGATAGCAACTGTCGAGGCCAGTGTTGCCAGGTCACTTGAGTCGAGAGTTACGTTTCATGCCCAGAAATGTGTTTTTTTTTTTAAATTACATGTTACGTGAAGTCAAAAGTTACGAAAAATAAGAAATGAAACTTCCATATATCACAAAAAAAAACAAAAAACTTTCATGGAAAGTTCTGCCTACTCCATGAATTGGAACTCAAACATAATTATTTACAGCTACCGATAGGTGAAGCTTGTTGATTAGTTAGAATCAGAAATTTCAAGTGGCTTCTTTAATATGCTGTTTTTCTTCTGTTATGATTTCTTAATTTATATTTTAACTATAAAAAAACATGCAAAAATAATACAAATTTCACCCTTATGTTTTTTATTTCAGCGAAACGAAACGAATAACGAATGACTGGCGGACGTACGTCAAAATTTCAAATTATTTCAAAACTTCTCTGCTTCTAGTTATCTGTTCTGTGCTGTTTTAAACTTTAACTCTGCTTCTCCCTTGGACCCCGTGTTAAGATACGTTAACGATTGACCCTACGCTGTGAATAACCAATACCTGCTTACTTTTGGGTTTGGATTAGACGACATTTTAAATTGCTTATAACATCAGCTTTTAAGTGCTTTTCTGGTTGTCTTCCTTATAAAGGTATGGTTTAGCCGGTTTTTGTTTAACAAAATTCACTTTGCATGTAACTGCACTATAAGAAACACTATGATCTCATAGTCTACGAATCTTTCTCGGTTTTATAATAAGAACACCAAGACCTTAAAAACCAAGACTACTATTATAAGATTGTACCAAAGTCTGGTCAGGTAACACCACTGGAAAATCGTCATAAAATTTTAAAGCGCCGTAATATAAATTGCTCTCATCTGCTATAAAATAAATAAATGCCATGGCTGTTTTGATACTCCTTGTTTACACCTAAGCTCATTACACATTCCTCTCTAATTTAATGTATCATCTTTACATTGTATAAAAAATACATACCAACTTGTAAAAATATCTAAAAAGATTTATTTACAGAAATAAATGTCATTTATCATCATTTATAATTTATTATACAGTGAAACATAGAACCTGCCCCTGTTTTGCTTTTTGTTCTTGTATGTTTAGATCTTTTAAACTATGCAACGGATTGCGGTTTTCTCCCATAGAGATGTGTGATGATGTGGTTCAAGAGGGGGTTTATATATATAATACATAGAAGGGGAGGAAATCTGAGAATTCGTAAATTCATTACATTGCAAACACTAGCTAAACCGTACAAGATAGATCAAAATAATATATAAAGGGTTTTTGGCGACTTCGCCCCTAAGGGGGTAAAATAAGGGATGTACTGTTGTAGGGAAGTTTGCCATGTAATATTAAAAAATTAAAAAAAAAATTATATGTGTGTGGTTTTAATCAAATTAAACTAACTGGTGGCATCACAAATACTAACAAAATAACAAACTAAAAATCTCGGGCGCCAGATACCACCTTAAAAGAACACAGAACCAACCACAAACACAATAAATGCCTCGGACAACTCGGTCAGCGCTGGACCTTTAATCTAGGACGGGGGGCAGCTAATAATACAAAGATGTTAAGTACTAGTGGCAGTTTATTATCCCGTAGTGTCTGTAGAGTACAACGTATCTTAGGACTCTAATTACAATAGGTAATTCTTATACTCAAAATAGTACTGTCATTAATGCAATCCTTTTCAAATAATAAAAAAACCAATATAAGATTAAATATGTTTTAAGAGTCACAAAAAGACTCAATAAGAAATAAATCTAAGGGTAGTTGTGGCATCGACCTACTCTCTAATAAAAATAACACCCTTGGGGGGCCTGCAGTATCCCACGCCACAACGCCAAACAAAATAATAAAAAAACATACCAAATTGACCATCGAGATATAAGTACTACTATATACTTTAAAGTCCTTCCGTGCGTGTAGCATCAGCTGATTTCTGTTTGATTCTGTCGCGCATGCGCATAATTGGCTTGGAAATGCCACGACGGTTTTTTACTGTTTACAATATTAATTATTGAATATTTTTAAGAATTAGCACGCGGGCAAATTAAATTAGCGCAAGGGCATTTTTTTTACGCTTGGTAGAGTAAAAAATAATCATTTTTCAAAGAGATATGACTATTTTAAGTAGAGAAAAAAATTAAAAATTATATTTCTATTTTTCCTGGGAAAACGAAAAAGGGGCTTATAAATTAATTAACGTAGGTCGAAAGGGCTAATTGAGATCTATAAAATGGGATTTTTTTTTTATTTTAAAATTTTAATATCTGCAGGCTGGGACGTGCCCGGTCTTCGGTGACAAGGTGACCCCCACAGCCGCGGTTGCCATGTTAAAAATATTACTCTCAAGTCGACTATAATCGATTAATCAGGGAAGTCAAGTGACGATATTGGCTGTGTAAACGTTTAAATACCAACAAAATATTAAAAAAGAAACATTTTACGTTAAGAAATTATAACCTAACCTTACACCATATAAACATAATGTTTTGGATGGCGATACTTTTTATGGCAATAATATATATGGCATAATTTTAATAAGTCTTCTAAAACGGAGATTATAGAGTTTGCCCATTCCACGGTACAATTATAATACAGTAGTGTAACTCGGTCGCATGATAGAAATAAATGCCTACAGCCGCGCGGTACATAAACATGCGTTAGGGCTGCCCGTCTCCAGCATTTTAATTATATTTGCCTACTTTCAGTTTCTATTTAGATTTGTGATTGTAAATATCCTTTTTATATAAATAAATGAAATACTTTGTATATTGAATAGGAAGTGTTCAATAAAAATGCGTGTTGTTTTTTGATTGGTAGATTTAATTTTATTTTTTCTTTCTGCATTGGAGGATTTTCTTTTTCTTGGAGTGTTGCTAGAGAGACTCGTTGAGGTTTGAGCAAAGATTTCATTTGTTGCATTTTCAGTCTGTGTACTATTTTCATTTCCTACCAACGGAGCAGTTTGGGGGGCAGCTGGGAGCTCTAAAAGAAGATAAACCTTCTTTTAGAGAGACTCCTGGATCAGTGCTAGCACTACTTGGCAGCATCAACAATGGTAGGGCATTCTTTTTTAAAAGTTTTCTATTTGATGAATCAAATAAAAAATAATCCAAAAATAATAAAATAAAATTAAAATCTAAAAAAATGTAACATTTAATATTAATTATTTATTTTTTATTTTTTTACTTGTATCCTCCAAATTAAAATGTTTTTCACAAACTTGGTAGGAACTAAAGTTAGGTTTGTTTTCCAAATCATCTCGCCGGATCAGTTGCAACCATTGAAGACGTCTGAAAAAAAAAATACATGTGGCACTCTCGGAGACTGCCGCGGTAAAGCTATTGCATAACATTTTTTTTTAAAAAAGAAAAAAATCTGCGTGGTGTCAGGTATTTTTCGTTAGGTTTTGAGAATTTCTTGATTCAGTCACCGCGCCGCGCCGCGCCGCGCTCAGAGCCCGCGATAAAAGCTATGCAATAGCTTAAAAATCCTTCTATATAATAAAAAAAATGTGCTTTCTCCTTACGCGTTACAAAACTCCAATCCTTAGAAACTCCAACACCTACCTACTCAACTAGAATGCAAGAAACAGCTGAAGAGTAAGTAACTTTTTATCTCAGCTTATTAACGTCTCTATAAATTACGTACCTACCCACAACTCGCAACAACTCAAAACAAAAATTCTTTGGTCACCAATTAATTAATAGGGAATATGCATGTATTTTTTTTTATTTTTAAACGATTCTACTAGTTATTACATTACCAAAAATAAATATAACACATCCGAAATATAAACCTTTAAGCAAAAAAAAAAATTATTAAAATCACTATCATTTTGGGGCAATTTGAACACGTCCATTTTGGTGCGCTTTTTTTGTGACGTCAGATTACACTTTCAGACGAATTCGATGTCAACAACGGAGTGAAGTTCACAAAGTTTGTGAAAGTTAAAAAAGTGAGTGATAAAAATTAACTTATTACAATGGAAAAGCCAATAAAAACTTATTATAAATATTGTGCCGTTCCTATGTGCCCAAATCATATCAAAACTGCACCTGACAAAGTATATTCAGTCATTGTGTTGAGTCTTTCTACACGGGAATTTAATAATTTAACACTGAAAACGTATTAGTTATTAACTTGAAATGAAACAAATTATCACCAGAAACCAAATATTACAAATACACACAACTTGTTGACACTCTTGACAGTGTAGGTTGATGTCACGTTTTATTCAACCAATAGCGTTGCGTTTTAGAAATTTGCGAGGGAATCTTAAAAAGCCAATTTTTGATGATTAAATTTCACTATTAAATTATAATAAATTTCAAAAATAATTGTATGGGTATCTTTTTTTAGCAATAAAAATTACAAATAAAAATATTTTGTCCATTTTGGTGTCACGTGCATATTCCCTATTATTAAAAAGATGAACAGCTGACTACGAATGTTTTAAAATCACAACCCTCAAACATCTAAATATTATATATGAGTCTAGCTGTTGTTGTTAATACCGAGAAAATAAAACCAGTTTTTGGTGGTATATGTTGTTATAGTAGCAGCAGAAACACTTTGTGAAAATTTCGAAAACTATCTAATGACACACAGACGGTAAAATTTTTTTTCTACTATTATTCATACACACAGATAATAAACAAATATTAATAATAATAAAATACCACGTCTTTAAGCAGCGTCCACACTATGCCGGAGTATGCCGGGCGAGGCCGGGCGGGCTGACCCGGGCGGCCTAAGCCGGGCGGGTTCGTTCGGGCCGGCACGACGTCCACACCGAAAACGAGGCCGCCCGGGTTATATCTACCTATTAGTTTCAATTCGACACCAAGACTGGACAACTAAAGCCGCCCGGTGCCGCTCGGCACGTCCCCACTACATATTTTCGTTCGGCTCGGGCCGGCATCCTTTGATCTGTACCTACTTTCTGCGGGTTGGGATCGGCTCGGCTCGGGCCGGCTTTTTAAGCCGCCCGGGGCGTCCACACCAACCCGGCTTAGGCCGCCCGGGTCAGCCCGCTCGGCCTCGCCCGGCATAGTGTGGACGCTGCTTTACTTTGAATTATGCAAAGTAACAAAACACACATGCACCGAAGTTTTAACACAAGCGTAAGTAGGTAGGTACCTACCGTATCATGATTCATTCAGAACCGCATATAACTACCTATTTCACTCGTCTCAATAACTTTCCGTTACTCTATTCGCTTTATTTATTAATCCAAACACCTTTATTTTTCGTGAGATAAAAGGAAATACTTATCCATTAAAAATACACACATTATGTACCTACCTACTAGTAAGTAAAATTATTTTATAGTCTTACCTTTCAGAGTTCCCAGGTAATTTGAAAAAACTTATGTCTGGATGCGTTATTGACGAATTCATACAACCAAAAACAGCACAATATTTCCTACTCGTCATATTAACTGAATTTTAGCGAAAAAATCGCGCGGTTATTGTTAAAAAAACAACACACCGTCCGTTTGACACTGCGGTACAGCCGTGACTGTCTGCACCCCGAGATCGAGGCGCGTAGGTATAGCTCGCGTTTCGTCCGTTTGTATGAAGTTGGAGTACTGTATTATAATTGTACCATGCCCATTCTGACCATACAGCACAGCTAATAAAATGCCCAACAGATTAAATAGTTTGATTGTATGAAATGTGTAGGACAGCGCCATCTGGTATCGACTAAAGTACATCTATTAAGATTGTGGTCAATACGAGTAGGTCTGGTCCTTACAGCGCTAGATGGCGCTGCAAGTAACGCGTGACTGATTCTGGAATATTCGTGGAACGGACTGCCGAATACTAGGAACTTTCCAGATTCAAAAGCGCTATAAAAGCAGAGCGTGTTGGACGTTCGGGACAGTTCCGTTTTACGACACAGCGAATTAAAATCGGAGTGAATTTCTGGTGCGATATATAGTGATTTCTAGTTATAGTGAGTGTTCGTAAATACAGTAAAATAGAGTAATTAACCGACATCTTTTATTCATTATATACCCCGCTCGTAACAGTATGCAAAATTTATAAATATTATAGGTTTAGACGCAATTATTGTCAACAAAACTTATTAAATTTTAAGTGTTTTAAATGCTATAAAGTTTTTCGAAATGTATAGTACGCTCAATCCAAATGTAGCTTACAACAGTTTCATAGAGGACTTTCAACTGTTTAATAATATATAATAGAAAAGAATCCGTGTCGTGACGGATTAAGAATACAGAGTGTCACCACCCCTATCCATCCCGTGGGTGTCGTAAAAGGCGACTAAGGGAGCAAACTACGCAGGACAACAGCACTGCACTTTTTACGTGTGGAACTCCCCTCGGACCGTCACCCCACCGGGGTTTGCGGCGGGGTGGTGTGTCGGACTCGGACCGACTAAAACCACACGGTGTGCCACTCTGCGCCTGTAATAGGAGGGATCCGGGAACTGCTGTTATTAAGACATCCGGACCCCTCCTAGCGCCGGCCCGCTCTAGTTGCGGGCCCCGTCTCAAAATTGTTCCTCTCTTTAGGCGACGTCCGGCACACGCGGACGCCGCCCCCTCGCGGCTGGCCAAACTAATGCGGGCGGAGGGGAAACCCACCCCGTCCACACTCAGTGCGGCATGAGGCGGTGATAGGCGCGCCTCCGCCGCCCGGTTCGCCGGCGGCGGATCGGGTCCGAGTGGAGGTCGTCCTGTGTGCGTTACCCCAGCAAAATAATGTCGAAAATGGTCATTTAAATTTTATAGATAATTAGTTGCTCCCCTTCTGTAATTGTTAGGCACATTTTTAAATTTGTTTCACTTAAACTTTTTTAGTTATTTCAAAAAAACATTTCCTGCTGGGGTAACGTTTGAAACGTTACCGCAGCCAGACATTTTCTTTTTTAATTGTAATATTGAAATAAATTTTAGCTAGATAATTAGTTATCTGGACTAGGTAAATGTTACAACTTATTTGGTATTTGTATTTTCTTCGGCTGCGAAGTTATTCGAAATCCTGCTGGAGTAACGTTTGTGAGTTTGCTGGATCTCTGAAACGGGTAAGCGGATTGTAACCATCTTTTGTACATAACTTCTTAAGGATTAGTTTTAATTTGTTCGACAATAAAATAACAAAAATAATGGACCGTTTAAAAATTATTTAGGTAAGTATGAAAACACTTCAATACGTCCTAACACTTTAAATAAGACCTCTAAAGACTTACTTGAAACGTTATTCTATTGCTTGTAACTACCTTCAAATGTATACGAATTTTCGTAAGAATACTGTAAGTGACTAAAAAGTTATGATGAAATGTAGCTCTCCACGTTCACGATCACGATGTGTGCGGCCTTTTTTGGCCACCGATAAACCTGTGTGTGGATATATAAACTGAATGTTATGCCAATAATTAGTTGTTTAGTTCAGTTGTCTACCTGTAGAATTTCAGCGTCGTACATATAATAATTTACGAGATAATTAAATAAAAGTCATTAGAAGGTGCAAGTCCGTGGTAATCCGACCATGTTTAGGTGGTTACAAAAAAGCGATCACCCAGTACATTGCGCTGTCTTTTGAAATGTTTAGTGTAATACACCTTACGATTTCGGTACAGTTGCGTACAGTGTTAAATACATTCAATATTTATTCATTATTATTACCTATTATTTATTTTGTTTTTTTCCCTAATTGATCTTAAGCACTTGTTTCTTTACTTAAAATTTATTTAGTCTTTTTTACTACCGGAGCTACAATCAACAGAAAATCTGCACTGGTCCGCTAAAATTATAAATATGTAGATACATGTATGAACGATTCACCTGACTGCAATAAAACGAAAATTTAAACCAATAAGAAATCGTTTCATTTCTTTGATTTTTTATTGTAAAGAAATAACACTAAAGTAATTGTATTTTATTTTGGGGTGTATAGAGCTTAGACTTGAATGCATCAAAATATTTAAAGCAACAAGTCATCTACAATAAGTTAAAATAGACCGAATAGTAGAAGAATACAGTTGTAAATTAGAATGCATCAACATTGCATCGCCCAACAGTCGTATACCTCGTAAGAGTAGGTAATATTGTTCTGTGGTCTATACCTAGAACCGAGAATTATCTATACCTATGTACCTACCGTTAAGCGTTGAGCCCGTGACTGTTGATTTCTGTTAAAAACGAACAGTTGTTGAATGATATTTTGATATAATGACGGTAATTTAATTTATCGAGTGAAAGTGATACATTTTTATAGATAAAATTATTGGTCAGATAATATTTGTCAATCAAGAATCGCTAGAACGCGGGAGGGGAGGGGCGAAGGGATACTTCATTGTTTGCCTTTTGCATCTAGTGCACTAAACTTGACCCTTAGGCAGATAATATACGTGTTGTAAAGTACGTGTGCGCTTCCGCTTCCTATTTTTGCAAATATTTATCGTATTCTTGAGAGTTCTTCAATATGTGTGTACCTAATTACTAATAATAGGCATTAATGCTAATTCGATTCAATTTAAGTAATTGTCAATTCTTGTCTTAGGATATTAATTACTAATGCTAATATTGAAATTTCGTTCAGGGTGAACAAATTAAAAACGATCATAACTTTTAGGTAGGTATATCACTTATTACTAATTTTACATAAATAATTTATTTTATTATAATTTAACTCACCGCGATTTTGTGATCAAATATTTTATTTTCTCCAACATTATTACAGAAATAATGCAATACAGAGTTTGTTCGCGATATGCTAGCCTAACGGCCCGTTCACGACCTTGCCGCTGTGAGCGGCGGCTAAGCGCGGGGCGGCGAGCGGTAATATCAAAAGTATAAAAATGTTTGAGGCACGCCACGAGACGCCGCTCATAGCGAAAACGCGCGCGGTTTTTTTCGAGCGAATTGCTACAGCGGCGCGCGGTGTGGAGAGCGGCAGGAACAAAAGTACAAGTGAATGAGTGCGACGCCACGAAACAGAGCGGCGTGGACAGCGGTGCAGGAGTGACGTACTCAGCGGCGTTAATAGAAACAAAAAATTTTAGACGATTTTGTGGCGGTAATGGATTCCGAGGCTTTTATAACGGAAATTTTAAATAGACCGCCTATATGGATGTCAAAACATCCCCAACATAAATATAAAAACGTTATAAAAAGGTTGTGGGAAGAAATTAAACAATGTTTTCCGGAATATAATGGTAAGTGTAATTTAAATTGATAACACAAAAACATAGAACCAAGGTACCTACCAAACGAAGCTACTAATATGTTGACAAAACTACTGGTATGTTTACGTAATGTAGGTAGGTAGTTGACAAGTTTTTAAGGTTTATTTTTTTCTCTGTCAGTAGGTAGATACCTAATTATCAAAACACTTAGTAAACATATCAGTACTTTCGTCTGTAGATATGTAACTACACACGAAACTACTAGTATGTCTTATACGCTATGTAAGTAGTTGACAAGTTTTTAAAGTTTTTTCTCTCTGTAAGTACCTACTTGGCAAAACACTTGGAAACATATCAGTAGTTACCTACAGACGAAACTACTGGTATGTTTTCGTAGTTGACAATAGACATAGTTACTAATATATTTAAATAATGTACCTAGATAGTGGACAAGTTTTGAATTTAGTGTTACTTATATGTCTATTGGATTATTTACGAAATAATTTCTGTACTTATCGCGAATAGCGGTTGCACGTAATGAAGCTCGATTATTCCGCCTCGATCTTGTTATTGTAATGTTGCCGCTTGATGAATTACTCATATACGTTCTGTAGTCTTTATCATTATTCCCTTCTTTTTCTCTTACAATGTTATGTAACAGACATGCGACTTTTATAACCAACTTTGCATGTTTTGTATTTGTCTCAATAGATTTCATAAAAATGCGCCATTTGTTTGTCAAGATACCAAAGGCACACTCAATAGTTACTCTGGCTCTTGATAATCTTTTATTGAAGATTTTTTTCTCTCTGTCCAAATTCCCAGACGGATAAGGACGCATTAAATAAGTCTTCAATGGATAAGCTTCGTCTCCCACCAACACGTGCGGTAATATTACATTCGAGCTGGGCAGACTCTGAGGTGGGGGTACATTAAATCTATCGTTGGTTAGCAACTTGTTCAATATAGAAAAATGAAAAGTGCCACCGTCGCTTTGACGTCCCTTTCCACCAACTTCGATAGCAGTGAATTTATAGTCGGCGTCTGAAATAGCTTGGAGTACTAATGAAAAATACTTTTTGTAGTTGTAATATTCACTGCCACTGTGCGGGGGTTTCATTATCCGAAAATGCTTTCCGTCTATCGACCCTATACAATTGGGAAATTGCCATTTCATGAAAAAATCATCAGACTTTTTTTTTAAATCCTCTCGCGTTGGTTGCGGAATATGAACTTCACGTAAAGCTACCCATATGGCATTTAATGTTTGATAAATGATTTTTCCAACTGTACTTCGACCAAGGCGATATGAATGCGTCAGTAACTTGAAAGATGCCCCATGTGCAAGGTACCTGAAATTTTTTTTATAAATTCTATAGTTTATCTATTAAGGATAACTTTTATTTCAGTTGCACAATTGAAGAAAAAATGGAAAAATCTTAAGGATGCCTATAGAAAAGAATTGAGGAAGACTGCGACTTCACGCTCCGGGGACCCCGGCCCCGATGACGAGAATTCTATGTCGCAGTGGAAATATTTCACCTTAATGACATTTTTGAAAGAAGAATTTATGCCAGCAGAAAATGAGTCCAATCTTACTGAAAATGAGTATCAAGATTTAGATGCTTCTTCTCAATCTGAATTCCAATCAACGCTTTCGGCGCCGTCATCTTTGGAAAATCTCCGGCCACGTGAGGTATCAATGTCACCCCAACCAAGTACTTCGCATTCGGAAATACCTGTTTTTTCCCGCAAACGATATTCGGGCCGAATATTTAGAAATTGAAAAAAAAAAACTGAAAATTTTGGAACAGGAAGTCAATAAGAATCAGAATACAGCAGATGTTGAAAAAACAGAGGATTATCATTTTCTTATGAGTATTTTGCCTGAAATGCAAAAACTGAATTCCATTCAGAAAATCAGAGTGCGAAATAAAATAAATCAAGTTCTGATGGATGAATTGGTTTCGAACATGTATGGAGATAACTATACATCACGCGGTTACTACACACAACCGCCTCCCGCTACTAACATCGGCATTGATTATAGTGTTATTAATATGTAGATAGTAAAATACTAAAGGCTGATTATTCAATTACTTTGATAATTATAAGTTAAGGCTAATTATTATAAATAAATAAATAATACCTAGTACCTAAATAAAACTCAATCTGTGATTATTGTATTATCAAAAATACTTATTATTACAATTACGAGTAGGTATAAGAAAAATAAAAAAATAATATTTGCGTGATTATATGACAATTATCTGTATTTTATTTACACTTACCTCAAAGTGAGAAACAATTTTTCTGGATTGGTGACTACCCTTTTGGATCTGATGTGCTGTTTTAAATATACTTCTATGTGCTGCAGAATGTAATCAAAAGTTTTCACACTCATTCTTGTGTACTCATAAAACTTATTTGGATATTTTCTGTAAGCTTCGTATAGGTCACGAAATTCGCCATTTAAATACCGATCTTTATTTAGTTCGTGCACTCCTTCTCTCATATTAAGAATATCTTGTTTTAAAAATGTACTGCTTTCTAAACAGAGAAGGGATAATTTTGATAACGCCATGATTTTGAACACGTTTTGACTACCTAAATACGTCCACCGTGGCCGCTGCAACTAACCGCTACTGAGGGTACGTGGCGTGCAAAACGCACCGCTCACCGACGCCGCCCCGCTCGCCGCGCCGCGCTCCGCTAAGACCAAAGTCGTGACCAGGCCGTAAGTCGATTCATCACTTAAAAAAATCCCCATCTATTCACAAAATACCTATTTACAACGCATACGTTACACTCTTCAAAACTTATCATTTCATTTCCTATACCTACCCTAAAATTAAACTTCAATTAACAAATACTACGCAGGTACCAATTCTATGAACAACTATAAACAATTCACCTAAACATTACGAGAAAACAAAAGCATTCAAAACAATACCTAATCTCCCGGCTGATTACTAATTATGCAATAAACAATCCTAAATAAAAAATATTTAAAAAACATGTAGTTTTTTGTAACACTTATGTACATATCCGTAGTAAACTTCCAAATAATATCCTACATATTTTAAAAGCCAGCACAATGTACTGGGTGATCGCTTTTTTGTAACCACCTAAACATGGTCGGGTTACCACGGTCTTGCACCTTCTAATGACTTTTATTTAATTATCTCGTAAATTATTATATGTACTACGCTGAAATTTTACAGGTAGACAACTGAACTAAACAACTAATTATTGGCATAACATTCAGTTTATATATCCACACACAGGTTTATCGGTGGCCAAAAAAGGCCGCACACATTGTGATCGTGAACGTGGAGAGCTACATTTCATCATAACTTTTTAGTCACTTACAGTATTCTTACGAAAATTCGTATACATTTGAAGGTAGTTACAAGCAATAGAATAACGTTTCAAGTAAGTCTTTAGAGGTCTTATTTAAAGTGTTAGGACGTATTGAAGTGTTTTCATACTTACCTAAATAATTTTTAAACGGTCCATTATTTTTGTTATTTTATTGTCGAACAAATTAAAACTAATCCTTAAGAAGTTATGTACAAAAGATGGTTACAATCCGCTTACCCGTTTCAGAGATCCAGCAAACCCACAAACGTTACTCCAGCAGGATTTCGAATAACTTCGCAACCGAAGAGAATACAAATACCAAATAAGTTGTAACATTTACCTAGTCCAGATAACTAATTATTTAGCTAAAATTTATTTCAATATTACAATTAAAAAAGAAAATGTCTGGTTGCGGTAACGTTTCAAACGTTACTCCAGCAGGAAATGTTTTTTTCAAAATAACTAAAAAAGTTTAAGTGAAACAAATTTAAAAATGTGCCTAACAATTACAGAAGGGGAGCAACTAATTATCTATAAAGTTTAAATGACCATTTTCGACATTATTTTGCTGGGGTAACGCACACGGTCGTCCTCCCGGGCCTTCTGCGAGATTACTTCCTCGCAGAAGGTTGCGACCGCGGTAAAACAACTGTCGCTACCGGCCATGGAGCGTACTACGGCCGGTAGCGAGAGATCTGCTCCGATGACTGCAGTGAGGGCCCGGCGCTGCGTCGCCCATGCGGGGCAGACCGCCAGCGTGTGCTGGGCCGAGTCCTCACTGCAGTCGCAGTGGTGGCAGGCGGGACTCAGTTCCCTCCTAGCGACCGAGTGCAGGTACTTTCCGAAGCAACCGTGCCCGGAAAGCACCTGCGTCAGCCGGAAGGCAAGGGTCCCGTGTTGCCGCCCTGCTCACTCGGCGATGGCCGGCTGGAGAGCCTCCACGGCGGCGAAGCCAGCGCGTGGAGTCTCCAGCCGGAACGACCAACGAGCCATCGTGGCTCGGCGAGCGGCTTCGCGCCACTCGCGCACATCCTCGGGCGGAGGGCGAAATCCGCTCTCCGCCCGGGAGTCAGCCACTCGCCGATAAACTTCGGCGAGCACTTCCGCCTCCAAATCCCACGGGGGAGTTCCGGCCAACGCGCACGCCACCTCCGTCGACACGGTGCGGTAACTGCGTATGGCTCTGACCGCCATTACCCTCTGAGGGCGCCAGAGGCGTACCCTATTCTGGGCGGTCAGAGCCGCCGCCCACACCGGTGCACCGTACAGTGCCATTGACCGGACAACCCCCGTGTACAGCCGTCTTGTCGCGACGCTGGGTCCACCCAAATTGGGCAAAAGTCGCCCTAGGGCAGACGCAGCGCCGACCAGCTTTGGAGCAAGCTGTCGGAAGTGCTCGTCGAAGAGCCACCTCCCGTCGAGGATCAGGCCCAGATATTTCAACAGCACTGCAGAGAGAAGGAAAACTTGACACAAACCCTATACCAACCCGTCTGGGCAGCGTGGTATAGTAGGCCAAAACTTCGTTTCTAAGGAGGCCTATGTCCAGCAGTGGACTAGTAAAGGCTGTTGATGATTGATGAATAGAAAAGTAATACCTAAGCTAAGCTCCTCGAATATCTAATACGGAAAAATAGTAAAAGAGAATTATGAAATAAACGCCCAATATTTTGCCGATCTACTTGATATTAATAACACCAGAAGATTTGTCTGGAGTGTTTGTGGAATATATTCAAAGCCTGGGCCTGTTGGTCTAGTAGTTAGTAACCCTGACTGCTAAGCCGGAGGACGTGGGTTCGATTCCCGCCTAGAATAAATATTTATGTGATGAGCACGTTCGTTTGTTGTGTCTGGGTGTAATTTATCTATAATATGTGTGTATTTAGAAATATATAAGTATAAAAATATATGTTTATCAGCAGTCTGGTTCCCATAGTACAGGCTCTGCCTAGTTTGGGATCAAACAGCCGTGTGTGAGATGTGTGGGGGTTATTATTATTATAAAGGTAATAATTGAAACAGTCAGTTAAGTTTATTAGTGAAACAGTGAAACATATATATGATATAAATAATATATATATGTATATAGGTTGGAGAATGAATGATTTTATCATTAATTCGTATGGCAACACTGTCATTGTCATTGCTTTTTGGTCGGCGGTCTAGAGTGAAGTTGTCTATGCCATATCAGATATCTGTCAGTGGTGCGAACATCACTTGTTGCCGAGACGTGGCCTGCGCCGGGTCTGCGCACTGATCGAAACAAATCAAGATGGCGGACAACCGTATTGAACACGCAGATTAAAATCTCTTTGAATCTGCCAAATATAATTACACTTGATTTCGTACATGTTTCTTTTTCTTCTTCTTTCTGTGCCCTTCTGGCGCTATTAGGTCATCGATATCCTGATCGTTGTCGCCAAGACGTTTTTCTCCACTGGAAATGAAAAACATATCGTGTAAGACAAATCATCATCAGGCGCAGTAAGTATGATTCTTCCATTCTACTCTATTATTCGTCATCTCACTGTTTACTCCCTTCCTAGCCATATCCTCACTCACACAGTCCATTCTCCTTTCCTTTGGCCTTGCTCTTCTCTTGTACCCTTCAACTCCCATACCTCCGCATGACATGTCCATACCAAGATAACCTATTACTTCTATTCCTAACCTTGTTCATCTGAGTCACACAAACATACATGAAACGGGCACAAAGAACACCCAGACTCAGAACAACAATTTGTGGATCACACAAAGTGTCGTCCCATGTGGGGTTTGAACCCACAACACTCGGCGTAGTAGAAAGCGGCGTGGCGACCGCTTAAACCACTACGCCATCCGTGCAGTTAAAGTATGTATATATATCTCACCTTTTAACAGATACAAGTTGTTTCTGCTTGCTGCTGGTGAGCGCCTTGCCCCAATCAAGGTCGCTGCCCTTAATACTGTACTGTGCGAGGTCCTCGCCCATTAAACGTGATAGCTCCTTCCTTTGTTTACGTTCCAATTCCTGAAAAATACCATAAACCAATAAACTTTAAACTCAATAATTAAAGAAAAGAGCGAGTTAGAGTAGGAGTGTTAATGTTTTTAATCCAGTTGTCAAAATTGTTTTAATTTCTATTGTATTGGGAGCAAACGAGCACACAGGTCATCTGGTGGTAACCGACTATCACCGCCCATGGAACTAGAACTGAGTTGCAACACAAGTGCGTTTTAGGGACTCAAAGGGCGGCCCTTTGTGTCCCTAAAACAAAGGAAAGGGAGAGAGCGTACGTAAAATAAATACTATCTATACATATAAATAAACCTCCTTTCTAAGCAGAGGTCTATGTCCAGCAGTGGACTATTGAAAGCTGTTGATGTGATGTGTTACAAACAAATAAAATTGAAGTGTTTGTTTGTAATGTTAAAAAAAATAGGTTTTTTTCATGTTTACACAGTTATTTGCACGATACCTATGCCTAAAATCCAGTTTAAACATTTTTTGTCTGTCTGTCTTTCGGGTAATCTTCTAAACCGCGGGACCGATTTTGATAATATTTTACTACCAGGTAGCTGTCTGTATAAGGAGTAACTTAGAATTTGAAAAACGCTGCCTTAGTGGGTCCGATTAGGGTTTTTGTAAGATAAAACATAAATAAAAAAAAGTTTTTCGAAAGTGGTACTAAAAGGTTTTCCGACAAAACTACAACCACATACGCATTCATGAAAGGATATTAACGAAAGCTGTACTTTCTTTCCACTAAATTTTCCACCATTAGGATACCACCTGTCGGTGGCATGTCGGACTCGAACCGACTAAAACCGCACGCCGTCTCGGGTACTAATAGCCGGGAACCAGGTATACCCTAGAAAGGAAATCCCTGGTGCCACGACATACCTCGGGTCATCTACAGACGAGTAGACGACCCCCCCGTGTGGGAACCCCATGTTCCCTCTGCTCCCTGGAAGCGAGCGCGCTTCGCAACGCGCTCGCCGCCACCCCGGCCTGCTTCTGCTAGGGTGACAGATGGCCTCACCTGCCACCCCCAGGCCTGCGCTTATGGAGGACGGAGGTCGTTCTGCGACCTCCGGCGCCTGAGTCGCCTGCGGTACCTGGCCCGTTCCCGGGCCTGGCGGGCCGGAAAAGTCCTAAACCTCTCCCGGTCCCGCTCCGCCGTCTCCTTCGCGAGCATAACTTGCTCGCAGAAGGAGACGGCAGAGTTCCACGCACTCTCGCTCCGCACGATAGCCGCAATCAGGCTATCGAGCGAGAGAACTCCCACTCCGATGGCCGCCACGAGGTCTCACCTCTGCTCAACCCACGCCGGGCACTCTGCCAGCGTGTGGAGAGCCGTGTCCACGGTCTGGCCATCGCAGTGGTGGCACTCAGGCGTTGGCTCCTTGCGGATCAGACACAGGTGATCCCCGAAACATCCCTTCCCAGTGATCACCTGCGTCAATCGGTATGAGAGGGTCCCGTGACGCCTCTCGAACCAATCCTCCATAACGGGTCTTACCGCCGCGATGACGGCGTGCCCGAAGAAATTTCACCTAAAGTTAATGTAAAACCATAACTTCGTATTTTTAGATCTGATAACACACAAATAATTTAAATAAAAGTCAAATGTTAAGAGATCTAAAATTTATTTCTAATCCACATCACTCCAGTCACTATTAAAAAGCCACAACTGATTACCTTGGCAGCCTTCGACAGCTCATCTTGCAGGCTTTGCTTGACTGGTCCCATGGTCATGTCATCAGCTTCCTTGTCTTCTATGCCTATTTCTTTGGCCACAGTATCTTCTAGCACGGCATTAAAGGACGCGTTTATCTTTTTACAGGCTTCGTAGAATTTAGCCAATATCTGGGAAGCGGGCAGTTTAAGTTCGTTCGCCAAGTCGTCAACATCTTTCATTTGGAATCCCATTGCTATTAAGATAACCTGAAAAAGAAACGTATTAAACAATGAACCTTTCAAAGTATTTCTTTGTCTTTCGAGTTCAGTTCTTTCTGATGAACGAAAGGTACCCATGTCAACATTTGTAAGTAACATCATCACATCAACAGCCTTTAATAGTCCATTGCTGGACATATGCCTCTCGTCAGAAAGGTTTTGACCTACTATACCACGCTGGCCAGACGGGTTGGTATAGAGTTTGTGTCAAGTTTTCCTTCTCTTTACAGTGCTGATGTCCTGCGTAGTTTGCTCCCTTAGTCGACTCTTTGACACCCACGGGATGGATAGGGGTAGTGACACTCCGTATTCTTAATCCGTCACCACACCAGACCCAAACATGCCAAGGCCCAATCGATTTACAAATCTACTTTTTATTATTGCTATATTCACTATGCCATAAAGTTTAGTGTGATCACTCACTTGTTGTACAGCATCCAATTTGAGCGAAGTTTTGGCGTGGAACACGAGACTCGCTAGCGGCGACAACAGATCCGTGATGAGTCTGTAGTCGGCTTGCTGTCTGCAGTACGACTCGAGGCGACCCAAGTCGTGGTCGAATAACTGCTGCTTAATGAGTTCCCGTGTTAATTCTGTGAAAGAAAACAGAAATAAGTATGGTTTTAATTATGCTTGTGTACAACACTATACACAAACCTGGCCTGTCCGCCTTGCCGCAGTCCCCCCCGAGCAGTGAGAGCGCGAGTGCGGCGGGCAGGTGGCGCGACCAACACTATACACAAACCTGGCCTGTCCGCCTTGCCGCAGTCCCCCCCGAGCAGTGAGAGCGCGAGGTGCGGCGGGCAGGTGGCGCGACCAACACTATACACAAACCTGGCCTGTCCGCCTTGCCGCAGTCCCCCCGAGCAGTGAGAGCGCGAGTGCGGCGGGCAGGTGGCGCGAGACCAACACTATACACAGAACCTGGCCTGTCCGCCTTGCCGCAGTCCCCCCCCGAGCAGTGAGAGCGCGAGTGCGGCGGGCAGGTGGGCGCGACCAACACTATACACAAAACCTGGCCTGTCCGCTTGCCGCAGCCCCCCCCCCGAAGTGAGAGCGCGATGGGGCGGGCGGGGTGGCGCACCAACACTATCAAAAACCGGGCCCTGTCCCCTTCCGGTCCCCCCCGACGTGAGAGCGGGGGGGTGCGGGGGGCAGGGTGGCCGACCAACCTTACAAACCTGGCCTGTCCGCCTTGCCGCAGTCCCCCCCGAGCATGAGAGCGCGGTGCGGCGGGCAGGTGGCGCGACCAACACTATACACAAACCTGGCCTGTCCGCCTTGCCGCAGTCCCCCCCGAGCAGTGAGAGCGCGAGTGCGGCGGGCAGGTGGCGCGACCAACACTATACACAAACCTGGCCTGTCCGCCTTGCCGCAGTCCCCCCCGAGCAGTGAGAGCGCGAGTGCGGCGGGCAGGTGGCGCGACCAAGCACTATACACAAACCTGGCCTGTCCGCCTTGCCGCAGTCCCCCCCGAGCAGTGAGAGCGCGAGTGCGGCGGGCAGGTGGCGCGACCAACACTATACACAAACCTGGCCTGTCCGCCTTGCCGCAGTCCCCCCCGAGCAGTGAGAGCGCGAGTGCGGCGGGCAGGTGGCGCGACCAACACTATACACAAACCTGGCCTGTCCGCCTTGCCGCAGGTCCCCCCCCGAGCAGGTGAGAGCGCGAGTGCGGCGGGCAGGTGGCGCGACCAACACTATACACAAACCTGGCCTGTCCGCCTTGCCGCAGGCCCCCCCCGAGCAGTGAGAGCGCGAGTGCGGGGGGCAGGTGCGCCCCAACCTACACAAAACCGGCCTGTCCGCCTTGCCGCAGTCCCCCCCGAGCAGTGAGAGCGCGATGCGGGGGGGGGGCAGGTGGCGCGCCCAAAACACATAACAAACCGGCCTTTCCGCCTTGCCGCAGTCCCCCCCGAGCTGAGAGGGGGGGGAGTGCGGGGGGCTGCGCGACCAACCTATACCAAAAACCTGCCTTCCCCTTGCCGCATCCCCCCCACGTGAGAGCGCATGGGCGGGCAGTGCGGACCAACACTATCAAAAACCCTGGCCTGTCCGCCTTGCCCATCCCCCCCCGACATTGGGAGGGGCGAGTGCGGGGGGCGGGGCGCACCAACCTATCACAAACCTGGCCTTCCCCTTGCCGGTCCCCCCCGGCAGTGAGAGCGCGAGTGGGGGGGCAGGGGGGCCGCGACCAACACTATCAAAAAACCTGGCCTGTCGCCTTGCCGCATTCCCCCCCAGCTTTTGGGGCGCGAGTGCGGCGGGCAGGTGGCGCGACCAACACTATACACAAACCTGGCCTGTCCGCCTTGCCGCAGTCCCCCCCGAGCAGTGAGAGCGCGAGGGCGGCGGGCAGGTGGCGCGACCAACACTATACACAAACCTGGCCTGTCCGCCTTGCCGCAGGCCCCCCCGAGCAGTGAGTGAGCGCGAGTGCGGCGGGCAGGTGGCGCGACCAACACTATACACAAACCTGGGCCTGTCCGCCTTGCCGCAGTCCCCCCCGAGCAGTGAGAGCGCGAGTGCGGCGGGCAGGTGGCGCGACCAACACTATACACAAACCTGGCCTGTCCGCCTTGCCGCAGTCCCCCCCCGAGCAGTGAGAGCGCGAGTGCGGCGGGCAGGTGGCGCGACCAACACTATACACCAAACCTGGCCTGTCCGCCTTGCCGCAGTCCCCCCCGAGCAGTGAGAGCGCGAGTGCGGCGGGCAGGTGGCGCGACCAACACTATACACAAAACCTGGCCTGTCCGCCTTGCCGCAGTCCCCCCCGAGCAGTGAGAGCGCGAGTGCGGCGGGCAGGCGCGCGACCAACACTATACACAAACCTGGCCTGTCCGCCTTGCCGCAGTGCCCCCCGAGCAGTGAGAGCGCGAGTGCGGCGGCAGGTGGCGCGACCAACACTATACACAACCTGGCCTGTCCGCCTTGCCGCAGTCCCCCCCGAGCAGTGAGAGCGCGAGTGCGGCGGGCAGGTGGCGCGACCAACACTATACACAAACCTGGCCTGTCCGCCTTGCCGCAGTCCCCCCCGAGCTGAAGCGCGAGTGCGGCGGGCAGGGGGCGCGCCCAACCCTATACACAAACCTGGCCTGTCCGCCTTGCCGCGTCCCCCCCGACATGAAGCGCGAGTGCGGGCGGGCAGGTGGGCGACCAACCTATCACAACCTGGCCTGTCCGCCTTGCCGCAGCCCCCCCCGAGCAGTGAGAGCGCGATGCGGGGGGCAGGGGGCGCACCACACAAACCCCCAACCGGCCTTCCCCCTTTGCCGCAGCCCCCCCCAGCAGTGAGAGCGCGATGCGGCGGGCGGGGTGGCGCGACCAAACATAACAAAAAACCCTGGCCTGCCCGCCTTCCCGCTCCCCCCCAGCGTGAAGCCGAGTGCGGCGGGCAGGTGCGCGCCCAAACCTATACACAAACCGGCCTGTCCCCCTTTGCCGCAGTCCCCCCCAGCTGGAGCGCGAGTGGGGCGGGCGGGTGGCCGCCCCAACACTTCCCCAAAACCTGGCCTTCCCCCTTGCCGCACCCCCCCCCACAGGGGAAGGCGCGAGGCGGCGGGAGGTGGCGCGACCAAACTATACAAAAACCTGGCCTGTCCGCCTTGCCGAGTCCCCCCCGACAGGGGGGGGCGGGGGAAGTGCGGGGGGCAGGTGGCGCGAAAAACACTTAACAAAACCTGGCCTGTCCGCCTTCCGCCCCCCCCAGCAGTGAGGCGCGAGTGCGGGGCGGTGGCGCGCCAACACTAAACACAACCGGCCTTTCCGCCTTGCCCCCCCCCCGAGCAGTGAAGCGCGAGTGCGGGCGGCAGTGGCGCGCCAAACATCCAAACCTGGCCTGTCCCCTTCCCGCAGTCCCCCCCAAAAGGTGAGAGCGCGAGTGCGGCGGGCGGTGGCGCGACCAACCTATACAAAAACCCGGGCCTGTCCGCCTTCCGCAGTCCCCCCCCCCCCCGGGGTGAGAGGGGGAGTGGGGGGGCAGGTGGCGCGACCAACCTATACAAAAACCGGCCTGTCCGCCCTTCCCGCAGCCCCCCCCATGAGACGCGAGTGCGGGCGGGCGGTGGCGGACCACACTATACACAAACCTGGCCGTCCGCCTTGCCGCAGTCCCCCCCGGCATGAAGCGCGAGTGCGGCGGGCAGGGTGGCGCGCCCAAACCACTTCACAAACCTGGCCTGCCCGCCTTGCCGCGCCCCCCCCCGACTGGGCGCGAGTGCGGGGGGGCGGTGGCGCGCCAACCTATACACAAACCTGGCCTGTCCGCCTTCCGCTCCCCCCCGAGCAGTGAAGCGCGGTGCGGCGGGCAGTGGCGCGCCAACACTATACACAAACTCCTGTCCGCCTTGCCGCAGCCCCCCCCGGCATGAAGCGCGATGGGGGGGCGGGTGGCGCAAACCAACACTATACACAAACCGGGCCTGTCCGCCTTGCCCATCCCCCCAGCAGTGAGGCGCGAGTGCGGCGGGCAGGTGGCGCGCCCAACCTAAACCAAACCGGGCCTGTCCGCCTTGCCGCAGTCCCCCCCGAGCAGTGAGAGCGCGAGTGCGGCGGGCAGGTGGCGCGACCAACACTATACACAAACCTGGCCTGTCCGCCTTGCCGCAGTCCCCCCCCGAGCAGTGAGAGCGCGAGTGCGGCGGGCAGGTGGCGCGACCAACACTATACACAAACCTGGCCTGTCCGCCTTGCCGCAGTCCCCCCCGAGCAGTGAGGAGCGCGAGTGCGGCGGGCAGGTGGCGCGACCAACACTATACACAAACCTGGCCTGTCCGCCTTGCCGCAGTCCCCCCCGAGCAGTGAGAGCGCGAGTGCGGCGGGCAGGTGGCGCAGGGCGCGGCCCAGGAGGCGCGACACGCGGCGGCGGAAGTCCCCGCTGTAGGCGCGCAGCCACGAGTTGTCGCCCAGCGCGACCAGCATTATACACGAGTGCTCGCCTGTCAACTCGTTCGCTTTTTGACTGTCAAAAAACGTAATGAAAAAATAAAGCATCACTCGATTTCTAAACAACGTAAAGCAATGTTTTTCACGACGAGACATGGTTACATTCATATGCACAAGCAAACGCATAAAAATATTCATAAAACGATTACATAATAGGGTAACAGCTTTTTTCGAAAAGTTTTAAATTTCAGTCAAACAATACTGGCAACAATAACTGGCATATTAAAAAGTATTTTTAATTATATTTTAAACTAACGATCCGCCCTGGCTTCGCACGGGTGAAATAGGGTCGGTGTGGAGTAATTAATTTATACTATTATTATAATAACTAATAGTACAGGACACCTTTATATGCAATATTTATAAACCCGACGGCCGCTTTGCCCCGCATTTTAAATCTCTGATATCTGCTTAGATATTAATTTTAGTGATATTCTTTGAACGGCAATTTGATCTACATTAAATGCACAACGTAACTAAGGTATTTATTTTGAAAAGAAATAATACTGTTCAAAATAGTTTCGTAAATATCTCATTACTTTCTCATATGTAAAAGATAAAAATGGTTAAGACGGGTTATACTTAGGAGATAGACATATACTATCGCGGACTTTTTTGTAGATCTTTTTAAGATAAACAATTCCGTAGTACATTATTTTGGTCTATCTCGTAAGGTTAAGCAAGCGTTTGCAAAGTAATCGCACATAAACACGACTTTACATTACAAACCTTTGAAATTCTCGATTCCCTCTACTATAATATGCATGTATTATAAATATAAACCTGCCTCTTGAATCACTCTCTCTATTTGTGGAAACCGCATTAAAATACGTTGCGTAGTTTAAAAGATCTAAGCGTACAACAACTAAAGGAGACTTCATTTTATACCATGTAACGATATCCTCCGCCGCAGCGTGTAACAATATTTAATCCCATAAGATGTTTTGTTTAATGACACTTGCATTAATATGCATGACTGCACGGATGGCGTAGTGGTTTAAGCGGTCGCCACGCCGCTTCCTACAACGCCGAGTGTTGTGGGTTCAAACCCCACATGGGACGACACTTTGTGTGATCCACAAATTGTTGTTCTGAGTCTGGGTGTTCTTTGTGTCCGATTCATGTATGTTTGTAAAGTCCCCCGCGACACAGGATATATTCCTAATGCGGGAGTTGTCTTTTAAAAAAAAAAAAAAATATATATATGTTATGTTTCGATTATTAAAGTCTAATAATTACCTCAAATAAACAGGTACATATTTCTGTGATTTCCAGAACTTAAGTAAGTCTTCCGTTAGTCCGAAGCTGGTGCCCAAGTAGTCCAAATGTTCAGCTCGCACCTCTGATAGACGTTTCAGTAAAGGCGGTGGTTTTGCTCTGCAATAAAAAAACTATCTATTACTGAATATTCCTATACCACGAGACCTAAGAAATTAAAAAAAAATGGATCATTTAGTAGGGGTTCCATTCCACATTCCCTTAGTAGAAATATTAGTATTATTCTATTTAGTAAACAAAAAAAATATAATTTAATTTGTTTTATGCTTAGTTTGAAATTAAATGGCGTTGTGTGTCAGATGCCCAAAATATTAACGCCTAATAAATCAACGGTAAATAATTTTTATTTTTAAATATGAGTTTTTATGTGTTTAAATTAATTGAAATAGAAAATACGTATTAAAAATAATAACATAAAATACAACTGTACTCCGCTGTATTTTAGTGGTGTCTATAAAGTTGTAGTGTATAGGATGCCTAAGAAATCATATTGTAATTATGTTTAACGTGTAACCCCATTTCTATCTTATTTAACCGATTAATATTATAATAAACTAGCTGACCGTGCAAACGTTGTTTTGCTATTTACATTATTTAATTGTTTTTTTTTTTAATTTCTTAAAATCCGTTCTTAGCTGACCTCTACTCGGTGAAAAGAATATTCCTACCAAATTTCAAGTCTTTATCTCTAACTAGCTGACCCGCGCAACTTCGTCTGCGTCTCTCAATAGTAATAAATTTTCTCCGTTTTTTAAACATTCTTCATTGGTGCTCCGCTCCTATTGGTCTTAGCGTGATGATATATAGCCTATAGCCTTCCTCGATAAATGGGCTATCTAACACTGAAAGAATTTTTTAAATCGGACCAGTAGTTCCTGAGATTAGCGCGTTCAAACAAACAAACTCTTCAGCTTTATAATATTAGTATAGATGGTTCCAGAGATATCGTGATGAGTGACTATATACGTGGAAATCTCTTATATATTATAATAAATGGGCAGTCATACTCGAGATCTGGTTCAATGTGTCTCCAAATACATCCCGTACAGAGTTTTAGGTTCTTACAAGTTTATAAGAAAACACACTCACATGAGTGATCACATTTAAATGTCAAGTCCAATATATTAAACAATTCTAGACATAGCAGCAGCTCACAACAGCATACAAAATACGAATAGTTTTTTACATTATTTCTTTTTATTCTGCCTACTTTTTGATTTATAATAGCATCATTAAAAACCTTCGCACAATAAAAAAACTTAAAAAAACAACAACTGCTTCTTGAGACTGTTTTAATAAGCCCAAATATGGTATATATATATATACATATATATATACCATATACATATATTTATGCCATATCAACAGCCTGTAATCGTGGGTGACGTAAGTGCCGACTAAGGGAGCAAACTACCCAGGACAACAGCACTGCATAGAGAAGGAAAACTTGAAACAAACCCTATAGTCCAGTCATTTAAGCTTAAATTAGGTAAGAATCTCGGAATTCGAGATACCCAGCTGTAAGTCTGTAAATACTTGTATATTGACACCCTAAAAGTTGTCTCAAAACCTACATATGGTAGGGTGTAAGCAACTATTAAATCTCAAGGTCAAATGTCACAAAAATCGGTTTATTGCGCTTTTTTTGGAAATATCTCATTTCCTATGGGTTTCTGCTATTTGTATTCATTTTCAATATGGTAGAATACAAAATTCTCTACAAATTTTGTTTAAATATTTTTTTTATACGGTGAACCGTTTTCGAGATAGAGGACGGAGAGCGCGCGGTCACAGCATCACTTCAGGTCAACCGGTGCCTCCGGTCGAAAACGCGCCATATATAGTTGATGAACTATCGATAAATCAATGATTATAAATATTTGTCAATTTTTATTAACTATTATATTATATTTTATCATTTTTTTCCTAACTTATCCACTTTTTATTCAGTATTAATTTATTTAACAACACTTACCTGCCTATGTAATTGAAGAATTGTTAATGAAAATGTAGGAATTATATTTGAATTTTAACCTAATTAATATTAATAACTTCTTACATGATGAAAAAAAAAAACAATAAATTATGAATTAATCTTTTTATTAAAAAATATAATTGAATACATTTATTTTTATTGAAAGTAAAAAAATATAATAAAGGTTACAAAAATTACAATTTATAATTTTAATCATCTTCTTCCTCTTCATCGTCGTCTTCTGGCTGCTGGTAAATTTGAAACTGGTCTTCATTATCGTCTTCAACGACATTTGTCTCAAGTTTTTCCACGATTTCGGGGTCAAAGGTTCCATCTTCGTTAATGTCGCTCTGATATGGTAGAGCATTGAGACAAGCTTGCCCATTACATTGGCCACAAGCTAAAGAGCATTGCAAGCCCGCTTTCCTGCATCCGCATCGCGAACCACAACCACTCTTGCAGTTGCAGAAAATTGTATTTAGCAAATCTTCTGGAGCAGGTGCTAAAATTGTCATGATAGGCTCCAGAAAATCATTTCGCATTGTCCAACCCCATACCTGGGGTTCCAAATCATGTCCTAACCAAGTTTGAACTTGATAATATACACGGTTGAAATGTTGAGGACCAGCTGCACTTGTTGGTGGAATATTTGAAAGATGCACAGGTTTATTAAGTTTTGTAGACTTGACGTAATGCATATAACGAAGATGATCGAGACTTTTCACAGATTTCGGAGCATTATAGACTGCCAATAAGGTTTGAGTTCCACTCTCTAATAATCTCTGGGCCGAACAATTTTTATTTATAATCATTGATTTATCGATAGTTATTCATCTACTATATATGGCGCGTTTTCGACCGGAGGCACCGGTTGACCTGAAGTGATGCTGTGACCGCGCGCTCTCCGCCCTCTATCTCGAAAACGGTTCACCGTATTAAAAAATTCTTTAAACAAAATTTGTAGAGAATTTTGTATTCTACCATATTGATAATGAATACAAATAGCAGAAACCCATAGGAAATGAGATATTTCCAAAAAAAGCGCAATAAACCGATTTTTGTGACTTTTGACCTTGAAATTTAATAGTTGCTTACACCCTACCATATGTAGGTTTTGAGACAACTTTTAGGGTGTCCATATACAAGTATTTACAGACTTACAGCTGGGTATCTCGAATTCCGAGGTGAACTTACTATAATGACTGGACTACTATACCAACCCGCCTGGCCAGCGTGGTATAGTAGGCCAAAACCTCCTTTGTAAAGAGAGGCCTATGACTAGTAGTGGACTGGATGAATAGGGCTGGGGATACTTCATATTCTTAATCCGTCACCACACGGGCATATTTATTTCTCTCTGCAGTAATTTTCTGTGAAGTTGGCTATCCCACAGAATACATGATGGAGTAGCAAGTTCCAGGTTGCCATGTCGTGGAGATACCATCAAAGTAACAGCATACCAAATTTCAGATCAATTGGACCTGTGGATTGTAGTGAGATCCGTTCATCATCTAGAAAGTGAGCTGATGACCTTTAATATTTGTAGCTAAGAACTATCTCGATCACATCGGATTTCGATTAAAAATCTCCGCATCGAAATTGGCCGAACCGTTCGGGAGCTATGATGTCACAGACAGACAGATACAGAGATACAGTCCGATGCAAACTGAATAGCGACTCGGTAGATCGTGCGTTTCGATGCGCAGAACACAATAATAGACAGCAGCGGGACAAACACGACCCGCATGCCTTTTAGTGTGTGTTACATGCGTATACTGCGCGCATATTCCTGTCTACGTACAGTCGAGTCGACTTGACTGTAGGTACCTGCGCATGCGCACCCTGCTCTCGGCTCTGTCGTTTTAAAGAAAAAAGTGAAAATGTACCTGGGCACAATAATCTCTGTGCGCAATGTATTCGTATGTGTACTGGCTGAGTCTTCTTCATCAGACTTTTCCTCATCAGACTTATCTTCGTCGAGACAGGGTATATCGCCGGAGTAGTACGCGGCCAGTTGTTGCAGAGCACGTTTACCGTATCCCATCTGTTAGAGGGAACACAAAATTTTATTTTATTTTTTAAGTTATATTCACTAGAAGCCAAGAAACTACTAAACCTGCAGATTAAATATTTTTTCTTTGTTAAGAATTGTTCTGTGTGTCGTCTCTCTCATTTTCTCATCACATAAACAGCCTTTAATAGTCCACTGCTGGACATAAGCCTCTCATTAGAAAGGAGGTTTTGGCCTACTATATCACGCTGGCCAGACGGGTTGGTATAGGGTTTGTGTCAAGCTTTCCTTCTCTCTGCAGTGCTGTTGTTCTGCCTAGTTTGCTCTTTTAGTCGGCTCTTACGACACCCACGGGATGAATACGGGTGGTGGCACTCTGTATTCTTAATCCGTCATCACACGGACATTGTCTCATCATAGAAATAAAATTAGAAAAAAGCTAAAATATCAAACAATTTTAATACTGCTTAGGTGATGAGTCCGTCGATAACAAAAGGTATTCTATAAAGATTTTTAAGCCACATTAGAACAGTACTTGCTAATGCTAAATACGTACACGTTGATACGAAGGGTGCGTGGCTATTCTGACGACCCTAGCACCAGACAACTTGGGGAAGTCCCTGTCCCCAAACTGTTCACAAATGTTCCAGGGTATCAGGTCGCCGGCTGCCTTGCGGCCGCGCCCCATGGCGTCGTGGACTGACCTGCGGATACAAGAGTAATTATAGTCCATTCGGGTTAAGAAAATACTGACGCATCAATCCAGCCCCGCCCCTCGACGAAAAAAAACATAAATTAAGTTTACTAACATTTTGTTCACCAGGCAATGGTAGAATGTGGCTAGCATCTAAAATGTACCTACTAACAACTCTGTATATTCATATTCTGTCAAATAAATATATTATTATTATTCTGTTCATTTCATTTATTATACAAATAAATTTCAAATATATTAGACGTGGGGTTGGTACAAACAATTTTGGCACAACCAAAATCAGAAGTGGCAAAAAGACTAAGTCAATTAGTTTACTTCATTGATTAGTATTTCTCTTTATCTTATCAGTTTTAAGAATGTGTTAAAGGTAGATAGCATAAGGCACGATGGGGTTGACGTATCCACGTGGATAAAAACCCCAATACAAAAAAAAATAAAAAAAGAAGGAAAAAACAAATAAATTTCATTTTTAAATATACGCAGGCTGCGATAAGGCCATGGTATCACTGTTTTTTTTTTGTATGTATCATCGCATGTATCCTAATTATGGTGTGTAATAAAGAGTACCCATCTATCTATTTATATTTATATTCAAAAACAAAAAAAAAAAAATATAAAAAATATTATCCCATCGGTATCGGGTACAGGGACCAAGATATCGGTGGTTAGGACTCCAGAGACAGAAACTTCCTCACAATACGTGCCGTATCGAGAAGAACTGCTTTCTGCATCAGGCCCTTAATCCAACTGCTTAATAATAATAATAATAATCCATATTATCATTTTTATTAAGCATGACATTATTACAATAGACTTACTTGGAGGATATATTCCCCTCGAAACACATCTGTATTACACATAGGATTTCCGGTATTGATGTGCTACTCGCAGGCGTTGGTGCGAGCAGAACAAATAGACAATGCGCGGGCGCATCGGCTAGGAGTTGGATGTCATTAGGACTGTTCTGTAAAGATAAATAAAAAAAATTAACCATAGTTAGTATAACATGATAATCTTATCGTATATTTTTAATAATAATAATAATATTTTTTTTTTTTTTTTTTATTTAAAGTAAAGATTTACAAAATTTGTTTAACAATGATAGCCACACTAGGCTTAGCCTGTATCGAGGCTATCAATACAAAAACGATTATACATTAGGACAGTAGCAATAATAATACAATCTTATATAAATCTCATATGAAACAATAGGAAGAGATCGCAGTTTACTACAATCTATATTTATTTAATTGACTAAGTTTAAGTTGGAGCTATGTGAGTGTGTGTGAGTGTGTGTGATAGTTTGTGAGCCTGTGTGTGTGTTTGTGTGTACATGTCTAAGTATGTGTATTCGTCTGTCTGTCAGTTTTCATTCTTATTTTAAGATTTTTAGCAATTGTTCGGTTTCTTTATGGTTAAGACAGCTCATGATTTTACTGATTTTCAGTTTAGCGTCCCGTATTGTATCCTGTTTGAAATTATATCTATTGACAACCTTATTGTAAATAAATGGAAACATGAACTTTTGAAAGCGGTTTGCGAAGGATGATTTGTTTCTAGGAACAGGGACTTTGAAAATTCTTTGCTTGAGCATTTTATTGTAATCAGGGGCGTTTAACACGTTTTTATGTGTGGAAATGATGGCTTGAAATATGTATAATCGTCTTATATTCAATACTTGGGCTTCTTTGTAGAGTTCAGTGGTTGGGAATCTCAACGGTTTATTCAACATAACTTTTAAAATTGATCTCTGAGCCCTTTCTAAGATAATCAAGTGTGTTACAGCTGAGCCTCCCCAGATACTTAAACAGTAAGTCAGGATGGATTGACACAATGATATATATATCGTTTTTAATAAATGTAAATCAGCAACATCTCTAAGTTGTCTTACAACGTAAATTAGTTTCCTTGCTTTAGCTGCAGTTGCCACGATGTGGTCTTTGTAAGAGAGTTTATCATCTAGAATTACTCCTAGATATTTCATGCTTCGTGACCTTTGTATTTTATTACAATTACAAATAGTCTGATCAAAATTACATGTGTGAATTGGAATGTTTGGGCTTAAGGCTGGAGAAGAAGCTGCAGTTTTGTGGTAGCATAAATATTTGGTTTTGCTAGTATTTAAAGTTAATAAATTATTGTGAAGCCATTTAGCTATAATCGCCATACCTTGTTCAGCCGTGGCAAAACAGTTGGCCCAAGTGGAATCATGAAATATTATTGCTGTGTCATCCGCGTAGCAGATCATCTTTGCATTTCTAAGTGGTAAGGTCGTCAGGTTATTTATATACAGAAGAAATAGAGTCGGGCCTAACACACTCCCTTGAGGAACTCCAAAAGAAGTTTCCTGCAAGGTACTGTGCAAGGAGTCCACCTTTAAACATTGTTTCCTTTCCGTCAAGTAACTTCGGAACCAGTTTAGCGCGGTTCCCCTTATTCCAATGCCTTCCAATCTCTTGAGTAAGATTGGAATTGCAACAGTATCAAAGGCCTTTGCGAGATCTAAGAAGATTCCGATACACGCAAGGCCATTGTCTAGATTTGTAACAATTTCATTTGTCAATAAATTTACGGCGTCTTCAGTGGACCTTCCTTTCCAAAAGCCGAACTGACTGTCTGATAAAATATTGTTCTCCTCAATGTACTTAACTACACGTTTGTTGACTACTCTTTCTAGTATCTTAGCAAAGACAGAGAGCAAGGAAATTGGTCTATAATTGTTAGCCAAATTGGTTTCTCCCCCTTTATGTATAGGTACAACAACAGCAGTCTTCCATTCTTGAGGAACGATTCCGGTTGATAAACTTTGGTTAATAATATAGGTTAGCGGTTCCACAATATGATTTTTGACTTTCTTTATGAGTCGGTTAGTAACTCCATCTAGTCCTGGGGCACTGTCATTCTTTAGATTCATAATTATGTGTTCTATTTCTGTATTATCAGTTGGTTCGAAGAAGAATGAGTTTGGAGGAGATGGTGAAGTGTCGATATTTAGTGCCAAAGCTGATTGTGTTGTATTTAGATTGTTTAAGATATCGTTAGCGTATTTTTGTCCTACCGATGTAAAATATTCATTACAAAGATTTAGGGAGTCTTGCGGACAGGAATTTAAAAGTATTAGATCTGACGCAGGTGATTTCGTTACTACTTTTCTATGCGAGATTTTATTAATAGTCTGCCAGAGTTGTCGTGGTTGATTTTTCGAGTTTTTCAGCAATGTACATTCATATTCATTTCGTATTTTACGAATTAGAGAGTTATAAAAATTTCTATACCTCAGATAAATCAGTGATTTCACTTCGTTTCTTGGCATTTGTTTAGCCTCGAGGTGTAATTTATCACGAACACGTGAGCATCTTAGCAACCCTTCCGTCATCCACGGCTTAAGAATTATCTTTGAGCGACTTATTCTAATTAATTTAGTGTTGTCTTTGATTATATTGTTTATAATATTCATAAAATGTTCTGTTTGGTCAGCCACATTCTGTATCTTCATCATCTTAGACCAATCTACATTGCTGAGCTTTTCTGAAATGGAGTCGTAGTTAAGGAGGCATTTGTACCTTGGAGGTGATGTTGATGTTGTGGCCGTTGCTGTTAGACCAGTAATGACAAGGTCGTGGTCAGATATTGCTGAAGAGCAGACTATAGTCTCCACATCGACCTCTCCCTTATAGAATACGTGATCAAGGCAGGAATCATATCGAGTAGGCTTATTAATAGCTGGCACTAGGCCTAGTTCAGCCATAGTGCAAAGGTATGTTGTGGTATCGTTGCTGTCTAAATAGGATATATTTATATTGATATCGCCAGTAAAAATGGTGCATGGCTTTTTATTTAAAATTTGGCTAGCATTTTGCAAAGAGTTAACAAAACGATCTATATTTTTAAATGATGGCGATCTGTAGATTCCTAACACAGTTATAATGTCTGGGACATATATAGCTAGACAGTTTGCGTCATCAATATCTGGTTCATATACACTCGGCGACCAAATATCCCTTACATATGCTACTACTCCGCCTGACCTATTAATATATTTTGTAGTATGGAAGCCTCTATAACCCGGAATAGGTGGTAACGTGAAACTTTCGTTTATCCAACACTCAGTTAGGACAATAAAATCAAGATCGATGTTGAGCCTTTTCATAACTAACAGTAAGCTATCAAAGTTGCGGTTAATGCTTCGAATATTCAAAGTAAGTATTTTTATCATATGTCTCTGCAGAATATTATGACAGTCTTCTGGTGCACTTATAGAATGACATTTTATATTATACGCATTATCAATAAATTGCATCATATCAAGTGTAGTCATTGTGATTGGGTAATATTATTATTTGTGATGTTTTAGGCAGTCTATAAGTTTTTGTAAATGTCATTCTATAGGATAATATGAATTGTGATATGATGTATATGTGTTTTATTGAATTTGTGTTTTGTGATGTACAATCGGCCCAGATGTATTGAGTTATTGTGTTGTGTGTTTGTTTTGGTAACTTTGTTTGAAGCGTTGTCAAGTCAGTGATGTTTATTAAAATGTTAAATATTTGTGAGCTCCAATTAGTTATATGTGCAAGTAATGTAAAGAAAGAGCAAAATAAAATTTGAATTAAAATACAAATTAAAAAGTAGAAAAACATAAAAACAAAAGGAAAATAAAGTGAATTAAAACTACTCGTTACTTGTTGCTTGGGGTAAACCAAGATACTTGTCCAGGTCTTCAGTCGTCTGTATGCGTATGGCAGGGTGTCTATTATCATTATTATTTTCTCCTTTTTTAATGAAAATTGTTCCATTTCGTAACCAACAGAATCGAAACCCATTGTTGTGAGCCCTCTCCCTGCTGGCACGAAATAACAGTCTCTTTTCCTTTGTGACTCTTTCATTAATATATATTTTAGAGGTTAAACCATTCACGATGTTATCTGAGGTAAGGTTTTTGCGAGACCTGGCTGCCTTAATTAGTTCATCTCGCTTTGCCTTCCTGGTTAATTTGACGACAATGGGGCGATGCCGTATAGTTTCTTTTTCTAACTTCTGCTTAGGGCCCACTCTGGATATATTATCTATGTCAGTTTCGTGTAATTCTACACTTATTTTGTTTGATAATGTTAATAACACATGTAGAAGATTTTCATTATTTACCTCAGGGACACCACAAACCTCTATTTCATTTTTTAGTGTATTTTGCTCTAAGGAGCTGACCGTTGAATGTAACTGGGATAACGTTATTTTTAAGCTGCCTATCTCTTTGTCTTTGGCTTCTATTGTTCTTTGAAAATCTAAGTAATTCTGTAAATTTGGAAGGCTTGCAAGTTGTTCTTTTAGTTCCTGTACGTCTTGTCTTAATAAACTGATGTCGTAGTTTTTCTGCTTTAATTCTTTTACTTCAAGTCTAAGCTCACGGATTTCTTGCACTAATTCACTTAGTGTACAATCAGGGTTGGTGGTAGATTTAATTTTAGAGCCACGTACTGTGTTAACGTTATCACCCTGGTCATCGGAATTTAAGATCGAGTTGTGAGCTGGAGTGGTGGTATTTCCACGTTTCGGCAGTAAACATACACAGGTGGGGCATAACCAAGTTAGCTTGAAGTTAGAAGTAAATTTCTGGTAAGCTTCTAAACTTATATTTATGCATTGCAGATCATAATGGCATTTACACTTGGAACAGTCCATAAGATTATTTGCTTTTATAGTCTTACCGCAAGCTTTACAATTCGTAGGCATCTTGGTGTTCTAAAGCAATAAAGCGCTGTTTGTTATTGTTGCGATATTAGACGGCACTTTCCGCGTAGCAATACAGCGCTGTATGGACACCGAACACACACACACTAAGCGTAGGTAATCGAAATTCCAGGAACAGCAGCCGAGCGCGGCGATGTGCAGGTGTCCGCAAAAACGATGGTAACAAGCGATGCGCGGGTTGTCGTAGGTCAGGGATAATGGATCAAAATTTTGATTTTTGTAAAATGTTTTTAGTTAGAACTTTGTTATATGATGAAAAAACAAGATAAAGTTTTCGACACTGTATACATCACTTGCTTGTCTTTCACAGTATTGTAGTATATTTGTCTAAAAGTTGTATTTAACTGGTTCACTGAATTTATAAGTGCGGAGCAAACTATTAACGTGACGTCCTAACGCGAGTACCGAAGACGAATCAATCTCAAAAGACATCATTAGGTGTAATGGGACGGGCACCAGGGATTTCCTTTCTAGGGTATACCTGGTTCCCCGGCTATTAGTACCCGAGACGGCGTGCGGTTTTAGTCGGCTCGAGTCCGACATGCCACCGACAGGTGGTATCCGAGGGGATTTCCGCACGGCAAAAAAAAAAAACAAAAAAAAGAATGTGTAATGGGACGACACTTTGTGTGGTCCACAAATTGTTGTTCTGAGTCTGGGTGTTCTTTGTGTCCGTCTTATGTATGTTTGTAAATTCCCCCGCGACACAGGATATATTCCTAATGCGGGATTTGTCTTTTGCTTCGCACAACCAATCTGTGGAATAAGTTATCGTCTGCGGTATTTCCGGACCGATACGACCTTCAATAAAAGAGCGTGCTCCTTCCTAAAAGGCCGGCAACGCACTTGCAGGTCCACGGGCGGTGGTACTCACTTACCATCAGGTGACCCGTCTGCTTGTTTGCACCTTATGCTCAAGTGAGCCTTTTTTAAAAATTTTGGTATTTTATTGATGTCTTTTGAGATTTGAAATTAATTTGATTATTGTAGTCTTTATTTATTTATTTATTTAACTTTATGCACTATTGTACATCGGCGGACTTAATGCCCAGGGCATTCTCTTCCAGCCAACCTTTGGGTGGTGTAGAAATCTTGTAAGGTAGGTGCACAGAGGTTACGTCTTAATATATTAAGTAATAAGTGAAAGTATATGTAACGGTTCGCTACATATATAAACTCATACATACACATATATACAATTACACACATACATATATATTCAATTATATTTATATAGATACATAGACATATATTCGCACACTATGAATACCGGAGATATGCCAGTTTTATGAACGAGTACATTAATCTCAGACACGTATTATACCGTTGTTAGGTATCAGCTGATCTAAACGTTTTACGTGGGAGAGCCATGCTTCGGCACGAATGGGCCGGCTCGACCGGAGTGATACCACGGCCTCACAGAAAACTGCTATTAAGCATTTCGGTATTAAGCAAGTGACGATCGAATAGCGTATTGGTTTGTGTAACGGACTGCTATTCCAAAGGTCGCAGGTTCGATTCCAGCTCAAGTCAAACATATGTGTGCATGAACATTTAATGTTTGATTTGGTCTGGGTGTGTCTATGTATAATATGTATGTATTTACAAAAAAAAAAAATGTATATATGTATTTATATCAGTTGTCTAGTACCCATAGTACAAGCTCTGCTTAGTTTGGGACTAGATGGCGTTGTGTGAATGTGGAACAATATTATTATTATAGTGCATAGTTACCTTATAATGGCTGGCTACGTATATAGAGACGAGGCGGTGCAGGAAGACCTCTGCCGCCTTGTGGTAGCAGAAGAGCGCGTCCCGGTTGACGCGGTACAGCTCGCACGCGGCGGGGGGCGGAGCCCCAGCGCCCGGCGCCAGCGGCGGCGCCTCCAGGCACAGCAGGCCGTTCAACCAGCTCTCCACGGGGTCTCCGGACCGGTAGCGGATAGGTTCCTCTAATTTTATCTACGGACATTACATTAATATGACATCCAAATGACATAATTCAATAGCTTGAGCTTATGTGGCGATCGCCACATACAGAGAAAAAAAAACATACTACAGCGCCATCTAACGAAGGCACACCGAACTACAGAGTAACTGCTGATCTTGTATCGCGATATGAACAATTCTCTCGCCGATTAGCATACGAGTATATACAACTTCTCAAATTCAACCGTTGGGCCTTGGCCCGCTTGGCATGATCACCTCGCCCAGTCACAGGAACATCCCTCGTTTGAGGGACATGACCCCCATTAGTCTAATTAGTGTAGAGGAACACTTATTAGCCTAATAGAAAATAATCATCGAATTCTCCAATGAATTAAACTTTATATTTGTGGAACGACAACGAACGTTTATTATGGTGCAGCGTAGTGCCTCATACTACAGCAGTCGGATGTCACGGATTCGAAGCCATTCCATGCAAATATTTATACAGGGTAATGCATCGGTCTGAGTGTTTAACTGTAATGTTTAAATGGAAAATTACAAGATTTCCTACCTTCCATTACAAGATTATACCTACCTTACAAGATTTCTACACCACCCAAAGGTTGACTGGAAGAGAAATAAAGAGATTACCGGTGGCGGAGCCCCGTGCAGGGTCTGCAGCTGCGCGAAGAGCTTGAGGCTGAGCGCGCGGCCGGTGCCCTCGTAGCCGGCGACGGTCGAGGCCAGCAGCGCCAGCGGCGCGCGCTGCGCCACCGCCGACACGTGCACCAGCGGCACCGCCGCCGCCTCGTCCACCAGCACCAGGTCCGCCGCGCCCAGCAGCGAGTGGTCGTCGGGGGCTATGTACTGCAAGTAACGTTCGTTCCGTATATGTATACCAGCTGACCCGGCAAACGTTGTTTTGCCATATACATTATTTCAAATTTTTGACAAAAAAAAAAATAGGCGTATGAAAAATAGATGTCGGCCGCTTCTCAGACCTAACCGATATACACAAAATTTCACGTTCAACCACGCACACCGTGACACGAGAATTTTATATATAAGATTTGTATTATATGATGTATTTTTTATTTGTATGTATATCCTTGTGTCTATATTTTTTTGAAATTAAACTTCTTTACGCACGCTTGGAGTAAGCTGGTGAATGCGTGACGAGAGCGTTACGAAAAGTGTGATCGGGCGAGACGAACGGAAGTTTAGAGGGAGATATAAGTTAGTGAAGATAAAAAGAGAGAATTACATTTCGTATATTACTGTAGGAGCAATAGAGAGGTGCGAACACACATTTTCTGTCTCACTTTCTCTCATAACTACTTACATAAACATATGTATATATATATAAATATATATATATATATATATACATACAGTGTAACGGTGCATTTCGCACCATTACAGAAAATTTAATTATCGACGTGTTTTTTGTTTGACAGTTGAAGTTTCTGACGTTTCAGTAAGCTCCGATAGACGGCGTCACGGACGAGATCTGTTGGTTTGTTCTAATCGACAATGGTATACTTTCGATTTTAGTTTTTTCTTGTTCTGGCAACATTTTTTGTCGCATTCTAGGGCGAAACGGAACTTTAGCTCTGGCAACTTGGGATGTTCACTTTTGGCATCTGCCGGTTTGGATAAGAAGGGTTTTGGGCCATTATAATTTTTAACATTTGTAATCCGTATTCATTTGTTGTAATCAGAGGATTAATTCAACTTTTATTGTTGGCCAGTCTCGTTAAGGAAACGAGTTGTTTGTTGGAATTGTCATTTTAACTATTTTGGTAAGTTTTGTTCCGTCACATGTTTCGTACTTGGCTTATGGAGACTAGTTAGGACTGCACGGATGGCGTAGTGGTTTAAGCGGTCGCCACGCCGCTTCCTACTACGCCGAGTGTTGCGGGTTCAAACCCCACATGGGACGACACTTTGTGTGATCCACAAATTGTTGTTCTGAGTCTGGGTGTTCTTTGTGTCCGTTTCATGTATGTTTGTAAAGTCCCCCGCGACACAGGATTTATTCCTAATGCGGGAGTTGTCTTTTTTAAAAAAGAAAAAAAAAAAAAGAAAAAAGAAGTTGTTTTAAATCTTTGTTTATTTGGTTACAGGAATTATAAGTAACGTCTCTGATTTATTTGTGAGACGATTTGGAACCCTAGTGAGTAAATTATTGTATCTTACCAGACCTTGACTTAATATTTGGAGATAGGTTCATTGTGTCATCGACCTTAAGGTTCGGCATAATATTCTGGGGTAATGCCACAAATAAGCAAGACGTGTTTATAGCTCAAAAGAAATGTCTCCGAGCTATGTGTAAACTAAAAAGCACTGATACATGTAAGCCACACTTTTGTAAACTAAGACTATTGACATTTCCATCTATGTACATTTATGAAGTCTGCATGTTCGTGAGAAATAACATTTCTCTATTTTCTTTTATAGAAAGTCAACGTCGCTCCGACAAATTGCACTTATTAAAAGCCAAAACAGCACTTCTACATAAAAGTGTATACGCAATGGCACCGAAGCTGTACAATCATTTACCAAAACAAATAAGAGACCGTAAAAATTTTAATGAATTTAAAAGCAATCTCTTAAAATTACTTATTGACAAAGCATACTACTCCATAATAGATTTTCTGAATGATAAATTTTGACTTCAATTAGTTATGTATATGATTAGGTATTTGTAAATGACATTTATTTTGACGTTGTAATTATTGTTTTAAAAAATTTAATTTATTTTGACATTTTATTTAGTATTTTGAACTTTTAATTATTTTGACATTTTCGATTATTCATTATTTTGACATATTTAGTTCGACTTTTTTGATTGTTAATTATTTGACATATTGAGTTTGTCATTTTTAATTATTTTAACATTTTTCCCGATTTAATCATCATTTATCAATATCAGTATGTTTTTAATTAAGAAATCAAATCAAAGTCTATTTTTATTGAATTGAATAAGTATATGATTACTGGACTTTAAACAGTTGTATTGCACAGGAATAATGAAATCCTTTTATTGTTTTGTATGCCTATTGGCGAAACATGGCGATCTTTTAAATATGGTTTGTAACATCTGAATTTACCTGTGTTTTACGAAATAAATGATTGATTGATTGATTGATTGATAGGCAATTAACCTATAATTTTCGTTGTTGCAGTGTAACAGGGCTTTTATTTATTAGATTGGATTTCCTTCTTATTAGATTGTAATGTCCTTACGTTACAATTAGTTTTTACCTCACTACCTGCCCGATCCAAGGATTTAGTTTGCTGCGGAGTGTGGATTTCCTTTCTTATGTACCTATAATGGCAAGAAAAGCCCTTTGGCTGTAGCCCATTATCAGGATCTGCCTGGGACCGGAGCCAGGACGCTTGGAATACTTACCCCGCCACTACAACCACGTGGGAGCTGTAACGGTGCATTTCGCACCATTACAGAAAATTGAATCATCGACGTGTTTTTACGTTTACGTTTTACGACGTTTCAGCGAGCTCCGGTCGGTGACACGGACGAGAATAATAGTCGGTGCTGATCGTCTATGGTAATTTATCGATTTAGTTTTTCTTGTTCTGGCAACATTTGGACGCGTTATAGTGAAAAGGCAAGATGGCGTCACATTGGTTTTCGTCCGAGTCGAAGTAAGATATAGTTTTTAAAAATGTAGTCTTTTTGTTGTAACGAAATTATATTGTAAAAAAATTAAAAAATAATTTGTTTGTGTGTGCTATACTTGTGTAATGTTAATGTTATCTGTGTTCTAAACAAACAAACAAACTAACTGGGGCACCACAAATTCCAACAAACAAATAAACTCGGGCGCCAGGTGCGCCACCTTAAATGAACACAGACAACCAACAACAAATACAATAAATGCCTCGGATAACTCGGTCAGCGCTAGACTTTTAATCTAGGATGGGGGGCAGCTATTAAATACAAAGATGTTAAGTTCAAGTAGCAGTTTATTATCCCGTAGTGTCTGTAGAGTACATGGTATCTTAAGGTTCTAATTACAATAAGTAATTCTTATACTCAAATTAGTACTGTCGTTAATGCAATCTGTTTCAAATAAACGAATAAAACAAACTAAAATTAAATATGTTTTAAAAAGTCACATAAAGACTTAATAGGAAATGAATCTAAGGGTAGTTGTGGCATCGACCTGCTCCCTTAATAAAAATAACACCCCTTAGGGACCTGCAGTACCCGATGCCACGACGCCAACCAAATTAATAAAAAAAAACATACCATTGACTTTGGCTCAGTCCGAATGAAATGAAGGCAAATTAAGGCTAATAAATCTCACTCCTGTCCCACGTGGTGGAAGAGGCGGGGTAGTATTCCAAGGTTCCTGATAATGGACTGCAGCTAAACAGTTTTTTCTACCATTATAGGTGCTCCGCAGCAAACTAAATCCTTGGGTCAGGCCGGCAGTGAGGCAAAATCCAAATGTAACGCAATGACATTACAATCCAATAAGAGAACTGAACTAGAGGTTATGAAAATAAGGTATAACAAGAAATTAAGGTTTAAATAAAATTTAGGTGTAAATTAAAATGAAGGTGTAAATTATAAATTAAGGTATAAATTGAAACCCTGTTTCAATCTGAAACAACGAAAATTATAGGTTATTTGCCTATCTCAAAAGAATGAATCCTAAATCCGGTAAGATACAATAATCCACTCACTAGGGTTTCAAAACGTTTCACAAACAAAGCAGCGGCATTATAAATAATTCCTGTAACCAAATAAACAAAGATTTAGAACAACTATTCTCCATAAGCCAAGTATGAAGCACGTGGCTTAACAAGACTTACCTTTACAATGAAAATATAAATTCCAACAAATAACTTGAGTCTTTAACGAGACTGGCCAAACAATAAAATATGAAACATCCCCTCGTTACAACAAAAAGACTACATTTTTAAAAACTATATCTTACTTCGACTCGGACGAAAACCAATGTGACGCCATCTTGCCTTTTCACTATAACGCGTCCAAATGTTGCCAGAACAAGAAAAACTAAATCGATAAATTACCATAGACGATCAGCACCGACTATTATTCTCGTCCGTGTCACCGACCGGGGCTCGCTGAAACGTCGTAAAATTCAACTGACAAACTAAAAACACGTCGATGATTCAATTTTCTGTAATGGTGCGAAATGCACCGTTACAGAGCACGAATGAGATTTATAAGAATTAATTATACCCAAATTTCAAACGGACAGAGCCAGTCATTGGGTACGTTTTTTTGTTGTATTAATTTTGTCGGCGTTGTCATAACGGATACTGCAGGCTCTAAGGGGTGTTATTTTTATTATGGGAGTAGGTCGTTATGATAACTACCCTTAAATCTTTACCTATTTAACAGTCTTTATGTGACTTTTTAAAAATATTTACTTTTAATTTGTATTAACAAGGTAAACAGATTGCATTAATGACAGTACTAATTTGAGTATAAGAATTACATTTGTAATTAGACCTATAATATACCATGTACTCTACAGACACTACGGGATAATAAACTGCCACTTGAACTTATAACATCTTTGTATTTAATAGCTGCCCCCCATCCTAGATTAAAGGTCTAGCGCTGAGCGAGCTGTTCGAGGCATTCATTGTATTTGTTATTAGTTGTCTGTGTTCATTGAAGGTTAAGGCACCTGGCGCCCGAGATTATTAGTTTTGTTAGAATTGTGGTGCCGCACTAGTTGGTTTATTCATTTAATTTTTAATTTTACGCATTAGATTACATTCACATTAAAAAAACATTTTTTTAAAAAAAATTTAATATTACAACATATAGACAAAGAAGTTTTACTTCAGTCGTGTGGTCTAAAGCACACTCGTTTTTTTTTAATTTAAAAAAGACAACTGCACTAGGAATACATCCCGTGTCGCGGGGCACTATACAAACATACATGAAACGGACACAATGAACACCCAGACTCAGAACAACAATTTGTGGATCACACAGTGTCGTCCCATGTGGGGATCGGACCCACAACACATCGTAGTAGTGAGCGGCGTGGGGACCGCTTAAACCACTACACCATCCGTCGTGGCCTGATAGGATTCAATTCACGTGTTCGATGTCAGCAATACATCGAACAATTAGAATATTGCATTGTTTACCTCACTATAGTCAAAACGTAACTCCATTATTACATAATATTTTTTCGGACATCTGACACACAACGCTATCTAGTTTCAAACAAAGCAGAGCTCGTACTATGAAAACTAAATTGACTGATAGAATACTTAAATACTTTTTTTTTTGTAAGTACATACATATTATACATAGAAACACCCAAACTCCAAAACAAATATTTGCAGATCATACAAATATTTAGTCCGACCCGGGATTCATTCAACAATTAAAATATTCCAAAAAAAAATATTTATCTTAGTTATATGCCTTAATCATATCATCTCACCTGGACGGTTTGTCTGGAATTCCTTGAGATGTTAACTCTAACCACCGCCTTCTTGAAATCTGGATTAGTAGACCTCACGATATTGTAATCAATATGCTCCTGATATAAGCATGCGTCGAGCCCTTTGAATAAGAACTCGAATAGCGTGATCAAGTTCTCTGGGTGTGGGGAAGTAACATAAATGTTTACGTAGCCAAAAGATACGGCAGCGGCGAGGGCAAGACCCAGACATGCTGATTTACCTCGACCACGAGCGGCCGTAAGACAATGAGGGGGTCTGGAAAGTGGAAAAAGAACATATAGTGTGAATAAATTTAATGATAATCTATGAATTAACTAAATCTATCCAATCTACGTCATCATCATCAACAGCCTTTGATAGTCTACTGCTGGACTCTGCTCTCTTTAGAAAGGAGGTTTTGGCCTACTATACCACGCTGGCGAGACTGGTTGGTATAGGGTTTGTTTCAAGTTTTCCTTCTCTTTACAGTGCTCCTGCGTAGTCGGTTCTTACGACACCCACGGCATGAATAGGGGTAGAGACACATTCTTAATCCGTCACCACACGGAATAAAATTATCTATAACTAGCTGACTTGCTCAACTTCGTCTGCGTCTTTTAAAAGGAATAAACTTTTCCCGTTTGTTGCAAGATTCTTATTGGGGCTCCGCTCCTATTGGTGATCCTCCTTAGCGTGATGATATATAGCCTAAAGCCTTCCTTGATAAATGGGCTATCTAACATTGAAAGATTTATTCAAATCGGACCAGTAGTTTCTGAGATTAGCGCGTTCAAACCAACAAACTCTTCAGCTTTATAATATTATTACTAGCTGACCCGGCAAACTTGGTTTTGCCATTTACATGAAACTTTGTTTTGCCATATACATTATTTAAAAAAAAAAGCCGTGTGGTGTGTCGTGGGACACCCGATAGGAACGAAGTTGTGACGATCGAGTAAAACTGATTCGACACGATTTTAATTACAACGCCATCTATGAAAGCGGCTATTACCTACATATTTTTCAGTTGGTTTCTAATTAAAACAATTTATACATTGGTAAAATCTCCTTGAGAAATGATGTCGAATACAATATTTTTTGCTCAACCTAAGAAAATAAATTTTAATTTTACTGAGATTAAAAGTAATGATTTCCTATGTATTCGATGGATGGCGCTGAATGACTGACAAGTGACAATTCAAAATTAAAAAGTGTGGTTACAACTTTTCGTGAGATTTTTTTTCGTCTTTCACAACGCGCGATAAGGAACTTCGTTCCAAAAATTGGCAAAAAAAAATTAGGCGTATGAAAAATATATGTTGGCCGATTCTCAGACCTACCCGATACGCACACACAATTTATGACACGAGAATTTTATATATTAGATTAGTATAGATAACAAATATTTCATAATTTAGTTAATTTTTAATTCATCAACATACTTTTTACTACAAGTGCTCTAAGAATTACGTTTTCAAACAGCTTAAAATTTTAAGTTGCGAACTTATTATAGGGGTGTTTTATAAATATTTACCGTGCTTGTTTATCAGCGAGGGTGTTTATAAGTGCGACTAGAGCGGTAGCCTGGTCGTAAGTGCGACACAGTGCTACCAACGGTCCCGCTGGAGGCGAATCCGAGAGTGACGATATCAGATCCGCCAGTCGCTGGTTTACCCTCTGCAAGAAAAAAAGTATCATTTTATTTTTAGTGTTCTAAGGACTGTAAACACATGTATTAAAGAAATTTCGTCACCAGGTTACAAGACTACTGGTAACAAAGATCACAAATTAGTAATACTTTTGATAACCCTTCTGGGTAAGCAAAATGCTTTTTTTTTATGTTAAAGGGGGCAGACGAGAAGACGGGTCACCTGATGGAAAGTGACCATCGCCGCCCATGAACGTCTGCAGCTCAGGAGTCACAAAAGTATATGTGATAATAATCTTTTAACTATCTATGTCTAAATATTTGCACACCTTTAAGAGGTTATATTACAGCGCACCCATTTCTTTTTTCCTTTTAAAAAGACAACTCCCGCATTAGGAATATATCCCTGTGTCGCGGGGTACTTTACAAACATACATGAAACGGACACAAAGAACACCCACACTCAGAACAACAATTTGTGGATCACAAGGTGTCGTCCCGTGTGGGGTTTGAACCCACAACACTCGGCGTAGTAGGAAGCATCGTGGCGACCGTTTAAACCACTACGCTATCCGTGCAGTCGGTGCAGGCCCGTGTTTTATATGATGTAATGTACTACCTTTATAACTGTTGTATGCAAATAAAAATGATTTTGATTTTTTCAATCCTGTCAAACAAAGTTTCATATTCTGCAAACATGGTACTCGACAGGACTGAACTAATTTTTAGTTATTTTTTAGTTTAGAGAGTTTTTGAACAACAATTCGTCATGGTAGTAGAATAGTGACGGATCTGACATTTATTGAACTTTACATGGCAGACATTTTAAATAATTATGTAATTTTTTTGACTTAACTTTTTAAATTCTAAATCTGTAATTGTGAAAATTGGCATACAAGTGACTAATAGGGTTTGTTTTAAAAATAATAACTAATAATTTTAGTTTTCTAGAAAAATCATTGATTCATTTTACTTTGAGCACCTATCAAACAAACACTGAATAATTAAAAAACTAAAACTCATATATATTTTTTTAAATATTAATAATATAATTTAGACAATGTAGTATACAAATATGATAAAAACTGAATTTAGTATTTTTTTCTAAACCGACATTATTCTACGATAATAATGAATTAGTACCATTAACGTTCTAAAACAAATGTTCAACTACTAAAGTACTTGTAATACTAGTTACTTACATCTGGTGTGGCATCGACAGGTGTCACTTCTGCTGTCTTCGATGATATCGGCAGGACATTGAGCGAATCATCAAGAACTAAGCAACGCGTATGATCGGCGAGTGAAAGCAGGAACCTTTTATTGAAACGGTTCCCTACCGTGTCGTATGCTTCTGTTTTGAACCTAAAGAAGGAGAAAAACAAAGTAAAACAGGTTAAAGAAGAAATAGTTTAAATAGATGTTAAATTTAGTGGACTCAAGTATTATGTAAATTTTAATTTTTTATAAAAAGTACAACATACATACATTAGGAATATTTAACCTGTGTCACAGGGGACTTTAAAAAAATACACGAAACGGACACAAAGAACACCCATACTAGGAACAACAATTTGTGAATCACACAAAGTGGTGTCCCATGTCGGGATCGAACCCACAACACTCAGCGCAGTAGTAAGCGGCGAGGTGGCCGCTTAAACCACTACACCATCCGTGCAGTCATGTGCCACTCGCATGCTTATTGTTTTAACTGTTATAGCATTCTAATATAAACAAGACATAAAATTGTACATTGTCATCTTAATATTAACAGTATGCATCCATGTGGTGACGGATGAAGAATACAGAGTGTCACCACCCCTATTCGTCCCATGGGTGTCGTAAGAGCCGACTAAGGGCAAGCTTTGCAGAACAACAGGTCCTGCAAAGCTGCACTGCAAAAAGAAGGAAAACTTAAAACACCCTATACCAACCCGTCTGGCCAGTGTGGTATAGTTGGCCAAAATCTCCTTTCTTAGGTCTATGTCCAGCAGCGGACTATTAAAGACTGTGGATGATGTAAAACACGACCAAAGATAGCAGTGTTTTATATTATGTAAATATTCCGTTTATGAAAATTTTAGACAGAAAAAAAAAACAATAAGTAAATAAATAAACTGAAAAGATACTAACCATGAATGTACATCCATCATAATAGAATGCAACTGTTTTAATGAGTTCATTGTTTGCAATAGAAACACAATTAAACCTCCTCCCTCTACCGTTTCAATACACCGTGCCATTAAATTGGGCGTTAAACTTTCAAAGTCCTAGAAATATGAAATATCATTTAGTACAGAATATTAACAATTACAAACACAGCAGAGAATAGTTAATAGGTAATACAATAATATGCACTAGGAATAAATCCAAAGTTGCTGGGGACTTTACAAACATACATTTAACGGACACAAAGAACACCCAGACTCAGAACAACAATTTGTGGATTACACAAAGTGTCGTCCAATGTGGGGATCGGACCCACAACACTCAGCGTAGTAGTGAGCGGTGTGGCGACCGCTTAAACAACTACGCCTTACGTGCAGCAGTCTGCATAATACAGATTTACAAAATAAAATAAAAAATATTATAAAAAAACTGATAAAAGTATACCTGTAGGATGCAGACCCCGTATGTTTGACCAAGCATAGCATGACTCTCTGAATAATATCTTCCGTGTATTGTGGTTGCTGCTCGGAATGCATCAAATAGAGATTCTTCTGATACTTCTACTTTTCCTGCTGCAATTTTTTTTGCTCTTTTACGACCATGGCTGGAAATATAGGTTAGGTTAGGTACCTAAACAGTTTCGAGAGGGGCGTTCGACGATCGATGCCGTAATGCGCCTTAGGGCCGTGACCGAGGAGGCCGTGAGCTGCGGCGGAGTGGTGTTGGCGGTGTCCTTGGACATCGCCAACGCCTTCAATAGCCTGCCATTTAGCTGCATCAGGGAAGCGCTCCGCTACCACGGAGTGCCGGAGTACCTGAGGCAGCTGGTGGCAGACTATCTTGAGGAGCGAACCGTCATGTACGAGGACCGAGATGGCGTCTTGAGACGCAGGGCCATGTCGTGCGGTGTTCCGCAGGGGTCTGTCCTAGGACCACTCCTGTGGAACATTGGTTACGACTGGGTCCTACGAGGGCGTCTCCCCCCCGGGCTGGGTGTACTCTGCTACGCGTATGACACTTTAGTCACGGCCCGGGGGGCTAACTTCCAGGAGGCGGCGCGCCTGGCCACCACGGGAGTTTCCCTGGTGGTCGGGCGCATTGAGGCGTTGGGTTTGCGGGTGGCCCTGGACAAGACGGAGGCCCTATTATTTCATGGGCCCCGTCGTGGTCCACCCGCCGGCGCCTCAATCGAGGTCGGCTCGGTCCTCGTACCGGTCCGGGCCCAGATGAGGTACCTGGGTCTGGTCCTAGACGGTAGGTGGCTCTTCGACGAGCACTTCCGACAGCTTGGTCCGAAGCTGGTGGACACTGCCTCCGCCCTAGGGCGACTTTAGCCCAATTTGGGCGGGGCCAGTGTTCCCACGAGGTGGCTGTACGCGGGGGTTGTCCGGTCCATGGCGCTTTATGGTGCACCGGTGTGGGTGGCGGCTCTGACCGCCCCGAATAGGGCGCGCCTTTGGCGCCCCCAGAGGATGTTGGCGGTCAGAGCCATACGCGGATACCGCACGGTGTCCACCGAGGCGGCTTGCGCCTTGGCCGGAACACCCCGTGGGATTTGGAGGCGGAAGTGCTCGCCGAAGTTTATCGATGAGTGGCTGACTTCCGGGCGGAGAGCGGATTTCGCCCTCCGCCCGAAGACGTGCTTGAGTGGCGCGAAGCCGCTCGCCGAGCCACCATGGTCAGATGGTCGTTCCGGCTGGAGACTCCACGCGCTGGCTTCGCCGCCGTGAAGGCTCTCCAGCCGGTCATCGCCGAGTGGGCAGGGCGGCAGCACGGGACCCTTTCCTTCCGGCTGACGCAGGTGCTTTCCGGGCACGGTTGCTTCGGAAAGTACCCGTACTTGGTCGCTAGGAGGGAATCGAGTCCCGCCTACCACCACTGCGACTGCAGTGAGGATTCGGCCCAGCACACGCTGGCGGTTTGCCCCGCATGGGCGACGCAGCGTCGAGCCCTCACTGCAGTCATCGGAGCAGATCTCTCGCTACCGGCCGTAATTCGCTCCATGGCCGGTAGCGACAGTTGTTTTACCGCGGTCGCAAACTTCTGCGAGATTACCTCCTCGAGGCGGCGGAGAAGGCCCGGGAGGACGACCTCCACTCGGACCTGATCCGCCGCCGGCGAACCGGGTGGCGGAGGCGCGCTTACCTGCGCCTCATGCCGCCCTGAGTGTGGCCGCGGGTGGACGGGATGGGTTCTCCCCTCCACCCGCATTAGTTGGCTAGCCGCGAGGGGGCGGCGTCCGCGTGTGCCGGACGTCGCCTAAAGAGAGGAAAGTTTTGCGACGGAGCCCGCAACAGGAGCGGGCCAGCGCTGGGAGGGGTCCAGACGGCGATAACTACCTGGACCTCTCCTAAACTGGAATCGCAAAGAGGGCACACCGTGTGGTTTTAGTCGGTTCGAGTCCGACACACCGCCCCGCCGAACGAGAGCCCCGGCGGGGTGACGGTCCGAGGGGATTACCACAAGCAAAAAAAAATAAAACAAAAAAGGTACCTAAACAGTTTGGTATCTTTCTGTGAAGCTGTACTGCTCCCGCTGAACGGGATCGGAAGAAGGCTGATCCCGAGCGAAGAAGACGACCGCGGGCTGCCAGAGAGTGGGGTCCTCTGGTGGGAGATTAATTGCGGTAGGGAATAGGATCTCAGCCTGATCGCAGTAAAAATGTGATAGGCCGATAGGCAGGGAGAAGCCACTGGCTTTCCGGAGATAGGGCGTGCGGCTTAGATCTGGAAGGGACCTGAAATCACATGGCCCAGGTTCTCCCTAGAGCAGGGCGCGTAAGGCCGGCCGTCAGGGTGGTTTTTTGTGGAAACACTACATACTCCCCAAGGAGCCGATCGCCGGCTCCTTGGTGGGATGGGATGGGATTTTCCAGCGACACCAAAAAAAGGTATCTAGATAGTTAATAGGTTATCTTATTATCCAATTATCCAAGTGGAGGGGATGAAAATTTTGCCGTGTGGAACGACGGCGGATGGTTGCGGCCGGTATTAGTCAGACCAATTCCTCGGAGCACTATCCATGATATATATAATAGAGAAAGGAGAGCGAAGCTACATCTGTAAGTAACGACAAAGGATCGCACCGGAAAAAACAAAAAAAAACAAAGAACAGTTAACTCGTTACTGTTCCCGACACCTCTGTATATAAGTATCTACATATATTGGCTAGGTTGATAATATAACTACATATGTATAATATAAACATCTATTTTGTATATATGTATAACATAGATAATAACCTTTGGAATCGAATCTTTTAATTAAAATTTTTTTTTTTTTTAAATTTAAAAAAAAAAAAAATTCTTCCATGAGACTGTGTTGACAATATAGGACTTTAAAATTTGTATCTTAAATATACTGTACCCACTCATCCATTACTTAACTATGCTAAGCTAGACCCCATTGTACATTTGGCGCAAAAATTATTGATAAACAAAACGAGTGAGGTTTAAAGTAGACTTGCAACGAATAGTATATTCGGCAGTATACCGATTACCGAATATTCGGCGAGGCCCCTGACCGAATAGCCGAATATTAGGCAAAAGTATTCGGCTGGATTTTAGCGCCAAAAACTTGTACAGACGTGAATTAAATTATGTACCTGTTTTATGTACCAATGACTACTTAATAAATGATTATAAAAGAAATGAGAACCTTACCCTTCTAAATTTTGATTACCACAATAATTCAAATACATAGAATCCTCCATTTTTCCTATTCAGAAGATGATTATGTACCTGTGTTATGCACCAATGACTACTTAAATGACTATAACAGAAATGAAAATATGAATATATACGTAATCAATCGATTTTAATTTTTCATTTTACCAATTATTTCTCAATGACAAAATATATTATTTAAGTATTCGGTATTCGGCCGAATAATATGTAGATATTCGGTATTCGGCCGAATATACTAAAAGCAGCCGAATAGGCCGAATACCGAATAGTAACCGAATATTCGTTGCAAGTCTAGTTTAAAGTGCTATTAGAATTAAAAAACGGAGACCAACAAGAATAAATTCCTTTTTTAAAAAAAGTTGAATCGACTTCAAACAATACTGACAAAGAGCACTAAAAATTAAAAAAATATTACAAATCTTAGTGAAAGAACTATAGTAAGTACCCGTAGAAGTATAGTAATATAACAGTTAACATTTTAATAGCAATAGTTCCTTCTAGTTTGTATGAAGTCAATCTGCAACCCCCCGTTTCCAAGGAGTTGAGCCTTACGAGAAGAAAGGGCACACAAACACTCACAGACACTTTTTCAGTTACAGCAAGATTTGGTGTGTGAACAGATTGAATCTCCCACAGATTAAAGGATAAAAACACAGACATCTTCTTAGCAATGTTTTGAATTTTCAACTTTTTTAAATGGTATACATGTCTAATACAACCTCTAATAGTGTTACTCACTTGCTGATAGCTGCGTCTTTAGTTTTGTAGCACCACAAAACTTTAGGTCTAGCCTTTACTGTAGACTTTACCAGTATATCATAAAGAATAGGAACCTGAAAGTAATTTACAAGAAACTTACTACATTTCATCGTTAAATAAAATTTAAGTAATTATAAGGTATTATTTATAATGTTTAATTCACGTAATAAACTTTATAAGTAAATAAAAGTTTTGTCCATGTGGTAACGGATTATAAATATAAAGTGTCACCACCCCTATGCCTCCCATAGGTGTCGTGAGAGCCGACAAGAGGAAGAAACTACAGCACTGCAAAGAGAAGGAAAACTTGAAACTAGCCCTATTCCAGACCGTCTGGCCTGCACGGTAAGGTAGGCCAAAACCTTACTGTAGCTTTAATATTTATCCGAAAGTGACTTTCACGTGAAATATCGCAGACGATACCCCGTTCCACAGATTTATAAATAATATGATTTATCCCATGCGATTGCGATTTTATTTCATCCTCATGGCCCTCAAACAAATTAAAGTACCACGTTATTTTATAACATGGTATTTAAGTCGTATACTATGTCTAGTCAAAGGTTAATTTACTATTTCTGAGAGCATAACAATAAATAGGTTTAAATAATTTTAGTTAATACATACTATGGAAGAAATAATCATTTATTTATATACATGGTACTTACTTGATGTCTGCTCTTATCCCCTACAAGAACAAACATAGTCCGGTGGCCCAATTTCACGCCATTCTCTATCATCACCCTGATACGATTATCTATTTTCTTTTTTACCATTTTTATTAATTATTGTTACTGTTTAATTAACAAAAACAGTGTTTGTATGTTCTAACCTAGAAAAACAATACAATCACGTTTGTGTCAAACCTTACAACTTGAAAGCACAGAGTATACAAATAATATGAGAGTTGCAAGTGCCAAGCAGTGTTGCCCACAGTTTAATGAACTCTCCACCAAATTCAAAATCTAAAACCACTAACGAAAAACTACCTACTCTATTTTTACCACTAAACATTTTTTTGTAATTACGAACGAAAACCCGTCAGTATATTAATAACCAGTTTCCTTTGTTAAAATTTAATTTATTACTGATACTGTTTTTATCACCAACAGAGATTAATATGAATTCCAGATTAATATGATTATTTGGTACCAATTTGTATCACAATGTTTATTTAAATTTCATTTTAGTTGCAGCAATCTCCTTCCAGCTTCAAACCACAGCGTATTCTTAACATAGAAAATAAAGATTTAACTTGATTCTATTCCTATGTTTTTACTTATAGTCTCTCAACTCAACATCGCCATTGAAATGAGGCAGTATTAAGAGAGTATTATCAAAATCGCTAATTCCTTGAGCCTTGAGCATATTTAAAGAGCAATAACTAAAACGATGGGCATTTGTAGACAACAACAAAGTGAGTTTTATTTATTTGAATAATATCAATCGTCATTTCTCTTCTGCTACTCAACCGGATCATTAAGTCGGACCCTGAATTATATCCTCCTGCCTGTCTGTTGTAACGCAATGGTATGCAAGCCGTGGGATGATAGTTATCATCCTGGATTACATCCTTGAAGTTATAGCCCCCATTATTGACTTTCTCGACTCCGAAAACTTTTACTCGCTCTCTGGTACAAAGCTTATATCATCAAATTGCCTAAAATTAATAATCCTTCCCTTCCTGAGCACTTCTATCCAATCCCATCCTTCCTTTCCTATCAAACAATTTTAATGCTTATGTACACAAACAGTTCTCACAGTTCATCTTTCAACAGCATTTCCGAGTCATCTTCAGTCTTATTAGTACCACTAAACCACAAAAAAAAAACACCACTATCTACTAAAGGCATAATTTGGCTTGTAAAAAGGGGGTTTGAACACACCAGTTTTAGTGGAAACCCCACTAGGTTGGCTTGGCCTAAGTTGCGTGCAATGAGAGAGGTCCATGACCAAGCAGTGGACTGCAATAGGCTGATGATGATGCAAAATCATAACAGAAAATTCAACTTTGTCGTCGTAAGAGAGCCTTGTTTCGGTACATATGGATCAGCTCGACTGGAGCGATAAATGACCGGATACCTTTTATTTATCTTCATCGACAGCCTTTACTAGTCCACTGCTGGACATAGGCCTCTCCTTAGAAAGGAGGTTTTGGCCTACTACACCACGCTGGTGGTGGTGGTGGTGACACTCTGTATTCTTAATCCGTCACCACACGGACAGGACGTATTTATCTTAAAATTTTTTTATTCAATCAGGGACTACGCAATGACAAGTCTTATTAAGAAGCTGCATCAATGACGTTACTTTATATAAATTCGACCACTGACTTTAGTGGTTTATTTAAAGTATTATTATTTTGAATAAAATTGTATCACAATTTCCCCTAATTCAACACCTCAATTGGCACTGGATATTTTAGATTTAATCATTCAAGTGGACTGGAAGTTCTTGTGAAATGTGATTTCATAGGAAGTGACTTTAATACCATCGTCTTAGTCGAGTTGATTGCGCAATCATATAATCGCCATTCACATTTTTCTGTCATAATGTCAAGTTGACTGTTGAAGTTTATCATAATGTACCTACAGAATATGTATGTTCTGAAGTAACTTGTTGTATTTTAATACTTTATTATAGGTCAGTGAGTATTGAATATTGACAGTATGAGCACGTAATTACTTAAAGTTTAAATATAATAGATAATACAGACGCATAGTCAGTGAAAAATACTGAAGTGATTATAATAAAGAAATTGTTTGGACTTGCCGTAGAATTAATAATGGAAAAGCTTTCGATGTGCAGAGTTTGTTTAGGAGACGACACACGATTGCTTCCGATTGTCGGAACTTATCTACAAGAAATGTACGAGTCTTTGGTTTTGATGCCGGTAAGTAATTGCAAAAGCAACGTTTAAATCTCCAGAAGGCCAATTCTCGTATTTAAAACATCAGACACCTATATGTAATTGTAGCAAGACAGATTAAGAATTGACTTAAAATAGGTATTCTGCTAGCAAAAAAAAACAATCTTTGCGCAGTTTCGTCTAAATACAATCTCAGGTCAATCTCATGACGATCTATTGACTTTTATAATATAGATAAAAAATATTCAGTAGTACTCGAAATGTATACAGAATGTTTTTAAAAATTGAACATTCGATGATGTTTTGTTTATCAACAACTTCCACCGCCATAGCAATTATTAAGTAAAAAGTATTTTTTGAAGTTGAAATAAATAGAAGATAATGAGTAAGGAGAGGCCTATGTCCAGCAGTGGACCAGTAAAGGCTGTTGATGATGATGATGATGAATGAGTAAACAAGTTTCTCCTTATCTATCATTTAGGGCTGCTCCTTGATTTCATGGAATAGCATATTAGGTACATTGGTGCTTGTAAGAGTGAATGGTAACAAAAGAAGCACTCTTTTAAAGAGTTTGTGCCAGCAAATCACCAAAATCTGAATTCAAATGTGCCCAAAATATAAAGCACAGAATTTCAGGCACTCGAGGAGGCCAAGCAAGTACAACAAAACTGGCTCTGTTTTAGGAACCTTTGTTTTATATTAGGAGGCTGCCTGTTCTGGTATAATCCAATTTCAGCAGTTTTTTTTTTTTTTTTAATTTGTTCATGGCACAAGGTTACAGTTCATGTAAATACAGTAACAGTGAAGAAAACCACAGGTGGTTTATGTATCACTGCCATCACTCGCTTTGTATGTAGTACATTGCAGATGATTATTATTATTATAATTTTTCCTTTTATACATAATTTTATATTTATATATATATATCGATACCTCCCACGTAAGTTGTTGTATCCCCAAAACTGCAATTTTACAATAGAGCAGTTTAAAGATTTGGTATACGAATATAATTTATAGTAAGTATTCTTGACTATGTTAACAGTTTTTTTTTTAAATTTGTATATTTTCTGAGTTATTGTTTATACAATATTTTACTTCGGAGTACAGGCTGCGCCAGTAGTCGTATCTTATACTTACAACTCTATACCGCAAAGTTTAGTTTCGTCAGTTGTTGTAAATAATAATTACAACAATATACACTGAAAAATTTAAGTCTCATTCCACTGTATGTGGTAATAACAATTAACATAAGTTACAAATTTAAGTTTGTATTGTTGTATTTGAACAAATTCTAGGTTAAGAAATAAAAAAGACATTCCAACATAAACATTATTTTATTCTTATTAAAACAGATAATTTTCCAATAGCAGGGACCTAATCAAAAAATTCGAGAACAAATCAATCTTAGTAAGGTTATTTAGAAACAATAAAAAAATATAATAAACAGACAAAAAATCCAAACATAATTCACTCTCTAATTCAACATTCATAGGATTAACAACAACAAAATAAATTCTTCACAAGATTGTTACAATAAAATCATAAAAAAATCAACATATTTTTGTTAGAAAATAAAAAATATTACTCACTAAATAATTTCTAGGAGATCAACTTATAATCAAGACAACTCAAAATCTGGTTACCATTTATGATTATTGGCCGTTTAACTATCATTATTTTCAGTTGAAAAAAAATGCATTTTTACTATTATAATAAAAAAAGTTGAGTTACTTTCAATTAAATAGACTTATTTTTGACTTAAGACTAATTTATTTACTATTCTGAGCCAGAAAATTCAACATCATTATGAAAACCAGCAACAAAAGATAAACTCCTGAAAAAGTAGTGATATGTGGCATGAATAATTCCACTGTGACAGAGACTCATTAAGTCATCATATTTTGCCTTTGTTAAGGGTAGATGGTTGGAATAGAGAGGGCATAGCTCAGCAATACTGTTAATTCTTTGTCGACTACGGGTATTCGTATTAATGGCAATAGTCATAGCATTCATGTTTGCCAAATCTTACCGATATTCAATCTTAAAAGGATCTTCTGCACATACCCGCACTTCTTTTATTTTATTCCATTTAACTACATCTCCACTTATATTTTTTGACCAATTACGCCCGTCCAAAAGTTTTTTATAATTAAAAAAGTTGGTGTGCTTCATTTCTATGACGTTATATGGTTTTCCATCCTGTTTAGCCCATCTAACTAAGCTAAACCATTCTAAAGGTGTATATATAAGCTTAGTTTTAGACGAACATTCTATTAAAGCGTGAACACTGTCACCCTCGGCTTGGGTATGACCTTTTTCGAGGAAGGTATGTTTTATAGTAATGTTAAGTTTATGAGCAATATACACATAAAACGCAAATACAATGCGATTGCGGTTCTGACCGGCACAATTGTCTGACCAGAATCTGAATTCATCTGCACCCTGTTCATGCATTTTCTGTATAAAATGAGAAAGGCAGCTTGATACCTCATTAGAACCACGTTTAGCTTCTCCCTCATGCCACATATAACAATGACCCTCTTTATTTGCTAGATCAAACAAAGTAAAATTAAAAACCGACAACTTCCGCTTGTAATATAAAATATTTAATTGGCCATGAGGTGCATTAAGAATCTTTTGGAAATCAAAAGTAGCGGCGACGATATTACCTTGCGAAGATTTGCTTTCGTTTTTATCAGACTTCATGAATTGTCGAGATAACTTTTTATTTGTGACATGATTTTCATGATCTGTGATTTGTTGAGTAGTAGGATTGTTAATATTTCTGAAAATGTGACATTGATCGCACTGATCTTTCTTAGGTACGTGAAAACTGAGCTTAAAATTTTCATTTGCAATATCTCGATATTGACGTTCGGTTTCAGCTTTCTCCTCATACGTGTTACACTGAAGCCATTCCATATACATTTCAAACAATTTATGATAATTTAAATCTCCATCCAAATATAATTTGTTTGACCTTTGCCTCGTATAATATGATTCAACTGGCTGCAAGCTCTTGATGTGATCACACACACTATTAATAACAGAATCTGTTATTTTTACAGGGTGGTTTGAATGTTTTCCTCTTTGATCTGAGATTAGTACTCCCGTTGTCATATCCATCTTATCTAAAGCCTTGTAAATAACCTGATCACTGACAGACAAAGTGCTTAAAAAATGTTTTTTGCAGACATCCTCATAATCAATTTCTTCACCATGACCTACTGGTAATAAGTATTTTAACGTGTAATTACGTCTTGAAACTGTATCTGTATAGACTCTTCGTTTAATTTGCTTCTTTACCAAGTTAGCCACAAACATCCATTGTTTTTCTCGATCGCCTAAACTCCAAAAACTCTCAAAAATCTTCTTTCTTGCTTTTTCGCTTAGTTTATCATAGCATTTCTTGCGGCAGTGACATGGCGGGCCCATCTTTCTACTTGCATGTATTTTACCCTTTCTGGACATATATTCTTTTCCCAAATTACGTGAACACTTTCTTTTATTATCTATCCATTCTTTAAAATGTCTTTTTCTAACATTGCCTTTATCTTTCCTTGAGACGACGGCAGCTGCTTGTGCTAGGACTATTATTCAAAATATCTGACAGAGGACTATTGTTCATGGTTGTATACGTCGAACAGCTAGAAAGACATGCTGGTGAGGGTTGAGGTGAAATATTGAACGCTGATAAATTTTCCTTTTGTATATTATATGGACAGAAATCATTATCACAGTCGTAGTCCAAGTGATTGACACTACAAGAAGGGGAAGGATGCGGTGTCTCAAGATTTGCAGTATCGGAATCTGTTGCTACTTCTAAGTTATTATCAAAGATGTTTCCATCTATGATATTTACCAACTCATTCATTTCCGATTCATTAAAACTTATTGGTAATGGAGACTCTGAAAAAGTAATAACGTTTTAGTTTGATGGCAGCCCGCATAAGTCCTAATGTAGTGGGAACTTCGGAAAATCTTATTTTATCGGTTGCCAAATAATATAACTATCCACCAAAAGACCCAATTTTGGAAAAGACTTTTGACATACATCATTAAATTTAAGTAACAAAAAATGTAGTTACAACGTAAAATATAGCATGTCACCATGCAACAAAGTTTTGAATAACAACTCTCAAAGTAAAATGTTGTATTTAATACATACAACAAATATTTATATTATAATGTAAACGTAAAATGTTATAAGTATCACATACAACATTTTTAGTGAACGCTCATCGACGTATATTGTTGTAAGTAATCTATACAACATTTTTAGTTGACATAACCACAAAAATGTGACATTCACTATATTAATGCTAATAAAACAATACAAAAATAATACAAAAAGAAACATACCTGTGATATTTCGGTGGGTTGAATCTCGAAAACTGTTTAGTTGTATTTCATCTAATGAAATATTATTATTTTCAATGGGTATCTCGGAGATGCTATTTTGTGTATCCGTATTATTGACCAAATCGCATAGTCTACGTCCTCTTGTTATTATACCTGTACGTTTCATTGTGATATATTTGAAGTAATTCAATTGCGTACGTGAATTATAAGAGAACTTAGACGCTTCCTACATGCGTGCGGCTGTTCGAAAGTCCGGCGTGGTCTATTGTATGTGACCAATACGATACGCAAGCGCATGATCCTTGTCGCCCCGCACCCCGCGTAATCCATTGTAAAGGTCTATACATTACTGTAGTCCGTTCTCGTTCGGAAGTTACAACAAAATACGTCTGGCAAATCCTTGAAAAATCGTGCTTTCGTTATTTTTTTCACTTTGATGCATTAAGTAATGCAAATTAGCATAGTTTTCAGTAAAAATGCTAAAAGCTGTTTTTGTGGCATACAACAACTTACGTGGGAGGTATCGATATATATATATATATATATATATATATATACATACATATACATACACACATACACATACACACACATATACTTTATCTTGTTATATATGTTTATGATTTTACAGTGTTTAAACAACTTGTTAGTATCATTCCTGTATTTATTTCTAATAGCTAAAGGCACTATCGTTTTCAATAATTTTACTTGTAATTTGTAGATATCATTTATGTATGTGTTATATGTTCTACCATAACTACTAAGACCGTATCCTATTATAGAATCTGCCAATGCATTATATAACATTCTCAGAGTGTGAAATGGTAATTTGAATTTGAGCAGAGACATTTTCGATAATATTATTCTTAACTCATTACAAACATAGTCTATATGCGGTCGCCAGTTGAATTTGTTATCAATTATTAGGCCGAGATAAGCGTGCTGAGATACTATTTCCAGTGCTGGACACCTGCATGTTAGTACAGATGGGTTATGGAGACATTGATGGTGGTGCGCTCGTATGATTGGCTTTGTCATAGACTTTAGGTGTGTGGAATGAATGTGCATGACTTTTGTCTTCTCGTAGTTTATGATTAAGCCCACATCGTGCGCCCACTTACATAACAAATCAAAGGTCTGTTGCATTTTATTTTGTGCATGAGCTACATTTTTATCGGCCACTATTATACTAGTGTCGTCAGCAAACTGGTATACAGAACCCTCCTTGAGTACATTACACATGTCGTTACAATATAATAAGTATTCCATCGGGCCAATCACCGAGCCTTGGGCCGTGCCTTTTTCAGTTTTCACGAAGTTACTAAACACATTTCCTATTTTTACAGTAGTCTGTCTGTGTCTGTGTGTCTGTGGTTAGAATGATAATTCTTAAGAAAATCCAGAAGAGGGCCTTGTATACCATTTTGCGATAGCTTGGAATACATTGTAAAGAAATTCAATGTCTCAAATGCCTTACTAAAGTCAACAAAAACAGCAATTACATGGTTTTTATTATTTAAATAAGTGTTTACTTCATTCGTGAATTTACATAATAGTTGGGAAGTGTTTTTGTTTTTTTGAAATCCATATTGGCGTTCGTGAATTATGTTGTAAGCTTTTAAATATTTATTTATTTCATTTCCAAAGTATTTTTCAATAATTTTATCTAAACATGAGAGGATTGTAATCGGTCTATAGTTATTTATGTTCTTGTATGTGCCCTTTTTATGTATAGGCCTTATAATTCCATTTTTTAGTTTATCCGGATACACTGACTTAGTAATACAGGTATTTATTAAATGCGTAATTATAGGGGTTATAGGGATTCTAATGCGTTTTATGTCAGAAACACGGATTCCATCAAAACCTGGACTTTTTTTGCTATTTAAATGGTTAATTATGGATTCAATAACTTCATTACTGGCCTTGTTTAATCTCATTGCTAATTGGGGGTGATTTACATATGTATTTTCCTGTTGCATTTGTATTTGTATATTTAATAAATAACTATGTAGGTACTTTAATTAATTATTATACACCATTTCTGGCTTTTTCTATTGCACTGTTGTCAGGATGATGATAACGGACATGGCACTGGAGAAGATATTTTTGTGGAGGGATATACCAACACAGTGTGTATTGTGTTGAATTTTATGTGTAACTTTAGAAGTTCAGCACCTACTTACAGTTGTAAGTAACTAGTCAAGTAGACTCGACTGTACGTAGACAGGAATGTGCGGATATGTGCAGTATACAGATCTAACTCACACACTAAAAGGCATGCCTGTTGTGTGTCGCCCTGAACCCGCGCTCTTTTACGTCCCGTTGCTGACTAATATTGTGTTCTGCGTAATGAAATGCACATTAATGCACAGAGTATTGCCTTTCAAAAACAAATATTTAATGACAGCTCTGTACTCGATTTTGTCCATTTTCATAAAAACACTTACATCAACTCACTCAAACGACTGTTGCATAACAACTGCGCGTCCAAAATGGCTGAAACTTTGGCGAGAAACTGTCAACAGATGAACAACGAAATTCACTAGCTTTTATTCACGAGTGCTGCCATCTTCGTGTTGAGGTCGGAAACTTTTCAGACCACCCTCGTATTTGGCTTTGTGTAGTTGCTACTTTATTTTGATCAGTTTAATCTAGGAAGGCACTGCTGCCAGCAATAAACAACTTTATAAGTCTATTTGCAGTTGGAAACTAAAGATGGCAGACCTGTACTGGCTTGCTACATATGTAGTGCAAGGCTCAAGAACTGCTACGAGTTGAAGAAGAGCTGTCTCCAAAGTGAGGAGCTGTTCACACAAATGCTGACAAATAATGAGGTTGGTTATTCAAAACATTATATCGCATATTATTTATAAAAACTAGGTGATGTTTCCTAGAGGGTTTTAATAACTTGATTATTATTTTATTGAAACTACTTTAAAAAAAATTAAGGTCATCGAGCAAAGAGTACTTGTATTCCCGTTAATCTCTCCTGCTAAGCTAAATTGCTTGTGTTAGGAGTGGGTTCACGTCGGTAGTGTACTGGTCAGGATTCGAACCCACGACCTCTTGATCGGAAGTCCGCCGCTTAACAATTCAACAAATTCTCCATTGGTTTGTAAAATGTTTGTGGTCAATAAAAACTAATTGATGTAATATAGGTGGTCGCTTAACCTGATCATTGGGATTTTAGAATAAAAATAATAAATAAAAAAAATTGTTTATTACCGAATAAGAAGTACAATGTAACAACCTGACCTGGTTGCCTGTGGCCCCATACCAGGCTAGCCTGTCCTGTTGGTTAAGTGGATAGTGACCCTGACTGCTACGCCAGAGGTCGTGGGTTCGATTCCCATGCAGGACAAATAAGAATATTCCAGAACCAGTCACGCGTCACTTGCATCGCCATCTAGCGCTGTAAGGATCAACCACAATCTTAATAGATGTACTTTACTCGATGGCGCTGTCCTCGACATCCCATACAATTCTGGAACAATCGAAACTAATCCTATGGCGCAACAATAGGAAAGTTAGAGAAGTTGTATTCTAAATGCATTGAATTAGAGGAAGATTATGTCCAATAATAAAATAGTTTTGTTTGAATATTCACGTGTTTTAATAGTTTGTTTACTGTTTTATTTCTGTACAGGCAATAATAGGGTTGGCGCAACGTGTAACATCCAAAAAAGTTTTTAATGTGAATGATTTACCTTGCCAACAGTCCGAACAAGTGAAACTGCAAGGAATAACCAAGAAGAGACTTACCATGGACAATGTCGTACACTACAGCATAGGACATGTACTGGAGATGAATGCAGACAATGTTGGTGTGGAGGCTCTGAAGTTTGAAGTAAAACTTGAACCCAATGATGGTGCAGGTAATATTTAACATTTAATTATTTGATCTCTTTACGTGACATAAAAAATGACGTGGTTCAAAGGTACTTGTGAGGCGCTCCGTATCTAAATACGTATCTTTCTTATATTGTACTAGCTGACCCTGCAAACGTTGTTTTGCTATTTACATTATTTAATTATAATTTTTTTAATTTCTTAAAATCCGTTCTTAGCTGACCTCTACTCGATGAAAAGAATATTCCTACCAAATTTCAAGTCTTTAGCTCTAATGGTTCCAGAGATATCGTGATGAGTGACTATATACGTGGAAATCTCTTATATATATATACACGGTGATTTTTTAGGCGTTTTGGAAACGAAACATTTTAATTTGGAATCATCTATAGTACCAATAAAAATGATTAAATCAATTGTAATGTTGTCTAAAAAAAAGTTTCAGTTTTAATATTCATTTTTACTCGATCGACTTGGAAAGTAGTAATGGACTGATCATTCATTCATTATCTTTTATGAATGAAACACGTCCGTGGGCGTTTCGGCGGCCGCTGCGCACCGCTGACTCTAACAGCAGCTGATAAAAGTATACCTATAGGCGCGAGCTAGCGAGTACTTACGTAGATAGACTCCAATTTGTCCTTCATACTTTACACGGGCTTAGGACCGTCGGAAATACCTATTTTATTTAAACTTCTTTTCGATTATTAACCACGATTGTTCTTTTCACAACAAATCAATTTATCAACGGACTGTAGGTATAAATATTTCAAGCGTATTTAAAAAATCGGAGTGATAAACAAAACTTTTTATTTCCGACCATAAGAAAAAATCCAGGGGCGTTAAGTCCGGGCTTCTAGGTGGCCAAGGCACTGGCCCTCCTCGACCTATCCACCGATCACTAAACTCATTGTCCAGGTATGCACGCACTACATTCCGGCGAATAATAATTTAAACGTCCTTGACCTTGCGCGTGAGTATAGTATTTCTATTCGTAGTATTTACCTACTTGCGATTGAAAAGCCTTACTACTGGTTCTCAACTTTTCTCTGTAATCGATATGAATATCGACTTTGATGATAAAAAATATATATATTTTATTAAATTAACGTTATATATAGCTTCTGTTACTGATAAACAACTCAAAATTTTCTTTTACAAAACGCTTTCAAAATCACCGTGTATATTGTATAACCCCTGATTCGATGGGCAAAGGCCACCATGGAGCAATCGAGCTAGTCATATTGCGGCAATAAGCCTCGGCAATTAACTCAATACTTGCTTAGTGTGTGAGTAAGGTGTGAATTACCGTCCGTGGGAGCGGAGTCGTTTAATATTTTTTGTTTTGTTATTTTTAAATAATAATAATAATAACCTCACACCTCACACACGGCCGCCTGATCCCAAACTAGGCAGAGCCTGTGCTATGGTAACCTGACTGCTGATAAACATACTTATATATTTTTTTAAATACATACATATTATAGATAAATTACACCCAAACACAACAAATGACAGTGCTCATCACACAATATTTGTGCGGGGTGGGAATCGAACCCACGACCTTCCGGCTTAGCAGTTAGGGCCACTAACCACTAGACCAACAGGCCCGTCAAATTTTGTAGTATTATGAATGCGGCAATCCCCTCGGATACCACACTCCGGTGGCTATGTCGGACTCGAACCGATTAAAAACCGCACGCCGTCTCGGGTACCAGAAGCCGGGGAACCAGGTGCACCCTCGTACCTCGGGCCATCTACGGCTATTAGATGACCCCCTCCTGTGGGAACACCCATGTTCCCGTTGTGCTCCCGAAAAGGGCACGCGCGTTCCGCAGCGCGGCTCGCCGCAACCCCGGCCTGCCTCTGCTAGGGAGACAGATGGCCTCACCTGTCACCCCCAGGCCTGCGCTAATGGAGGACGGAGGTCGTTCTGCGTGGCCGGGCCTGGCGGCCCGGGAGAGTTCTAAACCTCTCCCGGTCCCACTCCGTCATCTCCTTCTCAAGCATAATGGCGGAGTTCCACGCACTCTCACTCCGCACCATGGCCGCAACCATGTTACCGAGCAAGAGAACTCCCACTCCGATTGCCGCCACGAGGTCACGCCTCTGCTCCACCCACGCCGGGCATTCTGCCAGCATATGGAGCACCGTGTCCACGGTCTGGCCATCGCAGTAGTGGCACCTAGGCGTTAGCTCCTTGCAGAATCCAACACAGGTGATCCTCGAAGCATCCATTTCTAGTGATCATCTGCGTCAAACGGCATGAGAGGGTCCCGTGATGCCTCTCGAGCCAATCCTCCATAATGGGTCTTACCGCCGCGATAATCTTACTGCCGCGTGCCCGGCCTATGGGTTTAGAACAGAAATAAATGATTATTATTGAGTCGGCTACACCCTTAACACAAGCTTTTTATTGCTTAACAGGAGACCCCACCCACTAGATCGTAAGATGTTTAAGAAATGAATAAAGATATTATTATTTTATTATATTTGTGAATACTTCTTGTCTTTCTATCTTCACTTATCGTGGGAGAGCCATGTTTTTGTATGATACAACGGCCTCAGCGAACCGGTATTGACTAATTCTTTCTTAGCCCAAACTCAGGGGGCTTTGAGCTGTCTCTATTAATGCTCGGAGGACTCAAAGAGGGCTAGGCACTCCTGATCCTTAAGCTAAAGGTGTCCATTGGCGGCGGTAGTCACTTACAATTGGACGACCCGTCAGCTCGTTTGCTCCCCCTATAGCATAAAAAAAATCATACTTCTTTATTACCACGACTCGCACTTAGGACTCAATGTTGTTTACAGAAATCGATGAGGATGCTCTGGAGGTAAACAGTGTCTTTGACGATGTAAAATCTGCAGACTCGGAGGACGATTTTTTAATTAATGTGAAGGAGGAGTGTACCGGTGACAGGACAAGTATGTATTGGTTTTGGTATTGGTTGTGGGCTTCGGTTTCCGCATTTAGACTCAGAGTGGTCCTTTATGCGTCGAGGATTGGTTGACTAGGTGAGCCAGCCAAGCTCCTTTCAGAAGCAAAAGGTAAAAAAAAAAAAAAGTATGTATTTATTATGAAAAGTCCACTGTTGTCAAATTTTCAATCTCTCTTTTATAGTCCACCTAATCTAAGAGGTACCGTTGACAGTTCTTAGAGATTGAAGTATAGGGAGGGGGTCAAAGAAATGGTTTACTACAATTTCCGATTTTCAAGAGGTAACGGTCCGTGTGGTGACGGATTAAGAATACGGAATGTCACTACCCCAATTCATCCCGTGGGTGTGGTAAAAGCCGACTAAGGGGCGCAAAACAACGCAGGCACCAGCACTGCAAAAAGAAGGAAAACTTGACACAAATCCTATACCAACCCGTCTGGCCAGCGTGGTGTAGTAGGCCAAAACCTCCTTTTTAAGGAGAGGCCTATGTCCAACAGTGGATTGATGATGATGAACGATACAATTTCTATGTATTTACAAATCGATTACAGTTGTACAGATTTATGTATGTTACTGTAAAATGCCCGTATAGTATATAATAATTGGGTTTTACTAAAAAATCAATATAATTAATCCAGACAAATGAAGTTTGGTAAAGACTAATAAATAACACAAGGTCTAGTTTTAGGAAGATATGTCATCAATCTAAATATTAACGAGTAAATTAGGTCGAAAATACACCTTGCACCCAATTGCTTGCAGGAATTTTTTTAAATCCTCCTCACATGATTTAATAAGAATGATATATATATATATCCGTGTGGTGACGGATTAAGAATACGAAGAGTCACCACCCCTATTCATCAGACCCAAATACGTGACTTTGAAACGAAGTCTAAAAAAATTCTATGTATTGTATATATTGGTTACTTGTTTTGTTTATAAGATTTAAATATAAATTTAGCCATAATGAATTGTACATCTTGTGATATATGATAAATCCATGGTTTCACGACAGTTTCTTATAATTGTGTGCATTACGCCTATACAAAGTTGTTTCGACTTGAATAGTATGAAACGTCAAACGGTACTTCTTTGATTAGATGGGCTATAGTAAAAACGTTTCTAAGATAAATGACTTATGGTTTAATTTTGAATGCAAACTAACTCCACTTACAGCACTTTAATGTAATCTGCTATTTATCACACTTATATACAAAATGATGATATATGATGATGTTATCTAGATGATCCTACTCCGATGGAATCTACTCAAGATGATCAGAGGAATCCAGAAGAGTTAATTAGCTGCAACCTGAAAGATCATGAACACGTACAGGACACCTTACAAGCAGTTCATAAACTCACTGCTACAAACGTCACAGCAGTAAACAGCACAAATGAAGTGATAGTAACTGTCAGTGATGACAGTAAAGAGAGTCCTACAAGTGTACCGCACAGCGAACGTGTACAATGTACGGGTGGCACGTGTCAGCAATGTTACAGTTTAAAGAGTGAGTTAGAGAGACACGTTCGTTTGTGCTCTGATGTGTGGACAAAAGATCTCTCCGGTGAAAACAGTACAAGTACTCACACCGCTCAGAAACCACATCAGTGTACTGTGTGTAACAAAAGTTTCATACGCATGGATCATTTAACTCGTCACATGCGTACGCACACCGGTGAGAAACCGTATCAGTGTGATGTGTGTAAAAAGCAATATTCATCAGATTATATAAGTGTTCATATGCGTAGACACACCGGTGAGAAACCGTATCCTTGTGATTTATGTAATAAACAATTCACGTTGAGTTCTCGTTTAAAGCAACATATGCGTACACACACCGGTGACAAACAATTTCAGTGTGATGTATGTAATAAACATCTCTCATCAAAGCGTCATTTGAGACAACATATGCGTATACACACTGGTGAGAAACCACATCATTGTAATATATGTAAAAAACAATTCTTAAAAAATAGTAATTTAACTATACATATGCGTATACACACTGGTGAAAAACCATATCAATGTCACACGTGTAATAAACAATTCTCACAGAAGGGTACTTTCAATAATCATATGCGTTCACACACTGGTGAGAAACCATATCAGTGTTATATATGTGAGAAAAAGTTCCCATATACAAAGTCTTTAAGACGTCACATACGTACACACACTGTTCAGAAACTATATCAATGTCATCCATGCAGTAAACAGTTCTCACACAGGAGTACATTCGATCATCATATGCGTACACACACTGGTGAGAGACCATATAATTGTGAAATATGTAAAAAACAATTCTCACACAAGTGTAATTTACTTAGACATGTGCGAACACATTCCGGTGAAAAACGATATCATTGTGATGTATGTAAAAAACAATTTACAACAAATAATTCTTTGAAATGTCATATGCGTACACACACTGGTGAGAAACCATATCAGTGTGATATATGTAAAAAACATTACTCATATAAGGAGTCTTTAGGACGACATATTCGTGCACACACTGATGAGAAACCATATCAATGTCACATATGTAATAAAAAATTCTCACACAAGTGTACTTTCGAATTTCATATTCGTACACACACTGGTGAGAAACCATTTCTATGTGATATTTGTAAAAAAAGTTTTTCTCGGTTATGTAGTTTAAGGAGACACATGCGGGGACACAATAAGATGAAACTTCTTTGAGACAAAGGACGAGATCAAAATCAGGAGCGAGATATGTCATATGATGATATAAAAAAAGGCATTTTCCGCACCATAAATATATCCATATGCAAAAAACACCCAGACAGAACAATAATTTGGGGCTCACACAAAATCATCTCCCATGTGGGGATTGAACCCACAACACTCGGTGCAATAGCAAGCGGTGACCGCTTAAACCACTACGACATCCGTGAAGTCATGTAGTTTTACTGTGTAAATAGCACTGTAGCAAATCAGCTTCTTAGATATGTATCACGTACTGATGTGTTAAATAATCTTCTGGATTTCTTTTCTATTTTGGATTATATAATTGTTTAGAATAGAAAGAGTTGAAGATTGGACAAGTTTAGACCGCCTTCTAGATTTTTGTGGCAACACTCGAGGACATTATACAAAAATCCCAAACCCCGCTGACTCGAGCGGAAGGGACCCCAAGGGCAGCAACGCACTTGTGACTTTCGAGTTACAGGTGTCAATGGGCGACGGTAGTTGCTTACCATCAGGTGACCCGTCTGCTCATTTGCCCCCTTATACCATAAAAAAAAGTTAATAGTTTTAAGGACCTTTTTTTATGTTAACTTTTTCTACAGTTTGTAAACTGAAACGATCTGTTCGGCCATCGCTCAATACATAGCATTTAAGTGCATATTGAAGTTTCCTTAAAAATACCACATTTACCTAACACTGGTTCCAAGTTATAAGCGTTTATGGGTGGCCCTGCTGGGGTCAGTCTCCCCATCTTGGCCACGCTTATGTCTCCAAAACTAGGGCACCTAGAGATGTGTGTTCTCCCAAATTTAGTCGCTGATTAGTCGGAATTTGTCTCCTAGTCACAGTTAACAGTGGAACATATTATTGTTACGAGCGGTGTATATAATAAAGTTGTCGGTTAATTATTTCACTGTATTTACAAACACTCACTACTAGAAATCACTATATATCTTGTTAGTCGCACCAGAAATTCACTCCGATGTTAATTCGCTGTGTCGTAAAATGAAACTGTGTCAACGGCCAACACGTTCAACTTTTATTGCCATTTTGAATTTTACTAGAAAGTTCTTAGTGTTCGACAAAACAAACACGAAAATTCCAGAATCAGTCACGCGCTACTTGCAGCGCCATCTAGCGCTGTAAGGATCAGAATTACTCGTGTTACCTACAATCTTAATAGAAGTACTTTAGTCGGTACTAGATGGCGCTGTCCTCCACAATCGAATCATTTAATCCTATGGCGCAACCTGTATAGGTAGTATTAAGAACTCGAGTAATAACGGTTTTGTAATAAATTTGTGTTCGTTTTATATATTTTTCTTATGAATATATCTGTATTAAGACAACATAAACTGAAGAAGCCTTAAAGGACGTTTAAAATCATTAGTTGTTTAAACTCCGTACGCAAAAAAATATGGTAAATAAAAGAGTCGAGCAAGTTAAAACTTGATTTTTTTATGTGAATGTATTAGATACCGTCATTTATTCTCTAATATGTATCTGTAACACACTAAATGAGATCGTATGTCCCTGTTAAGAGGGTCGGATATGCAATTTTCTTGATTTTGTTTTTATTTTACCATTAAAAACAATGTTTTTCAGCAGCTTTAACAAAAAGACAATTTTTCCTCATAGTTTTTGAAATAGCCATGTTAACAAAGTATAGATATACATAAAAAATTTGGTTAGGGTACGTACACGTAACGCATTATCACGTAAATATTTCAAAATATCAATAAAAGCATTCATACACCTATACACACATACGCCGTATAGGCAAGGCTGTATATACAGCCTTGGCCAAAAGTTTAGGCACCCTACATTTTACTTAAAATAAAGAAAAAAAAACAACTAATACTTTTTGAATTGATTTATTACCATTAAATTACACAAAAAAGAATGAAAATAACTTAAAATCTAGTCGGTCCACCTTTGGATTTAATTACTGCACTAATTCTAGCTGGCATGCTGCGTACAAGCTTAGTACAATCCTCCCTTGTAATGGCATGCCATTTTTGTACTAAAGCATTTTTTAATGCCGTTTTCGATGTGATAATTAATCTTGCGCTTCAAAATGCTCCAAAGATGTTCAATTGAGTTCAAATTTGGTGACTGCACTGGCCAATCAAACAAGTCAATGTTGTATTCAGTAAACCAACGCATCGTAGTCGCTGACTTATGACAAGGTGCATTGTCTTGCTGGAATATAACTGCCTCTAAGTTGGTATCGCCGAAAATACTCGTCAGCGAAGGCATAAGCGCAGTTTTAAGCACTTTTATGTACTTTTCGATGTTCATACGACCTTGGCAAACATACATTTCGCCTACCCCATCAGCAGCCATTCAGCCCCAGATCATTACGCTGCCTCCTCCATGCTTTACTGTTGGTACGACGCATTCTTAATGGTATTCTTCGCCCACACGTCGCCTCACGAAGGTCACACCTAGCGTTCCAAATAAACTGCCTTAACTTTTATTTTTTTGTTAAATAAATAACTGACCATGATTATAATAACAAAAAAATTACTTACCTCAAGGTTAGATTCGTCAGACCATACCACATTGGCCCAATCTTCCTCAGTAAAATATTGATGCCGTAGAGCCCATTCATTCCGTTTTCTTTTGTTAGCTTCTGAAAGCCAAGGCTTCTTCCTGGCTTTGCATCCTTTTAAGCCCGCTTCTCCAAGTCTTCTTCTGGTGTTCCAAACACTTATTGGCTTTCCAGCCTCTTAGGACAAAGTAGCAACAAGCTCTGATGATGTTTTCTTCCGATCTTTCATAGATTCGCGTATTCATTTTCTATCCTCGCGCTTCGAAGTCACACGTTTTCTGCCTGTTCTTTGTTTATTAGCGTGACTGACAGTCTCAGCAAACCATTTGATAGCAGTTTGCACAGCGCAACGCGAACATTTCACTAACTTAGCAATTTCTTTTTGCGACTTGCCTTGTTCATGGAAAAGTTGTATTTTTACTCGGTTTTCTAAACTAATTTTACTTCTTTTCGGCATTTTTAAATAAACTACTCAATTTAATCACTATGTTAGAAACAAAAGCTTGTTTACTCGTTAGAGTCCTGAGCACAAGTGACCAAACATTGACTGATAAGAACGCAAAAAACCAAATCCTTTGTTTTCAGTCACCAGGTGTTTTATGACCATAACAAATAGCTGCTTGCTTTTCGAGGAAGTTATTTGTGACCCCGGCATGCCATCTAAGATAACCATTTATTCACTGTTCAATCAGTTAACATGAATTGTACATTTTTATTTATTTATTTATTTATTCATCTTTATGCACTTTTGTACATCGGCGGACTTAATGCCCAGGGCATTCTCTTCCAGTCAACCTTTGGGTGATGTAGAAATCTTGTCAGGTAGGTGCACAGAGGTTACATCATAATATCAAATGTACAATGAAAATATATACGGTTCACTACATATATAAACATATACACACATACTACACTTACACATCATAAATACGCAAAGATACACATACATATATATACAAGTATATTTATATAGATACATAGACATATCATATTCGTACACTATGAAAACCTGAATTTGAGGTATACTTAACTATGAATTAGACCGTTCTGCCATTTCTTTAAGAAGGAGAGCATGTACCTTCTTTTTGAATATAAAGCGGTTTGTGGACATCCTGATTTCGAGCGGGAGCGCATTCCAGAGTAGTACTGCTTGAACAAAGAACGAAGAGTTCACGAAGTCGGAGTTGTGAGAGGGACATAAGAGAAGCAGATTGTTATCTGAGCGAAGATTTCTGTCATGATTGCTAGACAGGTAACATAAGTAGGGAGCAAGGTAAGTAGGTGAGGACGGTGAATTGAGAAATGCAAATAGAGAGGTAAGTGCACGCTGTTTGCGGCGGAGGCGAATAGGTAACCAGTTTAATTGGGAACGCAAAGCAGACACATGGTCATACTTCCGAAGATTGAAGATGTATCGAATGCAGTTATTGAGAAGACGGTCAAGCTTATTTAGAAGGTCTGCATTCAGGTCGAAATAACACACATCACCATAGTCAATTATTGGCATTATTAAGGACTGCATGAGCGTAACTTTGGTTTTAGGCGGTAGGAAATTCTTGAGACGATACAATGTTCGCAAATTGCCAGTTACTTTCTGGCTCACGCTAGTAATTTGAGCTCGCCAATCGAGGGATGAATCGATAAGTAAGCCCAGGTCTTTGACTACCGGGCTGAATGGAATAATTAAACCATTGTAGACGACCGGTGGGATAGAGGCAGTATCCAATCTGCTCATAATCCGTTTGCTGCCTGTTATGATTGCCTGACATTTTTCTGCCTGTTATGATTGCCTGACATTTTTCTGGGGTGTTTAATACTTTGGCCAAGGCTGTATACATCTGTTCACATTAGACATATATAAATACACATACACACATTAGACATATATAAATACACATAAACACACACACACACACACACACACACACACACACACACACACACACACACACACACACACACACACACACACACACACACAAATAGCTTAAGTTACTCCTTATATAGACAGCTACGTGGTAGTAAAATATTATTAAAATCGGTCCAGCCAGATAGACAGACAGACAAAACTGGTAATAACTGGTATTATTATCCCTCATGTAGATAACTCGGATGCGTAATTTTTGGTAGTGGGAACTGCGTACGCGCTGGTCCTTATAGTACCAGGGATTTCCTTTCTAGGGTACAACTGGTACCCGAGACGGCGTGCGGATTTGGTCGGTTCTAGTTCGACATAACCATCCGACCGATGGGTGGTATCTGAGGGGATTGCCGCACAGGACCTTCTGCCGTCAAACGGTTGTAAGAGTAAGAAAAATGTATGTATTACAGATGTTTAATTAAAAAAAAAAATCACAATAGGTCCCGTCGTTTAGGAGGACTTCAGTCACATAGCCAAGCACAGAAGAATTGTGTACCCATATAAAGATAATTTGATATATTTCTATTCTATTCTAATTAGGAAAAAAATAATGAAATGTAGTGAAACTTTTAATTGGCCCTCGTAATATTATAAATTTTTGAAGTGAAAACTTCTTATGGGAGGGTTAATCGCTTCTTTACGTCACGCGTTACGTCGCCAGTCTGGCTTCCCTCTCTCTCACATACGGCAGCGATAGGCAGGCTCCTCCTCCCTCACTCGCTAAAGCGCTAGCCGTATTTCGGACATTTTCATAAAAATTTAAGTAATAACCTAAGCTTTTACCTAATAATTATCGCATACTTACTGTCACCGATCTCGAGCGCTCGACTTCCGAATGAGGATCGCTTTTTTTGAGGAGGAACAATTTCAATATTAAATAGTTCAACTTAGGTTAGTTTAAGTTATCACTTCTGTCGGGCGTCCCGAGACGCACACGTTTTTTTTTTAGTTTTATTTTTAGCTAAAATAAATAATAATAAATGGGTGTGCATTTTATTTTGCCATAAGTGCAGGATGCGTAAAGCGATCCCCATTCGGAAGTCGAGCGCTCGAGATCGGTGACAATAAGTATGCGATAATTATTAGGTAAATGATATATTCTTAATTTGATAAAGGAAGTTTTTAAAAGGAAGAAAGTAAAAATTTGTGCATCCAACCATTGCGGAGTTTCCACCAAAAACTGTTTCTAAAAAGTGTTGTTGGCACTTTTTTATCCTATGGACGTAGAAGCAAAAAAATGGTATCACAAATTAGTGTATGCCGTGATGTAATTGTGAATGTTTGATTAAAATTTGTGCGTCAATAAACTGCGAAGATATTCATGTTTCCGCTGCGACAACTTTTGGCCATTTGCTAGATCTAAAAAGTGCTAGATATGAAACGTTCATCTAGAGAGCTGTAGATTTTTGCATACGTTGTTGTGAATTTGTTTATACGTTGGTAAAAACGGATTTAAAAAAATCATACCATTTGTAGCCGCTTTTCTTCTCAGGCGGACTACTCACCGGCTGACCCAGTGGAGAGATTCAAGAGATTACCTCAGGGCGCCTTGTATGAGAATAGAAGTGTGTGCGTGTGGTAAACCTATGGGACTCTTTAGAGGAAAACAACTTACACCTCAGTTATACATACATGTATATTTCAAAGAAAAAGTAGATCACATTTACAATTGGAAATTAAATAAATTAAACATTGTAGGTACAAGAAAAAGAAAAAAAAAAAAAACCGCAGCGGTGCGCGTTAGAGCCGAGCTGAAGGTGCTCGGTGCCACCTCGTCGTCCCTCCAGGAGGTTACTTCCTCTTCCGCCCGAGTCGGCTATTTATATTGGATATGGATAAAAGTTTAACAAATTACAATTATAAGTTTAAGTACGTAACTCTTGGGTACGGCTGTCCGCTTGCGTCGTGAGCCGCGCAATCACCAGCTTTGCCAGAGGGTACCGAGAAACTTGAGTCTGTACCAGAAGGCCACAAAAGAGCAAGCACGCCGTCTAAGACTGACCGTCTTGACCCCGAAATCTGGGACCCTACGAATGGATTAGCACTCATATAATTAAACAGGTTCCAGAAACAAATAGGTTTAAGTAGAATTAAGAACATACTCACCACTTTAGTGTGGGTACTTTAAACAGACTACATATTACGAAATTCAAATTACACGACAATCAAAACACTATTTAAGGTTGGAAGACACGAGATAGCAGAGTGTCTCCCGTGGCAGAAAGCCGGACCTATATATCCTCGGTTCAGGAATCTTCCAGAAGTTAACCCCACCTCATCATTTCACTTTGACATTTACATTGTGTGCGTTACCCCAGCAAAATAATGTCGAAAATGGTCATTTAAACGTTATAGATAATTAGTTGCTCCCCTTCTGTAATTGTTAAGCACATTTTTAAATTTGTTTCACTTAAACTTTTTTAGTTATTTCAAAAAAACATTTCCTGCTGGGGTAACGTTTGAAACGTTACCGCAGCCAGACATTTTCTTTTTTAATTGTAATATTGAAATAAATTTTAGCTAAATAATTAGTTATCTGGATTAGGTAAATGTTACAACTTATTTGGTATTTGTATTTTCTTCGGCTGCGAAGTTATTCGAAATCCTGCTGGAGTAACGTTTGTGGGTTTGCTGGATCTCTGAAACGGGTAAGCGGATTGTAACCATCTTTTGTACATAACTTCTTAAGGATTAGTTTTAATTTGTTCGACAATAAAATAACAAAAATAATGGACCGTTTAAAAATTATTTAGGTAAGTATGAAAACACTTCAATACGTCCTAACACTTTAAATAAGACCTCTAAAGACTTACTTGAAACGTTATTCTATTGCTTGTAACTACCTTCAAATGTATACGAATTTTCGTAAGAATACTGTAAGTGACTAAAAAGTTATGATGAAATGTAGCTCTCCACGTTCACGATCACAATGTGTGCGGCCTTTTTTGGCCACCGATAAACCTGTGTGTGGATATATAAACTGAATGTTATGCCAATAATTAGTTGTTTAGTTCAGTTGTCTACCTGTAGAATTTCAGCGTCGTACATATAATAATTTACGAGATAATTAAATAAAAGTCATTAGAAGGTGCAAGTCCGTGGTAATCCGACCATGTTTAGGTGGTTACAAAAAAGCGATCACCCAGTACATTGCGCTGTCTTTTGAAATGTTTAGTGTAATACACCTTACGATTTCGGTACAGTTGCGTACAGTGTTAAATACATTCAATATTTATTCATTATTATTACCTATTATTTATTTTGTTTTTTTCCCTAATTGATCTTAGGCACTTGTTTCTTTACTTAAAATTTATTTAGTCTTTTTTACTACCGGAGCTACAATCAACAGAAAATCTGCACTGGTCCGCTAAAATTATAAATATGTAGATACATGTATGAACGATTCACCTGACTGCAATAAAACGAAAATTTAAACCAATAAGAAATCGTTTCATTTCTTTGATTTTTTATTGTAAAGAAATAACACTAAAGTAATTGTATTTTATTTTGGGGTGTATAGAGCTTAGACTTGAATGCATCAAAATATTTAAAGCAACAAGTCATCTACAATAAGTTAAAATAGACCGAATAGTAGAAGAATACAGTTGTAAATTAGAATGCATCAACATTGCATCGCCCAACAGTCGTATACCTCGTAAGAGTAGGTAATATTGTTCTGTGGTCTATACCTAGAACCGAGAATTATCTATACCTATGTACCTACCGTTAAGCGTTGAGCCCGTGACTGTTGATTTCTGTTAAAAACGAACAGTTGTTGAATGATATTTTGATATAATGACGGTAATTTAATTTATCGAGTGAAAGTGATACATTTTTATAGATAAAATTATTGGTCAGATAATATTTGTCAATCAAGAATCGCTAGAACGCGGGAGGGGAGGGGCGAAGGGATACTTCATTGTTTGCAATTTGCATCTAGTGCACTAAACTTGACCCTTAGGCAGATAATATACGTGTTGTAAAGTACGTGTGCGCTTCCGCTTTCTATTTTTGCAAATATTTATCGTATTCTTGAGAGTTCTTCAATATGTGTGTACCTAATTACTAATAATAGGCGTTAATGCTAATTCGATTCAATTTAAGTAATTGTCAATTCTTGTCTTAGGATATTAATTACTAATGCTAATATTGAAATTTCGTTCAGGGTGAACAAATTAAAAACGATCATAACTTTTAGGTAGGTATATCACTTAAGTATTACTAATTTTACATAAATAATTTATTTTATTATAATTTAACTCACCGCGATTTTGTGATCAAATGTTTTATTTTCTCCAACATTATTACAGAAATAATGCAATACAGAGTTTGTTCGCGATATGCTAGCCTAAGTCGATTCATCACTTAAAAAAATCCCGATCTATTCACAAAATACCTATTTACAACGCATACGTTACACTCTTCAAAACTTATAATTTCATTTCATTTCATATTTCTTAAATTACCTATACCTACCCTAAAATTAAACTTCAATTAACAAATACTACGCAGGTACCAATTCTATGAACAACTATAAACAATTCACCTAAACATTACGAGAAAACAAAAGCATTCAAAACAATACCTAATCTCCCGGCTGATTACTAATTATGCAATAAACAATCCTAAATAAAAAATATTTAAAAAACATTTAGTTTTTTGTAACACTTATGTACATATCCGTAGTAAACTTGCAAATAATATCCTACATATTTTAAAAGCCAGCACAATGTACTGGGTGATCGCTTTTTAGTAACCACCTAAACATGGTCGGGTTACCACGGTCTTGCACCTTCTAATGACTTTTATTTAATTATCTCGTAAATTATTATATGTACTACGCTGAAATTTTACAGGTAGACAACTGAACTAAACAACTAATTATTGGCATAACATTCAGTTTATATATCCACACACAGGTTTATCGGTGGCCAAAAAAGGCCGCACACATTGTGATCGTGAACGTGGAGAGCTACATTTCATCATAACTTTATAGTCACTTACAGTATTCTTACGAAAATTCGTATACATTTGAAGGTAGTTACAAGCAATAGAATAACGTTTCAAGTAAGTCTTTAGAGGTCTTATTTAAAGTGTTAGGACGTATTGAAGTGTTTTCATACTTACCTAAATAATTTTTAAACGGTCCATTATTTTTGTTATTTTATTGTCGAACAAATTAAAACTAATCCTTAAGAAGTTATGTACAAAAGATGGTTACAATCCGCTTACCCGTTTCAGAGATCCAGCAAACCCACAAACGTTACTCCAGCAGGATTTCGAATAACTTCGCAGCCGAAGGAAATACAAATACCAAATAAGTTGTAACATTTACCTAGTCCAGATAACTAATTATTTGGCTAAAATTTATTTCAATATTACAATTAAAAAAGAAAATGTCTGGCTGCGGTAACGTTTCAAACGTTACTCCAGCAGGAAATGTTTTTTTGAAATAACTAAAAAAGTTTAAGTGAAACAAATTTAAAAATGTGCTTAACAATTACAGAAGGGGAGCAACTAATTATCTATAAAATTTAAATGACCATTTTCGACATTATTTTGCTGGGGTAACGCACACATTTACATTGAGAAAAAAAACAACGCTAACAAAATCAAAAGTAACTTGCTTTCCACCATAGCTGAACACTCCCAATACCTATGCAATTTGTCATGACAGATTATCAGAACTGATTAAAAAGTAAGTCTTTTTAATTAAACTATCATGTCTCAAACAAACGCCATCTAGTGGTCCGAAAGTGAACAAAGGACATCAATACCGTAGCTACAAACTACTTTAGATAAATCAACAACAAAGCGATGCGGCCAAACAGGTGCCGCTTTTATCAATATCGTACGTATCACAAATGCACAAAAAAATGTTACACATTGAGAAGTTAAAAATATAAACGTAAAATAAGGTTTATAGGTCCTAGTACTTATTATATCTTAGAAAAAATATACAAGGTATAAGGAACATACTCGTAGTACCAAATACTGAAATAGTGTATTCAGACCATGATTGACATGATGACCGCCATTTTGTGTTTTTCGTGAATAACTCCTCAATGGTTATATGCACAATTATTTACTTACCGTACACGACGTCATACACTAAATACCTGTTAAACTCAAATAATGAAATTCGAACTTTTCCGCTGGGGCAACGCATACGTTCTTGCAACATTTGTTTCATGTCGAATTCTGGTATTCCCAACTACTGATATACCTAGATACCTACTTGTAGGTTTCGGTGGCAGACAGAGATCTGAGTTTAGTTGAATCTGAAAGCTCTGTTCCTTCAGATTCAACTATCACGCCCTTCTTTACATACATGACTGCACACTTGTCTACGCCAAATTCCATCTTGATAGAATTACTAAAGTTTTCCGTCGCCTTTAGTAACACTGTCAATTGTAATTTGGTGGGGATAGTAGTTTTAAATCATCCATATAAAGAAGGTAAGATATAACTTGATCATCTTTCTGCAACCTATAGCCTAACCCTTAACCCTCTAATAAAGTGCTTAGAGGGTTCAAAGCCAGACAAACCCACAAGGGACTCAGACTATCACCTTGAAATATACCCCTCTAAATCTTTATTAGTACATCGTTTACCACAGTCTGCCGACATCCTGGATAGCGAAGTACTGTTCTCCATGTCCCTTTACAAGACTCCAAGAAAGTGCACAAAGTTTTATCAATTTTATACAACTCCAGCACCTTCAAAAGTCACATATGTGGAACCGAGTCATAAGCCTTCTTATAATCTATCCAACATGTCTTATATGTCTATGATAGGGAGCTCTTTAGTGCCACGGGTTCCACTTCTACATCCATTCTGAGAAACTGACAACGGAATTATTATTACATTGGAATCACCACATATTACAACTTTCTTTTTACCAGGACAACGCGTCTTGAAAGTGAATTTAGTGTGAGAAAAATCTATCTTATGATCTCGCCTGAAGCGCTGGAATGGTGTTCATTTTATCATCAGGGACGCCAGCACTCTGTTCGCGTTAACGATCTCCTCAGAGTGGTGCGATATCCACTGGTGTCCCTCAAGGCGGTATACATATTTTCTCATGGTTTTTAATATCTTATCTATTGAACTTCAAAGTGCGTATCATCTGTACATAGGCTGACGAAATAATAAAACATAGGTACATATCTAATAAAAGCGTGTTAAAAAGAAAATAAACATGGCTCATTGTGATTTGTTTTGTTTAGTGTTATTGTTTGTTGTCGTACAACTGTGAGAAAAGTACGTGAGTGAAGTTCCGATAATTACATTTATTGTTTGGTAAGTAAGTTCATGGCTAAAGTTTAACCTTAATAAGTACCTATTGATAATGATGCGATAATATGAGCGAGCATCTTTTAGGTGTTTGAACAACTTCTCTTTGACCATTCCGAAATCAATCAAAGTTCCGTAAAAGGTTTAGGTTACCATCATTGATATAATACTTAGATAGATGAGTAATTACCGCCTAAAATCGTTGCTACTGCACATCTGTCCACAGGCATATGCGTAGCAAACGTCAATTCAGTGTTCAATGTGGCGTCAACCGAGTTGAACATAGCGACACATGACAGTAACAATCGCCAAAATGGGTAAATGCGTAGTGAAAGAATCAATTCAAGGTCACAAAACCATAATAAATCATGCGGAATTACTGTTCACGTGTAAGTTTATGGTTTTTGTATTGATAATATCGTAAATAAGGCTATAATTGAAATATAACATTGATAATTGTAATTTAGAATCAGTGTTACCATTAAAAAATCATTTTGGTTTTCCCACATTAGTGGGAGAATTTATAATTTATGAAATAATATGCTTTATACTGTTTTTAAACATTTTGTCAATAATAATAAAATATAGGAAGAACGGTAGTTGCTTACGGTAGGTACCTTCTGCCAAGCTCGCAGTGCTGGAGACTTTTGTACAAAATAATTAATTCATTGTTTTTCTTAATTAATTATCAATTCTAAATAATAACTGTACAAAAAAAAAGAAATCAAATAAAAAAGTAAATAAATATAAATAAATAAAAAATATATATATAAAAAAAATTATTTGGATTTTAAAATATTAAAAGAATTTTGAAATAAGATTGTATCATGAAAGTAAAATATCCATACAAACTTATAAAAAAGAGTCTAAAAGACAATTGTATACAAAAGTGATGCTTCATAGCGGAGTTTGATTTTACACTGAATGTAAACCCTTTTAACCAAATATTTCCAGTTATTTTATTATTTATACCTATTCCATTCAATTCGAAATATATTATTTAAAATATTTAAATTAATGTATTTTATTACAAAATTGTTTTAAAAAGAAAATGTTTCTTGGTTGTTATGGGTAAAATTTCATACGGTAGTCAACACTGGCCGACCATCGTTAAGTTATGTCTTTGTCTTTGTCTAATCCGAGCGATGGTATTGTTCTTGTCTCGCGTGTAAATGAGACATAAATATGTTTACTTTCAAATGTTTAGCGGTATCAAAGCTACGTCGTCAAAGTTCAAAAGTGGTTACACTTTTTTCGACGTGTGATAATGTGGTTTGCTCCTCTAGTGTTGTTTTAACTCAATGGTTACCATTGTCAAAACTCGAAAGATCGTACTATACTATTTACTACCCATTAAAATTAGGACCTTTTTTCGGAAACCTCGGGCCGAAACCCAGTTATTTACATAGGTACTCAAATAAAATTGGTTTTTGTAAGTTCGCGCCGTAACAAGTAAAAAAAGCAATAATGTAACTTTTACAGCAATAATGTAACATTTCAAGGAACGAAACGTGGCAACACTACTATTAACGTGACAGGGACACCTAGTACGGATACCAGTCTCCCACAAAAGAATTAAACGTACTCTCAATTTATTTATAAGTTTTAATTTTAAGGAACCTTTGTGGAAGAGAAATAAACTTTATTATTATTATTATTATTATTAACCAATTTGTCTGGGGGGATTCTAGGCGGGAATTTGAACTGAAAGGGCGGAAAATTTTAAACAAATTTGCAAATATTTTTTTTCCATTGTAATTTAGTATATATAGTTGAGTGTATATAATTAAAGTCTAGTATAGAGAGGTAAAAATGGATATCGATGGGGGCGGGGGTGATAATCCCCCGGCCCAGAGTAATAAAAGGCCTAGGAAAAGGGCCACCGAGAAAGACGGTGAAAAAAACGACAGCGGTGAGGACAATATATTCTTACCGTATTACAAACCAGACTATAAACGGTTATATCCGGAAAATTCGAATTCAACTGAGTTTAAAGTGTTCGTTGAATCAACTTCAAACGAGAGACTGGGCAACAAAAGTCCGATATATCTGAACCATATTTTTTCAAGTGGAATCAAAGGTGTAGTGGCAATTTGGCGAATAAATGCGAATAAGATTGTGGTGATATTTAAACAATTCAATACGGCCAATAACTTTATTAATAATAAGACATTCTTAGAGAAAAATTCCATGCGAGCATTCATTCCAGCTGCTCATATTGAAAAAACCGGTATCATACGATTTGTTCCAACGAATATATCAAACAAGGACTTGTACTCAAAACTATCGTCGATCTACGAAATAATTTCAATCAGACGGTTTTTAAAAAAAGTAGGACAGGAACGTGTACCTTTACAAACTGTAAGCATTACATTTCTATCAAATACACTTCCTGATAATGTTCAATATGACCTGTTCTCTTACAGAGTTTTTGATTATATTCCTCCTCTGCAGCAGTGTTATAGATGTTTTAAATTCAATCACTCAGCCAAGATCTGCAGTGGCAAACAGCGCTGCAGCTGTTGTGCTGGTGATCATCATTATAAAGAGTGTGAGAAGCCAAATAAGCTCTGCTGTGTTAACTGCAGTGGGCCTCATATGGCCATCTCAAGGGCCTGTCCCATAAAAATGAAAAAAATTATAGAGAAGAAAAGCAAAATCACTTACTCCTCTGTTGTAAATACTCACAATGTATCAGATTTTCCTGAACTAAAATCTCCCCAACCAGATGTACAAAAAGGAAACTCTAGTGTAAATAAATCTTTAAATTTAAATAAGTCTCACACCCCAGCGAAAGCTGCTTCTTTTGATGTTAAAGCACAGTTACTTGTAAATAATGACTTAACCATGGCAATTGTTCGTACATTAATTGAATTGGCTAATAAGGTTGATGACTCTCCCATATCTACAACAACAATCAAAGATATGCTTCTTAAAAATTTACCATAAATGGATCCCAGATCTTCTCGTATTTCACAGTTAAGAATCGCTCTTCACAACATTCAAAGTGTTAAAAACAAAAAAACCTTTACTTATTAAATTCTTGACAGAAAATAATATTGATATTTGTTTATTGAATGAAACATGGCTTAAAAACAATCAACACTTTAATATCCCTGGTTATAATATATTTTACAAAAATGCAAAGAATGAACATGGCGGTGTAGCTATTCTGATAAAACCTATTTTTAAATATACTTTAATACAAACAGATTTTTATGAAGAGGTTCAAACAATTGCCTTATCGCTTTCCATCGATACTGGTACCATGTCTATTTTGTGTGTTTATTGTCCTCATACTGGCAGTCAGCCAATGATTAAATTAAAGAAAATAATAAATGGTCTACCTAAACCAATATTCGTAGCAGGAGATTTTAATGCTCATCACATAGCTTTTGGCTGCGTTTCTACTAAGGCACGAGGCCTTCAATTATTCGATGTGATAGAAGAGTGTGATTTATGTATATTAAATGATGGCTCATTTACAACGATTAATTATCCTAATCGTAGCCCTTCTGCTATAGATGTAACTTTAACCAGTCCTTGTATTACTCCTCTTTGTGAGTGGTCAGTACATGATAATAATATGGGCAGTTATCATTTTCCAACTATAACCAATATTAGTCTTTCAGTTGACAGATATCAAGTAAACTCACCTATCGATAAATTTTTATATAGTAAAGCAGATTGGGAAAAATACAATCAAATGTCTCTAACTTTATTTAAAGATTTTACTGTGGATAAAGAGAATCCTATGGTTTCTTATGAATGTTTTTGTCAGTATTTAAAGACGCTCAAGCAAGAGTGTATTCCTAGATTTACTAGAAATACAACTTTTCTGAGTAAACCCCCAGCTCCCTGGTGGAATGATAAATGTGAGAAGAGTGTCATCAACTCTTATGAGGCCTTGAAATACTATCGAGCAAATCCGACTATTGAGAACTACATTGAGTACAAAAAGAAAGATGCTTTAAAAAAAATAACTATTGCAGAGGAGAAAAATAATGGTTGGCGAAAGCTTTCGGAAAGCTTTAATAGAACTACTCCTATTAGTTTAATCTGGCACTACATTAAAAGATTTAAAGGTATAAATAAAAACAAAAATAGATCATACAGTGACGAATTTATAGCTTCTTTTATGGATAAATTGTCGGCAGATACCTCAGTTACTGTAGACAATCTAGATATGTACTATAATCTTAATAATAATAATGAGAAATCAAAATTTTTGTTAGAACCTTTTTCAAGATTCGAATTTCTTTTAAGTCTTCAGTCTCGTAAAAATACTAGTCCAGGTTTAGATGATTTTCCATATATTCTAATAAAAAAGTTAGATTCAACTGTATTAGATATTTTATTAGAAATATTCAATGCTTTATGGTCAAAACAAATAATTCCTCACTCTTGGAAAACTCAGTGTGTTGTACCAGTCCTTAAACCAGATAAACCGACAGATAGCGCTGATCCATATCGCCCCATTTCTCTATCTTCTTGTATAGGTAAATTTTTTGAAAATATTGTTAAAAGCAGACTTGATTGGTTTGTTGAATCTGAAGGCATCATTCCACATGTTCAATATGGTTTCAGACGGGGCAGGAGCTGTGCAGACAGTTTCGTATCCCTTTTATCTGATCTGAAATATGCAAAAAATAGTAAAGCAAATGCTGTATGTGTCTTTTTGGATGTAAAAGGAGCATTTGATAATGTTCATCCTGGAATATTAGTTAAGGTGTTAACTGATCTAGGTATACCTGGTTTATTTGCAAAATGGGTGCATCAATTTTTAATTAACCGCTCACTATATGTAAGACATAACAACATATTACATGGCCCAAGAATTGTGTCCAAGGGCACAATGCAAGGGGCAATTTTATCCCCGCTGCTATACAATTTGTATACCAGTGAGATCTGTAAATATGTAAATACTGATTTTGTAAATATTTTACAGTTTGCTGATGACCTTGTATTATATTCTGTAAATAATAATGTAGATATTGCTATTAATAGACTAAACTATGCACTTGAGGAATTACATTCATATTATAACGGCAAATTATCTCTACAAATTAATCCATCTAAAAGTAGTGCTATGATTTTTAGTAAGGACTCCCCAAATACCCAAATTATATTTGATAATGAAGTTATTCCTCAAGTGAGCCATCATAAATTTCTAGGCATAGTTATTGAAAATAACTTATCTTTTGAGAAGCACATTAAATACATCTCTCAAAACTCTATCAAAGGTCTAAACTGTAATAATAAAAAATAAAAAAAATTAATTTATAAGTGTGTTATAAAGAAAAATAAAACTAAATTGGTGGCATCAAATAGAAACAAAATAACAAAATAAAAGTCTCGGGCGCAGATACCACCTTAAAAGAACACAGAACCCACCACAAACACAACATATACCTCGGACATCTCAGCCAACATTGAACCTTTTTAAAACAAGGCGGGAGGCAGCTAATGAATACAAGATGTTAAGTTCTAATGGCAGTTTATTATCCCGTAGTGTCTGTAGAGTACAATGTGTCTTATGTCTCTAATTACAATAGGTAATTCTTATACACAAATTAGTACTGTCATTAATGCAATCCTTTCCAATAAGAAAAATATAAGGTTAAATAAGTTTTAAAAGTCACATGAAGACTTAATAGACAAAACAATAAACTCTAAGGGTAGACATAGCATTGACCTACTCTCTAATAAAAAATACCACCCCTTGGGGACCTGCAGTGTTCAATGCCACGTCGCCAAGAAAAAGATATAACAAAAACACATACCACAAACCAATGACCTTGGATAAGTCCGAATGAAATGAAATCAAACCAACTCCGAAACTTCTCACTCCGGATCCCACGTGGTGGAAGAGGCGGGTCAGCACTCCCAGGCTCCAGACAACGGCGTACAGCTAAGCAGCTTTTTCTACCATTCTGGCGCTCCACAGCAAACCAATTTCTTGGGGTTAGGCCGGCGAGAGACAAAAACCGAATGCCACGCAATGACATTCCAATAAGAAAGTAAAGAAATTTAGGTATTGTAAAGACTTTAGATATAAACTAAAAACCCTGATTCATCTGCAAATAAGGAAAAATTATAGGTTAAAAGCCTATCTCATAAGATGAATCCTGACTCTGAAAAGAAATCACAAATCACTCACCAGGGTCCCAAAATGTTTCACAAATCAAGCAGCGGCATTATAAGCATTGCCTGTAACCAATTAAACAAAGAGTTAAAACTACAAATTCCGCCCAGCCAAGCGTGAAGCACGTGGCCGAACAAAACTTACCTTTTCAACAAAAATAATCACTCGATCCACTAGCTCGAGTCTTAACTAGGTTGGCCAAACATTCAAAGAGGAAATAGGCCCTCGTCCATAACAAATAAATAAGGATTAATAATAAATTAAATCACAAAAGGTAGCTTCGCTTCATTTCATTCGGCGGTCAGTCCAAAAGTGAACTAACGTGTTGCCAGAGCAAAAGCTTGTCGCTCCTTAGAGCGGGGAAAAAAAAATGTTGCCAGGACAAGAAAAACTAAATCGACTAACTAATCGCGGGCGAACAACATCGATTATTACTCTCGTCCGCCCCTCGACCATCGGCACACGCAGAAACGACAAAAAATTCAACCTAACAAAACAAAAACGAGACTAAGGTTCAAATTACTGTAATGGTGCGAAATGCACCGTTACATTACATACCTTCCCGAAAAAAAATAAAAGAAAGGACTCTTTCTTTTATGCTGAAAAGTCACCACTCAACAAACATATCAAACAAAAAGATTGCAAAATATCTAAACTCCAAAACTGACTCTACCAAACTCCACTAAAACTCTACAAACTCCAGGAATACAAAAATCCATACGCCAAAAAAGACTAGGAAAACTAAATACAAGATCAAAATATACTCTACAACAGAATCACACAAACCCAAAAACAAATCCCTAAACCAAGCTACCATTAGGACTGGAAAGTCCAAAAAGTGCGGTTGGACACCCTCGTCACCGACTCTAATGGAGCTTCAAACACAACAAAATATACTACACAAACTGCTTCCATTGGGAACTGTATATCTAAAAAGATACCAGTTTCCACGAAGTGCGGTTGGACACCCTCGTCACCGACTCTAATGGAGCTGCAAACTACAACGAAATACACTACAAAAACTGCTTCCATTGGAAACCGTATATCTAAAAAGATACCAGTATCCACGAAGTGCGGTTGGACACCCTCGTCACCGACTCTAATGGAGCTTCCAACACAACAAAATACACTACAAAACTGCTTCCATTGGAAACTGTATATCTAAAAAGATACCAGTATCCACGAAGTGCGGTTGGACACCCTCGTCACCGACTCTAATGGAGCTGCAAAATGCTTCACCCTAACATACAAACACATTTCAAACATGTCGAACCAAACAAAATATTCATCCCAACAAGGCGGGGAGAATATATAAAAACCTGTGCATTGTGATCGGCTCAACACCACCGAACTACCGGGCACAATGCAACAGAAACCAAACAAAAATATTCAACACAACAAGACGGTGTGAATATATAAAAAAAACCCTGTGTATTGTGATCGGCACAACACCACCGAACTACCGGGCACAATACAACAGAAACCAAACAAAATATTCATCCCAACAAGGCGGGGAGAATATATAAAAACCTGTGCATTGTGATCGGCTCAACCCCACCGAACTACCGGGCACAATGCAACAGAAACCAAACAAAAATATTCATCACAACAAAACGGTGTGAATATATAAAAAACCTGTGTATTGTGATCGGCACAACCCCACCGAACTACCGGGCACAATACAACAGAAACCAAACAAAAATATTCATCACAACAAAACGGTGTGAATATATAAAAAACCTGTGTATTGTGATCGGCACAACCCCACCGAACTACCGGGCACAATACAACAGAAACCAAACAAAATATTCAACGCTTGAAAAAACGTGAATCCAACTAACAAACCAATCATCACCTGAAAAAAGTGTGAAACCGACAAGAAACAAAACATTCAACACCTGAAAAAAGTGTGAATCCAACAAACACCCCGTTCAACCCTTGAAAAGAGGGCGAACCTTACTCCAACAAAACACTCTACACTAGGTAGAAGTGCAAATAAAATACAAACAAAAGATTCTTTTGATGTGGTTCCTATTATGATAGAAGTTCCTAACTTAATAAACCAAAATGACCTAAGTAGACTTTTGAACTCTTAAACCCTAAAATTAATATATCGGCAAGAATACCTTACACTACATCAACATACAAACCGCGGTAACCTAGTATACATCAATCTACATACCTCCTCAAACAAATGTGTAATCTAACAAATACATCAAAATTAAGACCAAAAGTTAATGACCAAATAGTTAAATTTTAATACTTAATAATATCTTTAATGTGATAGCGACCAATGGTGTTCTTGAAAGGTCTAGCAAAAGGTAAACATTATCTGAAATCTTCTCTATAATTTTACATTTAATAAACTTAGGTACAAGCTTTGCCGAAAAATATACTGGAGCGCTAGAACTGAATAAAACTTCTTATCCAAACAATATCACCAACATCAAAAGAAATAGAAATAGTAACAAATAATATTAACAATTTTAATATATAATAGCAACAAATAATATTAATAATTTTAATATAAAGCAATGCGCTTTTAACAAATGTGACTCAACTCTAACAAAAAATATCACTAAGTGATCCAAAAGAAAGGGCACAAAAATCCCTTTAACAAACTCAAGTTGGTCTAAACTAACAAAGAATTACCAAAATGGTGCAGAGAAGCATCAACAAATTAACTCTCAACCAAACATAAGAAAATTAAGTGTAAAACCAATAACCAAATTTACACTTCCAATAAAAGCTAACTAAATGTGAGGTCAAAATTTAAAGCAAGAACAAACTAACAAAATCCAATCTTTAACAAAACATGAAATACAAGTCCCTACCGTCCTACTGTACCTCTCCACAGGGTTACTCTGAGGTGTGTACAATGTGTTATAAAAAATTGAGTAATGTTGTAACCTCTCATGAAATCTACAAAATGTTTAGAAGTGAATTGAGTACCATTATCGCAAACTATTAATTTAGGACAACCAAATCTAAGAAATATCTCTTTTTCAAGGATTCTACAATTGGATACGGTGGTAGCTTTTACTAATGGAAAAACCCAGCAAAATTTTGTGAAAACATCTACAACCGAAAGAATATATTTATGTGAGGTGCTGTGCTTATAGGCTTTACATGTGTCACACGATCTAATGTAATTTTGAACATCATTAAACATACCGTTCCAAACATAATGTTGTTTTAATTTCTTAGTGGTTTTATGAATCCCAAGATGACCAGAATTAATATCATCATGGTTTGAACTAATAGTATCAAGAATATGTTCCTTAGGAATAACAATTTTCCAATTTAATCTACTATCCAGATTTAATTTATTCTTACAAAATTTATACAATGTGTGGTCATCAACCCTGAAATTTTTATATCTAGAAGAGACTCACTAGGCTTTTGTTTGCGAATGCGCAGATCATGCTCCTAACAGCTATCATAGTCCGGCCTATCAAAACGTCTAAGCAAGGCAGCCCTAAGCTCAACCCACGAAGAGATCTTCCTACGAATAGTCCTAAACCACTTGGCAGCAGTACCAGCAAGCAGATCAGCGAACGAACCAATCAACACGGCCTCATGAAAGTTCCTGAATACAAAGTAATCCTCAACACGAGTGATAAATTCTCTAACACAGGTCTTACCGTCAAAGATTATCTTGCTCCAAGTTAAATCAGGCAGCTTTGTAGTATAGGCAGGCATATTCCTCCTAACGTGTTCATTCATGCTGTTGAACGAAGGCAGACTTGGTGCAAGAGCAGGAGTATCACGAACATATGACAAGTCCAATGGGACGCTCATCTCCGCTGACTCATCCGCAGCTGTGCCAACATCCACATTGGCAGGCGACGTTGAAGGTGGAGCCTCCTTGTCCATAATACAAACCGACATTAACCACAAAATTCCAAAACAGCCGTTCAAAGGTTAAGTTCTTTACAGTTAATTAAGTTTAAATTTATTCAAGAGTCACTGTTGTGAAAACCCAAGTTTAAATTATCTAAAAGCTAAATGTTATGAAAGGACAAGTTCAAATTTATTTAAGAGTTAAATGTTGTGAACAACCAGGTTCAAATTTATTTAAAAGTTGAATATTGTAAAGAAAAGTCTAAATTGATTTAAAAGTGAAGTGAAAAAAGCTAAGTTTTAATTTAAATATCTAAGTTCTGTATTAAAAAGGATTTAAGGATTGCAGTAACCACTAACAATTGTTCTAGTAACTAAATAATAACAGTAAGGTTAAGCTAAGTTAAGTTAATCTCAATTTACAATAAGTTGTATTATAATAATTCCAAAGTGGAGGTATCTATAAAATGTTTCTTGAGCAGACTTATAATTAACATTCAAAGCTATTAAATTGTAACACAAAATGTTTCAGTAACTATACCCTTAATTGAGAATACAATAGGCAGCAGTATAACTTAAATTATTGTTGTTTGTTAAAGCAAAAATAACATTGTAAAGTCACAATGTTGTAAACTAATATTGAAAAATTGTAAAAATAACCTCACTTAATGATAATACAATTAAAATTACAAAGCAAGTAATACACAAGGTATGTAGTACAAAAGTAGGATGCAGTAAAGACAGTATCTAATCAGTTATCTAATTAACCTACAGACACTACTTCAGTCCCTGAGCGCTGGCGACAATTGTAATAATAAAAAATAAAAAAATTTAATTTATAAGTGTGTTATAAAGAAAAATAAAACTAAATTGGTGGCATCAAATAGAAACAAAATAACAAAATAAAAGTCTCGGGCGCCAGATACCACCTTAAAAGAACACAGAACCCACCACAAACACAACATATACCTCGGACATCTCAGCCAACATTGAACCTTTTTAAAACAAGGCGGGAGGCAGCTAATGAATACAAGATGTTAAGTTCTAATGGCAGTTTATTATCCCGTAGTGTCTGTAGAGTACAATGTGTCTTATGTCTCTAATTACAATAGGTAATTCTTATACACAAATTAGTACTGTCATTAATGCAATCCTTTCCAATAAGAAAAATATAAGGTTAAATAAGTTTTAAAAGTCACATGAAGACTTAATAGACAAAACAATAAACTCTAAGGGTAGACATAGCATTGACCTACTCTCTAATAAAAAATACCACCCCTTGGGGACCTGCAGTGTTCAATGCCACGTCGCCAAGAAAAAGATATAACAAAAACACATACCACAAACCAATGACCTTGGATCAGTCCGAATGAAATGAAATCAAACCAACTCCGAAACTTCTCACTCCGGATCCCACGTGGTGGAAGAGGCGGGTCAGCACTCCCAGGCTCCAGACAACGGCGTACAGCTAAGCAGCTTTTTCTACCATTCTGGCGCTCCACAGCAAACCAATTTCTTGGGGTTAGGCCGGCGAGAGACAAAAACCGAATGCCACGCAATGACATTCCAATAAGAAAGTAAAGAAATTTAGGTATTGTAAAGACTTTAGATATAAACTAAAAACCCTGATTCATCTGCAAATAAGGAAAAATTATAGGTTAAAAGCCTATCTCATAAGATGAATCCTGACTCTGACAAGAAATCACAAATCACTCACCAGGGTCCCAAAATGTTTCACAAATCAAGCAGCGGCATTATAAGCATTGCCTGTAACCAATTAAACAAAGAGTTAAAACCACAAATTCCGCCAAGCCAAGCGTGAAGCACGTGGCCGAACAAAACTTACCTTTTCAACAAAAATAATCACTCGATCCACTAGCTCGAGTCTTAACTAGGTTGGCCAAACATTCAAAGAGGAAATAGGCCCTCGTCCATAACAAATAAATAAGGATTAATAATAAATTAAATCACAAAAGGTAGCTTCGCTTCATTTCATTCGGCGGTCAGTCCAAAAGTGAACTAACGTGTTGCCAGAGCAAAAGCTTGTCGCTCCTTAGAGCGGGGAAAAAAAAATGTTGCCAGGACAAGAAAAACTAAATCGACTAACTAATCGCGGGCGAACAACATCGATTATTACTTTCGTCCGCCCCTCGACCATCGGCACACGCAGAAACGACAAAAAATTCAACCTAACAAAACAAAAACGAGACTAAGGTTCAAATTACTGTAATGGTGCGAAATGCACCGTTACAAAACATTATGAGGTCTAGGTCTAGCAGGGGTATCTTGGGGGTCAGACCCAAAGATACTATCTATTCTTTATAAAGCCATAGTTAGAAGTCATTTTGATTATAGTTGTTTATCTTACTTAGATAGTAGATATGTACATAAATTAGATATTATTCAGAACAAGGCTTTGAGGATCATTTCAGGAGCTATGTGCTCAACTCCCATCAGAGCAATGGAGGTTGAAACAAATATCATGCCTCTAACATTGAGAAGGTTATTTCTTGCAGAAAGATATAGTATTAAGTTATTAGCTTCAAATAACCTACATATAATCAAAAGAATTGTATCTTGCGAGTTAGTCTGCAATGATCCCTTGACATCAGGGGCTGATCTTCTCAATGGGCAGTTTCCCGAGTTGACCCGCATACTACTGGAAATGATGAAAAACTTCCCATCAATATATGCAATATCTCCTTGGCCATGTTACTCTTATTCTTATGATTGTTTGTTGTATCAAATCCCAATAATAACCCATTCTATTAACAATAATCAGGATATGTTAGAATTTTTAAGTGAAAATAGAGATTTCTACACACTCTATACTGATGGCAGTAAAGGGGAAAATTATGTTCATAGTGCTGTTTTTAACCCTCAGACTAAATTTGTTCAAAGTTTTGTTCTGAATAGTAATTGTAGTATATTTACTGCAGAGGCTTATGCAGTTTTAGAAGCAGTTAAGATCATTTCGTTTGTAAATGGTCATCAAAAATTTTTAATTTTTACTGACTCCTTAAGTTTAATTAAATCTTTAAAAAGCTCACAAATCATCATATTTGATTTTTAAAATAAGAGAAATTATTTATAATTGCATGAAAAAAGGCCTGGAAATTTCTCTTATGTGGATTCCTTCACATAAAGAAATTTCAGGCAATGAAATAGCTGATAAGGCTGCATATGAAGGAATTAATTCATTGGATGTATCATTATTTGTAAATATACCAATGACAGATTGTTACTCAACCGTAAAATATGATGTAAAGAAGCTATGGAAAGAATTCTGGAAAAAAGATCAGGAAGTGAAGGGAAAATGGTATGGGAACATCCAACAAGACTTACCATGCAAGCCTTGGTTTTATTGTTTACCAAGTGCTAGCCGTGACTTTATCACCACAATCAATCGACTTCGTTTTGGTCATTCTAAGGCTGAAATTTATAAAGCGTACTTAGACTTTGCTCAGACTTACCTCACGAGTTAAGTGTGCGTTGAAATTTATAGTCATAATGCTTAGCTCGAGCTGAGCAAATGCTTAGCATAGTCTAAGTCACCAAAATCCATGACTTAGCGATTACTTACGATTAATATGCCAGAGTCAATGTGAAAAGATGGTTCGATTGTCCAGGAAGAAAAGCCGTAATCTAGTTCGAAAGCGTTGTAACAGAAGTCCGTAAGGGTGTGCCAGGGTCAAGATAAAAAGTTAATACAAGAAATTGATATATTTGCGAATGAACTCAAGACGAGACAACCTCAAATATTGTTATGACATTTGACAAGTCAAACATACGTACGTTTTGTTTTACTTGTACATGTGTTATTTTTGCCTTTTATCACTTAAAATCAATGAAAACTAAAGGTGTTAATTGATTGAAATACAATAATATGATAAAATTTATAAGATTACTAATATTTTAGGTTATTACAGCTATTTTAAAAATAATATATTTTTGAAATACCAAGAATTTAAATTAATATGCTATGCAAATCGAAACGTTTAAATTTTTTTCCTGAGATCTTGCTTAGCATACACTCAGTAAATTCTTAGCCCAAGAGGACTATAAATTCGAATGCTAAGATTACACTGAGCAGGAACTTAAGTAAGTTTAGCGTAAGCAAAGTCTGAGCAAAGTCTAAGTACGCTTTATAAATTTCAGCCTAAGACTCCTGCGCATTTATCCAGACTTGGAATAATTGAAGATGACAAATGATGTAGATCATTGAGTTAATATATCAATGATGTAGATCATATGATCTTCTCGTGTCCAGCGTATTCCTTAGACCGTTTAATCCTTGACAGTGAACTTAATGAAGTGAAAGTTTTTTGACAACAATCGATCTCTCCCGCCGCCTTAGTGCTTTATTAAAAAATGTGGACTGCTTCAAACCAATTTACAATTTCATAAAAAATACATGTGGAAATCTTTGACATCTGTCAAATGCACTTTTGATTGAGATTGAACATTGAATTGAAGTGAAAGTTATTTATCAAAAATTAAGACTTGGCTTTAAGGTCTTGTTACCACGCCATAAAAATACAAAAAAAAAAAAACTTGAACCAAGACTTTTTGGCGGGAAGTCAAACGAAGCGGTAGATTTTGATTTCGTTAAAAGTTAATTAAATATATAATTGCATGGAAATACCACATTTAAATAACAATGAGTGTCTCCAGTGGCGGTGAGGAGCCGCCAAAGCATGGGAAAAAGAAAAGCAAATACCTCAAAACCCGAAAACCTGACTCGGATACTAAGTATAACATTTTTACCAAACCAAATTATAACTGTTTATAGAAAACACCAATTCTGAATATGTCGTATATGTCGAGTCAACAGAGCAGGAGAAGGTAGGGCATAAAAATCCTATCACACTCACCAACTTAATAGCTGAAAATGTTAAAGGAGTCTTAGGAGTACATAGATTAAATGCACACAAATTAGGAGTAACATTCAGAAAGGCGGCTGCGGCCAACAATTTTCTGAAGATGGAAGACTTTTTATGGAAAAATAAGTTTGAAGCCTTCATACCATCGTATTTGACAGAAAGGATTGGTGTGATTGAGGTTTGTGCCCAAAGAACTTTCCAATGAGGAAATATATAAAAATATAGTATGTTACTCTGAAGTGATTTCAATTAAAAGATTCATGCGCAAACTAGAGGGAAAATTAGTGCCCCTCAATACGGTTGCTGTCACCTTTGCATCAACAACTTTACCACAATACGCCTATATAAAACTATTTAGATACGAGGTGAAAATATACACACCACCATTATTGCAATGTTATAAGTGTCTTAAATTTAACCTTCGGCTAAGGCTTGCAGAGGCGAGCAACACTGCTCTTCTTGTGCTGGTTGACACTCCTACAAAGAATGTGATGTCGATCAGATCACATGCATCAACTGTGCAGGTAATCATCTTGCCATTTCACGAGACTGTCCCATTAAAAAACAAAAAATTGAAGAGAAAAAGGCTAAATTTCGGCAGCAATTGTATGCCACTGTTGTGAACTCACCCCCTACATTAAATGAAAAATCTGTTTTACCTAAGGTGACTGATGAGGCCAATGACACTTTAGATATTAAACAACTGGCAAATAATGATATTGTAATTAATGCAATTGTTAAATCGTTGGTTGCATTAGGAAACAAGAGTGACTCTAATGGGCCACTCACACATAAGATTAAATATTTTTATCAAATTTAATTTAAACATGGATAATTATTTAAATATTTTACAGTATAATATACAGAGTTTACAGAGTAAAAAGAGCCTATTACAAAATTTATTAATTGAAAAAAAAATAGATGTTTGTCTTCTTAATGAGACTTGGTTAAAATCTAATTCTATAATTCCACACTTGCCTACATATAATCTAATCCACAAAAAAAAATGTAAATAATAATTCAAAAGATTTTGTTAAAAATGATATTTGGCCTATATACAAAATTCCTTATAATAGTATTATTAACAACTTTGCAATCCACTTGGACACAGTGCACAATCAATTTGATTTGTTACAATTTAAAGACAATAGACCAAAACATTATGTTATATACACAGATGGATCTAAAACAGATCATAATGTAAATGCAGCTTTCTATGATCCACAGCTAGACTACACTAAATGTATTAAATTAAACAGATTATGTAGCATTTTCACTGCAGAATGCTATGCAATCTATTGTGCACTGCAGCATGTACATAGTCTTGTAAATGTACATAATATTTTGATAGTTACAGATTCCAGAAGTGTTTTGTCTGCTCTAACAAACGTAAATATTTCTTTTCAGTTAAATTATATTATTTATAATATTAGACTTTTAATACAAAAACTACTTGATAAACATGTTAAAGTAGAATTAGTATGTGTACCTTCACACAGTGGCATTCGTGGCAATGAAGTAGCTGACACTGCGGCCCGTTCAGACCATGATGAGGATCAATCTGATTTGCTCAAGGTTCCATTCACCGATTACTACAGCCTTTTTAAAGAACGTAATAGACAGTTATGGAAGGAGTATTCCCAATACCCTGGAAACGAAAGGCAGATGGTATGCTGGAATACAAAACGAATTACCGATTAAACCTTGGTATCATAATTTCAAATATATCACAAGAAAATTTATAACTGTTATATCACGCATGAGATTGGGACATTGCTTAACACCAGCTCACCTGTATAGGATTCGCATAATTAACAATAGCCGATGTCATCATTGTGGAGCCAAGGAAGCTGATTTGGATCATATTATCTTACGTGTCCAGCGTATTCCTTAGACCGTTTAATCCTTGACAGTGAACTTAATGAAGTGAAAGTTTTTTGACAACAATCGATCTCTCCCGCCGCCTTAGTGCTTTATTAAAAATGTGGACTGCTTCAAACCAATTTACAATTTCATAAAAAATACATGTGGAAATCTTTGACATCTGTCAAATGCACTTTTGATTGAGATTGAACATTGAATTGAAGTGAAAGTTATTTATCAAAAATTAAGACTTGGCTTTAAGGTCTTGTTACCACGCCATAAAAATACAAAAAAAAAAAAACTTGAACCAAGACTTTTTGGCGGGAAGTCAAACGAAGCGGTAGATTTTGATTTCGTTAAAAGTTAATTAAATATATAATTGCATGGAAATACCACATTTAAATAACAATGAGTGTCTCCAGTGGCGGTGAGGAGCCGCCAAAGCATGGGAAAAAGAAAAGCAAATACCTCAAAACCCGAAAACCTGACTCGGATACTAAGTATAACATTTTTACCAACCAAATTATAACTGTTTATAGAAAAACACCAATTCTGAATATGTCGTATATGTCGAGTCAACAGAGCAGGAGAAGGTAGGGCATAAAAATCCTATCACACTCACCAACTTAATAGCTGAAAATGTTAAAGGAGTCTTAGGAGTACATAGATTAAATGCACACAAATTAGGAGTAACATTCAGAAAGGCGGCTGCGGCCAACAATTTTCTGAAGATGGAAGACTTTTTATGGAAAAATAAGTTTGAAGCCTTCATACCATCGTATTTGACAGAAAGGATTGGTGTGATTGAGGTTTGTGCCCAAAGAACTTTCCAATGAGGAAATATATAAAAATATAGTATGTTACTCTGAAGTGATTTCAATTAAAAGATTCATGCGCAAACTAGAGGGAAAATTAGTGCCCCTCAATACGGTTGCTGTCACCTTTGCATCAACAACTTTACCACAATACGCCTATATAAAACTATTTAGATACGAGGTGAAAATATACACACCACCATTATTGCAATGTTATAAGTGTCTTAAATTTAACCTTCGGCTAAGGCTTGCAGAGGCGAGCAACACTGCTCTTCTTGTGCTGGTTGACACTCCTACAAAGAATGTGATGTCGATCAGATCACATGCATCAACTGTGCAGGTAATCATCTTGCCATTTCACGAGACTGTCCCATTAAAAAACAAAAAATTGAAGAGAAAAAGGCTAAATTTCGGCAGCAATTGTATGCCACTGTTGTGAACTCACCCCCTACATTAAATGAAAAATCTGTTTTACCTAAGGTGACTGATGAGGCCAATGACACTTTAGATATTAAACAACTGGCAAATAATGATATTGTAATTAATGCAATTGTTAAATCGTTGGTTGCATTAGGAAACAAGAGTGACTCTAATGGGCCACTCACACATAAGATTAAATATTTTTATCAAATTTAATTTAAACATGGATAATTATTTAAATATTTTACAGTATAATATACAGAGTTTACAGAGTAAAAAGAGCCTATTACAAAATTTATTAATTGAAAAAAAAATAGATGTTTGTCTTCTTAATGAGACTTGGTTAAAATCTAATTCTATAATTCCACACTTGCCTACATATAATCTAATCCACAAAAAAAATGTAAATAATAATTCAAAAGATTTTGTTAAAAATGATATTTGGCCTATATACAAAATTCCTTATAATAGTATTATTAACAACTTTGCAATCCACTTGGACACAGTGCACAATCAATTTGATTTGTTACAATTTAAAGACAATAGACCAAAACATTATGTTATATACACAGATGGATCTAAAACAGATCATAATGTAAATGCAGCTTTCTATGATCCACAGCTAGACTACACTAAATGTATTAAATTAAACAGATTATGTAGCATTTTCACTGCAGAATGCTATGCAATCTATTGTGCACTGCAGCATGTACATAGTCTTGTAAATGTACATAATATTTTGATAGTTACAGATTCCAGAAGTGTTTTGTCTGCTCTAACAAACGTAAATATTTCTTTTCAGTTAAATTATATTATTTATAATATTAGACTTTTAATACAAAAACTACTTGATAAACATGTTAAAGTAGAATTAGTATGTGTACCTTCACACAGTGGCATTCGTGGCAATGAAGTAGCTGACACTGCGGCCCGTTCAGACCATGATGAGGATCAATCTGATTTGCTCAAGGTTCCATTCACCGATTACTACAGCCTTTTTAAAGAACGTAATAGACAGTTATGGAAGGAGTATTCCCAATACCCTGGAAACGAAAGGCAGATGGTATGCTGGAATACAAAACGAATTACCGATTAAACCTTGGTATCATAATTTCAAATATATCACAAGAAAATTTATAACTGTTATATCACGCATGAGATTGGGACATTGCTTAACACCAGCTCACCTGTATAGGATTCGCATAATTAACAATAGCCGATGTCATCATTGTGGAGCCAAGGAAGCTGATTTGGATCATATTATCTTACAGTGTACAAGTTTTAACATTCAACGTTTGATTTTGGTCAGTGAACTTTATGAGAACACAGATGACAATGACATTGAAAGTGAACATCAACAAAGTGTTCCTCGCTGCGTTCAGGATTTATTAGCTAATAAGAAAAATTTTAGTGCGATATATAAATATATATACATATATATTTATATACGGTAGAAAAAAATTAGTCCATAGTAATTATAAATGTATATTTCAATTAGTTGTAATTTAGATAAATACTGTAACGATGATATCACTGAGATGTACCCAGCCAAACTTAAAGGGCGGTAAGTTGGTAACATGAAAAACATATTCATATGAAAACAGAATGAATCCTATGTTTATTAATATGGTATATAATGAAAAATGTGACTTATCAATAAGTATCTTCAACTACCTAACTATCCTAAGTAAGTAAACCCATCTATGTTTTCGACTGAAAGACTTGTATCTATGGTCATGAATAAAAATAATTAAAAAAAAAACTACTTGTCTAATGTCTAAATTATCTATAATATGTAGAATATGTACTTATAAAATAAGTTTTCTGCGGATAAGGAGTATTCTGTGAAACATTGTGCACGAAATTACTTAAAGTTAGGATGAAACAGTGGTCTGTAGTACTAAGAAGCGTGGACTCACCATAGAATAAATAATGGAAAGGCTTTCGATGTGCAGAGTTTGTTTACGAGAAGACATTCGTCTGGTTTCGATCGTCGAAACTCATCTACAAGAAATGTACGAGTCTTTGGTTATGATGCCGGTAAGTAATTACAAAATATACATTTAGATCGTGACTGTTTTGTAGAATTTCTCGCTCTCGAGACATGTGTGAGGATCTTCAATATTGTTTTTATACCTTGGCATAATACGAATAGTTTCAAAAGGCCATTATGGGAATTTTTCATGCATTTAGTGACGAATGTGTTGTGCCTTGTTGATAAAAGTGTCTGTTTGAATGAGTTTAAGTATTCAACAACAAAAGCTTGATGATTATCAGCCCTCGTCCACGGCTTTCTCTGCCGTGTATCACTGTTACCATCTGCTTATATTTTTCTTTAAGATAAACGCTGATAAAGTCTGATATTTGAGAATGGTTAAAGCAATATAAATTTACTCTTTAGAGTACTATTTTTCTTACATAGAAACTAACTATAAACTTGTTTTAAAGATTTTACTTTTGATTTGATATGCAGATTTCTTTGGTTGTTTACTAAGTGGGTTTAAATTCAAAGGTAATTAACCTTAAGTGTAGTTATTTCTTTATTTGATTGGTGTAAGCAAGGAAGGCACTGTTGCAAGTAATATACAACTTTATAAGTCTATTTGCAGTTGGAAACTACAGATGGCAGGCCTATACTGGCTTGCTACATATGTAGTGCAAGGCTCAAGAACTGCTATGAGTTGAAGAAGAGCTGTCTCCAGAGTGAGGAGCTGTTCACACAAATGCTGAGGTATAACAAGGTTGGTTATAGTTTCATAACATGAAATTGTCTTTAAATTAAAAAAAAAAACTAGGATGCCATTTCCAATGGGGTCAAATGACATGACATTACTATTTTGTTGAAACTATTTTCAATGCAACAAATACCTTAATTAATTTGTTAAAAATTTGTGGTCAATAGTGATATGTGAGTGTGTGTGCATGTATTTCCATATCTAACACTGCTACCTCTAGAGAATTATAGTATGGGACGTTCCCAGACCGCTTTAAAGATTATTTAAACTGGCTTTTGCATGAAAAAACCTATTATTTTTACATTACAAACGTCTGTTTGTAATGTAAAAATAATAGGTAACATAGAACATAGACAAGTGTTAATATTTTTGTCTTATTTAATATAATTTTTATATATCAAAAATTTTAGAGAAATTTTAGTTAAGCAATGTGAACAACAGAATTAACACTGTCTCTGAGAAATGATGGTCTTAAACTAAATACAATATCATGCCTCGCGAACTACACTGGCTGTAGTCACAAACAGACCACAGCCAGTGCAACTAGGCTGAATTGTCAGTCAATTCAAACTCATGTTGTATCTGTGTTAGTTATATGTAAATAATTTAACTTGCCAACAGCTAAAAGCAGTGAAACTGAAAAAAATAAACAATAAAAAGAGACTCACCATGCACAATGTCCTGCACTTGAGCGTGGGACATGTACTGGAGAATAAGAAGAGACTCACCATGCACAATGTTCTGCACTTGAGCGTGGGACATGTACTGGAGATAAATACGGTTGATGTTGGTGTGGAGGCTCTGACGATTGATGTGAAATTCGAACAAAATGATCCTGAAGGTAATATTTTATATTTAAGTAAAATTTCTGAGTAGTTCTTTCTCTACATCACAAACTCACCCAAATGGGACTCAATGTTGTTTACAGATACCAATGAGAATGCTCTCAAAGAAAACAATGACTCGTACAATGTACAATCTGCAGACTCAGACGATGATCCTCTGATGATTGTGAAGAAAGAACAGTCAAGTAAGTATACTCTGTATTTCTCCTATAAATAAACAACTCTCTCACTAAGAGCGGTTTCTGTGCCGCCAGGTACTTTTTAAACATTTACACTGACACGAAACACCCAGACTTGAAACTATTTGTGGGCCCTAGCACCAAGTTAATGCTTGTACGGGTTTTCTCTATTATCGATTATGGTGAAACGGGCTCTTTTTTGTATTATTGATTTTTTCCCGGTACTTTCTTGACAGAGTAGTACCTACATTTACAAGAGTTATTAACTTCTTTTTTTTTGTTTATTTTTTATGTTAGAGGGGGCAGACGAGCAGACGGGTCACCTGATGGAAAGTGACCATCGCCGCCCATGAACGTCTGCAACTCTGGAGTCACAAACGCGTTGCCGGCCTTTTAGGAAGGAGTACGCTCTTTTCTTGAAGGTTTGAAGGTCGTATCGGTCCGGAAATACCGCAGACGATAACCCGTTCCAAAGATTGGTTGTGCGGGGCAAAAAGTGTCTCGAAAAGCGCACAGTAGTGGAGCGCCAACTATCCAGGTAATGAGGATGAAAATTTTGACGTGTGGAACGATGGCGGAAATTTGCGGCTGGTATTAGGTAATTCCTCGGAGCACTCTCCATGATATATGCGATAAAGAATGCAGAGTGAAGCTACATCTCTACGTAACGCCAACGAATCGAGTCGATCGCAAATCTTTTGGCTATTGACTATTCGAGTCGCTCTTCGTTGGATGCGGTCCAGAGGGAGAAGCTGGTACTGACCAGACTGGTACGGAAAATTTGACCTTACCCTCTAAGTGACCCCGAAACTGGACTTCGCTCTCTGTGTCGATGCCTAGGAACTTCATCAACTAGTGGAAGATATCTACGAATATAGTGATTATATGTACGAGAAAAAGCGTAATAATAAAAATAATACAGCAGTAATAAATACATAATTACAACGTCAAATAAGTCAATTTTAAAATATAAAAAAAAAAAGTAAACATTAAGCATAGCGAGGAAACGCTGAAGTTCCTTGATGGTCTTCGGTGACGCTGCAATTACTGATACAGTACGCCGGGCACGCCACTTCTGGGCAGTGATTTCATGTCGCTTTTTAATGGGCAATGTGCGGGTGTAAACCCACCTATGCCATCTCCATCACCGTTGCAGACATCTTCTACGATGAGACGTTCACCGGGTGCTTATTCTGCCTCCATCGTCACCAAATGTGGTGGGGCGCAATTCACCAAGGAGGAGAATCGAACTTTACGAACCAAGTACGATGACATGACCATGTATGGAAGAGGAGGATGTAGAGGATCCTCTACCTACAGTAGGAGAATAGCAAGCTCATCTCAGGAATTCGCCACGAGGTACTGGAGAGGGAGAAGATAACTCTGAGGATGAGCCAAAAGAATTTGAAACAGTACCTGAGGCACTGAGTGAAAAGAGTTCTACAGCACCAACTAGGACCTTACGGAAACGTCCGAGATTTGTTACAAAAAATACTTTTATGTAGGTATCTTATGTTTATATAAGTAGGTAAATATTTTAATTAGAGGAGGAATGTTAAATTGGTATGTGTTAGTGCATACTCAACTCAAACAATCTTTATTTCATAAAAAAAATTAAATTGTTTGAAATCGTCTTTTATGTAGACTCAAAAGTCATAGATCAACACACACAATAGCAACAATCTCTGTTTTGTCAAATAGTAAGCAAATAAATTTAATAAAAATTAAACTTATACAAAATCTATGATATGCCTGTGCCGATCTACAACCGCCCGTTTCCAAGGGTTTGAGCCTTATGACAAGTGAGGTCAAACAAACTCATGGCCACTCTTTTGCAATTCACAGATAGATACAATGGCATTATTAAATATACACAACATTGTTTTGATGTGTGCCAGTATGTCCGTTAAAAGAGAAAATGAAAATGTAGACATTTTCCTTTCCCTCCATCTTCAGACTTTTTGAAATAATGCCCTTAGTTTTTTTCATTTTTCTCACCAACAGCCTTCTGTACCTGTTTTGAAAGAAAACATCCATTAATATTGCCTGTAAAGTAATAATTTCTGACTTTGTAAATGACTAGTGGCTAGTACAAACAGTTGGCAATTGAAATTAAAAAAAAATCTTTTTCAAATCAGTTAACGAAAATCTATCAAATTTATAATAACATCAGGATTTACATCGTACAAATGGCAGTCCTGCGTATAATAAAGACAATAACATATAATATTGGACAAGGACGATATCTTCCTTGGGGTTATAATAATAGTTAATTCGACGACAAGTGAACAAACATTATACTAACCTTGCGGATCGCCTACATTTTACGTAGTTTTGTTTTTGTCACTAAAACAAAACCACGTTGACGAGTAACGCATGACATGTCGCGTCGTAGTGCGTGTCACAAACTACGTGCGAGAGAGCGTGCAATTCAGACGCAAAACAATAGATTGAACGGCAACGTCGCTCGTAAAACGCCTTGCTGAGTAGATTAAAGTCGGCAATTTGAATTAATTTGCACCGGCTGATGCTTGCGAATCCGCAAGACATTGCGGGATTGCAAGGCCTAAAATTATGCAGGATCCCGCTGGATTGTGCGATCCCACTTGCTGGATTGCAATCGCTATTTTTAGCAAAATACGTTTGATTTTTGAGTCCCTGCTCTCCTAGAAAGTGAGAGGTTTCCCTTCAGTGAGCTAAGCACAGCAAGTGCAAAAATTGCTACACACCAATTTTAGTAACAGCCTCAGAGAAAATCCAGCTCAACCGGAGTGATACTTCACTCCGGTTCAGCCGATCCATACATGCCGCAGCATGGCTCTTCCACGGCATCAGCAAATAAAGAGTAGCCGTACAAACCGAATTGCACTTGTTCATAGATACCGACGAGGATGCTCTAGAAGAGAACAGCGTCTCTGACATCATACAATCTGCAGACTCAGACGATGATCCTCTAATGATTGTGAAGAAAGAACAGTCAAGTAAGTATACTCTGTATTTCTCCTATAAATGAAAAACTCACTCACCCAGGCCCAGAACAACAAATTATGGTTCACACCACTGTTTAATTTATACCAGAATATCTACAATTAAAAAAAAGTTGACCTGACTTCAACACCACGGCCAACGGGTACCAAATAAAAAGTGAAAAATAAACCTAAATGAACCTAAACAAGACATAACTAACTAAATGTGATACTCAATGCAATAGCTATCATTATAAATGCTATAGATACCTTCCGGCCTGTTGGCCTTCTTCTATTTAGAAATCGGTAACAAGTTTATGTAAAAAATATTTGTCTTTTCGGGTTTTTATTTTGTGATTACAGTTTACAAGCTTAGAAATAATCTTAATACTATTTTTATCTTTTATCCAGGTGATCTAACTTTGAAGAGATTTAAAAAAGCTGTACAGAGGAATCCAGAAGATTTAACCTCTAGAAATTTGAAAAACCATGAACTCATACATGATACATTACAAGATGTTACTAAATCCACTGCTCTAGACAAAATGGCAGCAAAAAGCACAAATGAAGTGACATTCACTCTCGCCGATGACAATAAACAGAGACCTACAAGTGTACCGCCCAGCGAACGTGTACAATATACGTGCGACACGTGTCAGCAATGTTACAGCTCTAAGTGTGAGTTAGAGAGACACATTTGCCTAAGCTCTGATGTGTGGAAGAAAGATATCTCACGTGAGAGCGGTACAAGTACTCACACACACACCGCTCAGAGACTACATCAGTGTACTGTGTGTAACAACAGTTTCTCATCAAAGGGTTATTTAAATTTTCATATGCGTAGTAAACACACAAGCGAGAAACCATATTGTGATATATGTAAACGCAAATTCGTATCAAAGAGTTTGTTTACTATACATATGCGTAAACACACTGGTGAGAAACCATATCAGTGTGACAAATGTATTAGACGATTTTCATATCGGGGTACTTTCATATCTCATATGCGTTCACACACTGGTGAGAAACCATATCAATGTGACACATGTAATAAACAATTCGCACTGAAGGGTAATTTAATTGCACATTTACGTACACACACTGGTGAAAAATCCTATTATTGTGATATATGTAAAAAAAAATTCTTAAGAAAGTGTAATTTAGCTATTCATATGCGTACACACACTGATGAGAGACCATATCAGTGTGCTACATGTAATAAACAATTCGCACTGAAGGGTAATTTAATTAGACATTTACGTGCACACGCCGGTGACAAACCCTATCAATGTGATATATGTAAAAACAAATACTTAAAGAAATGTGCTTTAATGTCACATATGCATAAGCACACTGGTGAGAAACCATATCAATGTGACACATGTAATAAACGATTCGCTCGTAGGGTAGACTTAAATAAACATAATTTGTGTAGACACACCGCTGAGACACTGTTTCATTGTGATTTGTGCAAAAGAAAATTCGTATCAAAGTGTTATTTAAATAACCATATGCGGAGTCACGTTGAGAAATCATATCGATGTGACAAGTGTGATAAACAATTCCCAAATAACAGTGAATTAACTAAACATATCCGTTCACACACTGGTGAGAAGCCATATCAATGTGACATCTGTAAAAATAAATACGGATTAAAGAGTGGATTAATTGTCCATATGCGTACACACACTGGTCAGAAACCATATCATTGTAATATATGTGAGAAACAATTCTCACGATCGGATAATTACAGGCGCCATATGCGTATACACACCGGTGAGAAACCGTTTCATTGTAGTATATGTAAAAAACAATTCCCAGACAAGCATAAAGTAAGTATTCATATGCGTACACACACTGGTGAGAAACCATTTCAATGTGATGTGTGTAAGAATTTTTTCTCAGATAAGGGTAACTTAGGGAAACACATGCGGACACACACACACAAGAAACATGTTTGAGGACGAAATGAAAGTCGGGAGCGAGAAATGTTATTCATTTTATTCTTCTAGATATAAGAAATACAATGATTTTTTGTATGAGATGTACTAGTTTTATTTGTAAGCATTACAGTTCCCGACCCGTTTATGGAACTATAAAGGCAAACTATTTCTTTCACTGTTATTAACACCGACCTTCCAGTTTTATTCCTTTTGTTCCTAATAACTCGTATGATAAATATAAGTATACATAAAAGCGAAAATGGCAGTTGTGGGAGAATTGTGGAGCTTAATTTTATATCAGTAAATACTCTTTTACCAGATATTTTTATTTACTTAATATTTCTCATAAAAAAGGCATTTTTAGTAATTGCCTCGATTGAGGGGAGAACGCTTTTCTCCTCAATCGCGGCATAGCGGATCGATTGCATCTTAATGCAATCAGGCTGCCATTAGAGGTCCCCACTCTCTGGTGGCCCGCGGCCCAGTCGACGGCTGATACCGTCGCCGACGTCCTCTACGTTCGGGATCGGCCCTCTCCCGATCCCGTTCAGCGGTCTCTTTCTGGAGCATTACAGATTCACAGAACGAGACCACTGCGCTCCATCCCTCCTCACCCGCCAGCATGGCAGCAATATTTGCTGGTGGGGACAGGTCTCGTCCGATTTGGCCGACCAGGATTTCGCGTTCAGACGCCCACGTGGGGCAGTCTGTGTGCTGGGCGGAGTCCCAGTCGGCTGCGCAATGCGCATTGTGCCGTCTCCTCGCGTCCGATACGATTCAGGTACTCACCGAAGCAACCATGCCCAGTGAGTACCTGCGACAGACGGTAGGTGACGCGACCTCCTTTCCTACCTACCTAAGCTTCAAGGTTAGGCAGAACAGCACCGACAGCGCGTTGGCACGCATTCCGCTGCTGTTCCAGCCGCCCGCGCCGCTGTAGCAGTGCATGTCGGTGGGCGTTCCGCTGCATTTTGAGCTCGTCCTGGTCTTCTCCGCTCTCACCCCGGCGGATCGCCCGAGTCTGGTCTTAGACCCTCGCGTTCATATCCGCCAGGATATCAAGAGGCGGGAAACGTGCTAGGACTGTCGCCGCCTCCGACGATATAGTGCGGATCCGAATGGCCGCTACCCGCTTCGCTTGATTGAGCTTAGCTCGGCAGCGGGAAGAGGCCGATAAACGCTTTGCCCATATCAGCGCTCCGTAAAGGGCCATGGATCGTATCACCGCACAGCAGAGGCGGCGAACTTCCTCCCGCGGACCCTCTAGATTAGACAATAGCCTCTGTACGGAGCCCGCCATCCCGCGAACTCGGAGGATCATCCGCTCAAAATAAACCTCGAAGTTCTAACAGCTGTCCAGGGTGAGGCCGAGGTATTTGATGTGCCGACCGACCTCGACCTCTGTGTCCCCATTCTAAAAATCGAGCGGAATGCACCTCTGAATTTCCTATGGAACCACAAGGCTTCCGTCTTATCCGGTGCAGCCCTTAGACCCAGACCGCTGATCTTTTGGTCGACACAAGCCACCCCTGACTCGGCGAGCACTAAGACCTCCCAGAAGCCATGCCCCCCAGCCAGTATGAGTGTCATCCGCATAGCAGACGACACTCAATCCTGTCTTATATTAACTTTGTTTACAAACAGTTGAATCTAATACGTATTGTTGACCTCTGGCGGCCTCAGGTAACCTACTCTGGGGAGGACCCGGACCATGTGATTTCAGGTCCCCTCAGGTAGGCTTCGCAACTAACTGGGCCTTATTACAAAGTGTTGCGGCCTGATCGTTGTTTGGTGCAATCAGTATGTCCCCTACCGCAGTAATCAATCTGCTACCAAAGGTCCCCACTCTCTGGCAGGCATACTTTGAAAAAAATATATGTATGTCTCGAGCAAATCATTGGATTGATTATTTCTTTATGATCGACCGTTTCAGGCAGCGGTTGGTCCTCAGGATGGCATCATACGCGAGTTTCCACAGAAGAGATCCTAAGACTGACCCCTGGGGAACACCGCATGTGACCTTCATTCGGCAATCTTCGCCGTCCCGACCCGTGTATGATTTGGACCTGTCGCGGCGATAAACCCCGATGATGTCCCTCAAGTAGGGAGGTAACTGGTGATACACAAGTGCCTTCCTAATCGCCCACCACGGGAGAGAGTTAAAGGCGTTGACTATGTCAAGACTGACGGCCAACGCCACTCCTCCCCGACAGACAACCTCTTCCGACAAGGAGCGGACGCGTTCGATCACGTCCAGCGTCGAGCGTCCCTGTCGGATGCCAAATTGGTTGTCTGATAAGTCGGGGCCCACTTGCGACAGGTGCTGGCTCATACGGGCGGCGTTAACTCTTTCAAAGAGTTTCGCCACCTCGTCCAGCAAGCATATCGATGCAGCCCTACCAGATTTTTGGATAAGTACCAGCCTGGCTTCCTTCGAGCCGGCAGGGAATACGCTTTTATGAAGGCAGCTAGTAAACAGCTTCCTCAGCTATTCCCTAGGAGCGCTAAAGCGCACACCCATGCTCGGTCCGGGATCCCATCTGGGCCCGGTGCGGTGTTGCGGGCGATAAGTCGCTCTTCACGGCACGGTCCAGCTCTTCCTCCGTCACGTCTAAGTCGTCGGACCACGTTACCGGGTCCGGTGACGGAGGCACTGAGGGACTACCCTGGGCCCTTGGGAAGAGGGTATCTACAACTCTTCCCACAAACTCCGGGTCCAGGGTCTGCGTCAGCGATGGCACCCACGGTCTGAACTTGCCCAGTACAATTTTGTAAGGGCCCCCATGGGTTCCTGTCCAGTCCTTCTATGAGCTCCTTCCAGGACCGAGCCTTGGCTTCCGGGATCGCCAGGCTAATAGCCTTTGCGGCAGCGCCGTACTCCCGCCTCACTTCAGCGATCACCTTGGCTGTGGCTCGCCGTCGTCTTCGGGCCTTGGCTTTGCTCTTTCGGCCAAGAGCCAAGGCCCAGGTCTCCCCCATCGGCTGAGCCGCGGGTTACATCTGCCTCATTGTCGCAGAGGGAAGCGGCACTTGTGTCTCCTGGGTTGCCCGCTGTTTCCCTTTCCTTCCCCATTTTTTCTTATGTTTACTACGCAAATAGCCGCCGCTGCCCCCATACTAGCTATAGTTGGGGTGGACAAGGTATCCCCTTCTGGGAGCTACTCCTATAACATCTTGGTTCGAACCTCGGCCAATACATACTGGTCTCGGTCCGGTACTGTGCTCGGCTCAGCCTGAGTCGCCGACACCCTACTCTTTTTCAGGGACGTGGTCCTGCCGGATACCAACGAGGTTTTTTGACCGGGCTTAGGGTCCACGCGGCGGAGCTTTTCCACCTCCTTTATTAGGAGGCCATTTGGGAGCGGAGCGCCTCGTTCTCTTGCTTTAGCCTCCCTACTGCGTCTATCTTCGTCTGCGTCTATCGTCTATACAGAAATAATAATAGTATCAAAGTCACCTGTGATAGAACAATGGCTACCATATACATTCATACCTCAGGAAATGGGTCGAAGGACGAGGAGCCCTTCTCGGGTATGTCGCCGGCATGAATTAAAGACTTGAAAATTTGATGTGATCTGACTCAAACCTTACCTTTTTCTAGTGTGCGTTACCCCAGCAAAATAATGTCGAAAATGGTCATTTAAACGTTATACATAATTAGTTGCCCCCCTTTCTGTAATTGTTAGGCACATTTTTAATTTGTTTCCCTTTATTTCTTTTAGTTTTTTCAAAAAAACATTTCCTGCTGGGGTAACGTTTGAAACGTTACCGCAGCCAGACATTTTCTTTTTTAATTGGAATATTGAAATAAATAATAGCTAAATAATTAGTTATCTGGACGAGGTAAATGTTACAACTTATTTGGTATTTGTATTTTTTGGCTTTTTTGGCCACCGACAAACCTGTGTGTGGATATATAAACTGAATGTTATGCCAATAATTAGTTGTTTAGTTCAGTTGTCTACCTGCAGAATTTCAGCGTCGTACATATAATAATTTACGAGATAATTAAATAAAAGTCATTAGAAGGCGCAAGACCGTGGTAACCCGACCTTGTTTAGGTGGTTACAAAAAAGCGATCGCCCAGTACATTGCGCTGTCTTTTAAAATGTTTAGTGTAATACACCTTACGATTTCGGTATAGTTGCGTAAAGTGTTAAATACATTCAATATTTATTCATTATTATTATGTACCTATTATTTATTTAGTTTTTTTTTTCATAATGGATCTTAAGCACTAGTTTCTTTACTTAAAATTTCTTTAGTCTTTTTAACTACCAGAGCTACAATCAACAGAAAATCTGCACTGGCCCGCTAAAATTATAAATATATAGATACATGTATGAACGATTTACCTGACTGCAATAGATCGAAAATTTAAACCAACAAGAAATCGTTTCATTTCTTTGATTTTTTTTTGTAAAGAAATAACACTGAAGGAATTGTACACTCGGTTCCAAAAATTACGGGTCAGTCACAAAAATTGAAATACCTCCAGAACTGTAAAAGTTAGATCAATGAAATAAAAAACAGAATAAAGACTTTAGTTGCGCTTCTTATAGCATATTATTTAAACTGGTTGATGAAAAAAACTTCATTAGAAAAACAAAATTTTAAAAAATGACTATTTTTAAAAACAAAATTTTTGTTTCGTTTCATTATAGATGCTTTCCATTTCTATTCTGTCACAAAAAAAATTATCGTGAACGTCTTCCACGTGCATAATTATTATTCTGTGAGGTGAAGCATGGCAGTCACGCTAGAGGAATGTACCAGAATCCTAACTTTTTTGGAACTTGGGCGGAGCCAGCGTGAAACAGCCAGAAACATTGGTGTATCTTTGTCGACTGTTCAGCGGGTAGTTCAGCGGTACCAAGAGACCGGATCATGCCTTAGAAGACCAGGAAACGGCAGACCAAGATGCACAACGGCCAGGGAAGACAGACAACTGGTGGCTACAATGCTCCGAAATCGTTTTCAAACTGCTGTTTGTCTAAAAACTCACTTTATTCGCTTTGGAGGTGGCAATTTGTAAGTATTCGAGCTCCGAAATTTGGTGTACAGCATGCCTAATCGCCTGGAAGCTGTCAGAAGAGCTCGTGGAGGCAATACAAAGTATTAAATGAAGAAAGTGATGAAAAACAGCAAAAAAACAATCATAAAAAAATGTAATCTTAAGAAAAAATGACTACTTTAGTTTTTTTTTTTAATTTAGAGATAAGTTAAGAGTTAGAGAGTTTAGATTTAAGTTTTATTTTATTTTTTATCTGTATAATTAAATTCTCAATTGAACAGTCTTCGTTTCATTAGGATGGCATACGTAGTTCGGGAGATATTCGGGTTTATGTGACTGACCCGTTATTTTAGGAACCGAGTTTATTTTATTTAGAGGTGTATAGAGCTTAGACTTGAAAGCATCAAAACGACCTATGCTATTAAATTTAAAAAGACGTTAAATTTGTCAGAGAACACAACTTTCCAAAAAATGTTGAAAAAAATTTACTACAATATTTACCTGTCTTCAATTCAGGGAAGTAGGTAAAAAGAAGTCTGGTCGGAGACACACCAACAAGGAAAAAATAATGGCACTGGCGCTGTATAAACAAGGCCCAAGAGCCTACAAGTGACTGAGAAATATATTTGTGCTGCCGACCCCCTTATCATTAAACAAAATGATAATAAGAGCGAGCTTAAAGCCAGGTATCAATGAAAATCTATTTAAAGAATTGAAAAAAAAAAAACCTCAAAAATGTCAACCAACCAAAGACTGTTCATTATTATTTGATGAGATTACCCTTTTTTTTTTTTTTTTTTTTTTTTTTTCCGTGCGGAAATCCCCTCGGATACGATGAGATTGCTAGCACCACATTTTGACTATAAGAGGAGGACAGACACGATAACGAGTTTTCGAATAATGGGCAATGCACTCAAAAAAAGATTGCAGACCATGCATTGGTGTTCATGATAAGGGGCATTCAATACAACTTTAAACAACTCAACAAATACATGAAGTAATTGAAAAACTGCATTTAATTGGTTTTAAAGTATTGACAACCATATGGGATCAAGGTGCCACAAATCAAAGTGCTATCAAAAAATTAATACAGAAAACTAAGGCAGACTATTTACGCCTTAATGAGGAATTTAAAAGAGAAGTGTTTGAATTTAATGGAGAAGAAGTCATACCTTTATATGATCTACCTCACCTACTTAAAGGCATACGCAACAATTTAATGAACAAAAATTTAAAATGCATTATGAAAAATGAGGTTAATGTTGCAAAATGGGAGCATTTAGAAATGCTACTTAAAGAAGATCCTGGTTTTGATGGACTTCGTATGCTGCCAAAATTGACAGAAAGCCATTTAAACCCAAAGAAACTAAAAAAGATGGAGGTGAAATGCGCAGCTCAAGTACTCAGCCACTCAACCGCAATATTCATGGGATATTTAGCAAGTTAGTAATTTTGAAAAACTAAACTTACAGTATATCAGTGTAAATCCCATGCTTTATATTTATCGACATCTCTAACCATGCGCAGTGTTTTATGGGCCATATATTTATTATTCCATATCTTATTTATGGTTGAATAAGTTTAAAGTGTGGCTCCCCGTTAATATATTCTACAGCAAATTAATTGCAGATCAGATCAACCTAAATGGTTTTTGCTTAATAGTTGCAAACCCAACAGGCTCTATATCTTAGATACAAAAATCGTAGAAATAACATAGCACTTCATTAGTACAAAAATAGTAGAAATAACATAGCACTTCATTAGTACAAAAATAGTAGAAATAACATAGCACTTCATTAGTACAAAAATAGTAGAAATAACATAGCACTTCATTAGTAAAAGACAAGAATGTTTTATTTCCTGTATACATATTGGCTTATTGGTCTAGTGGTTTGTAACTGACTGGTAAGGGAAGGTCGTGGGTTCAATTCCCAAACAGGACAAATAATTGTGTGATTAGCGATATCATTAGTTCTATGTTTGGGTATAATTTATGTATAATATTTCTGTATTTAGAATATTTAAGTATGTTTATCAGCTGGTTACCATACCATATTATTAATTATTGTTTTTACTAACGTTAAAAAAATAAAATACATTTATTGTAAGTTTGTTACTCCTTTACACTGCAATAAATTAAAGTGTTAGTTAAAATTTAGAGAGCTTGCTGCTTCTCATCATATCATATCATATACCATATATGATAACTACACTGACACACCAATGTGTGTCATACATATAAGACTGACTTGTAAAATTAATGTAATATATTTCAGGGAAAGGAATATTAGTAGAAGATGCGAGGGAAACTGCCAGAGTACTACTTTTCTTTGATGAGCTATTTGACTCTGTCAATGGAAGCTTCCATAATTTCAAGAAAAAACCAGGCAAAAAGTTGCTTGGTCCTCTTACACCTAATTCCACTCACCAGAAGGTTTGGGATGAGGCAAAGGCCATTTTAAAAACGATGACTTTCATAGATAAAAGCAACAAGACAGGGAACTGCCCCTGTCTTGTGTCCTTGTCTTCTGCCTTCCATTACAAATTGGATAAAAACGATAGAAAATATTGAATATTTAAAATCGAAATTATTTAATAATTTTAATACTAAATCAATATGGCTGCGACACTTGAACCAAGATCCTCTGGAAAACTTTTTTGGATGCATTTGCAGTCATGGATATCGAAATAATAATCCCACATGTGCAGCCTTTGAAGCAGCATTTGTTTCGCTGCTAATTAACAATTTTAGTGGAAGGCACTCCCCTGGAGCAAACTGCGAAAAGGATAGGTGCTCAGTGGTCACCTCTTTAAAAAAAATTTTTTTTTCAAAATTTGCCACCTACTACGTGTTCAGAATTTAAAGAAATTGAAATGGATGACTTAAACCATGAAATAATAAAAAATATAGAAACTAAAAAAAAATATCCAGTTTTATGGTCAGCATTAGAATATGTCGCTATTGTGATACCATTTTGAAATTGGTATTTAGTAGGCATATTTTTAAATGAATGGGCACTGACAGCTTAGTACTTTTTTACAAAAATCGGTCTTGTATCAGCATGATATGTTAAAAATTTGGGTTAAAAGTAGAGTGAAACCAATTTTTTTCTTCAAAAGCTTTAAATTTACATTAAAACATGTTTGCGGTTGCAGCAGTAACTACCAGTAATCAAAATGAAAAAATAATGGTATTTGTTAAAACTACAACCAAATTTGTAACAAGAGGTACATATCGTAAAAAAAATAAAAAAAAATTATATTTCTGGAACCTTTGGGTAAAAATGGATGAAATTGTAAAATGTTATAGTAAATTATCTGGTTTATCGAATCCTTAATGGTGGACCACTATTTACGCCATACCCTCAACTTAACTATCCTAAGTAAGTTTAAACCAATGAGGAAGTAAATATATATATATATATATATATATGTATTCTTAGGTCAATGGTTTAAACCCATTTATGTTTTCGACTAAAAGACTTGTATCTATGGTCATGAATAAAAATAATTAAAAAAAAAAAGCCACTTGTCTAATGTCTAAATTATCTATAATACTTAGAAAATAAGTTTACACCAAAAGTTGTTGTTGTTGTTGTAGAAAATAAGTTTTCTGCGGATAAGGAGTATTCTGTGAAACATTGTGCACGAAATTACTTAAAGTTAGAATGAAACAGTGGTCTGTAGTACTAAGAAGCGTAGACTCACCATAGAATAAATAATGGAAAGGCTTTCGATGTGCAGAATTTGTTTACGCGAAGACATTCGCCTGGTTTCGATCGTCGAAACTCATCTTCAAGAAATGTATGAGTCTCTGGTTATGATGCCGGTAAGTAATTAAAATAAACACATTAAGATCGTGGTTGTTTCGTAAATTTTCTCACTTTCTCACTCTCGGGTCTTCAATATTGTTTTATACCTAGGTATAGTACGAATATGTTCAAAAGGCCATCATGCGAATTTCTCATGTATTTAGTGATGAATGTTGTGTGCCTTGTTGATAAAAGTGTCTGTTTGAATGAGTTTAAGCATTCAGCAACAAAAGCGTGATGATTATCAGCCCTCGTCCACTCTTATATTATCTGCTTATATTTTTCCTTAAGATGAACGCGAGTCTGATGTTTGAGAATGGTTAAACTAATATAAAAGTACTATTTTTCTTACAAGATACATAGAAACTAACTATATACTTGTTTTTAAGATTTTACTTATGATTTGATATGGAGATTTCTTTGGTTGGTTACTTGGGTTTAAATTCAAAGGTAATGGACCTTAAGTGTTTAATTTCCTAATATTCGGCATTGCCTTAATAATTGTATAGTACCAAAAAGCAGCTAGAAGCTGACGGATGATCCTAAATCCTACCGACCAATTACATTGTTACCATTGTTAGAAAAGCTTTTAGAATGTCTTGGATTGCCTCTGCTCCTGCCGTTTGGCGTTAAATTTCATGTTAAATTTCATGATAGACAATTTGGTTTTACGTTGGGGAAATTAACAATTGATCAAAATTTCGATATGTGTTGCCTATGTTTTTAGATATATCTGGTGCCATTGACAACTCATGGTGGCCCATGCTGTTGCTGAAGTTAAAATCACAGGGTGCTTAAAAAATATTATTATTTTAATATATTTATTATTATTATCTTTTCACACTTTTCACAAGGTACAACTAAACTAAGACTTGGTCATCATTCTGTTGAAGGCGCTTACAATGGGATGTCTTCAGGGATCAGTGCTAGGTAAATAGTTGTGGAATATAGGCTTTGACGATTTTCTTGCAATACCTACACCATCCAGATATGAAGCTGAAGCTAGCCGTCGGACATAGCCTGTGTAGTATATGGCACGCCCCTCAAATTCATTTAATACTAAAAATTATAACTTTTCTGCCAACATAAAAGTAATTTGGTATTATTGTATGATACTTAGGCATTAACTATACAAAATTAGGAAGCAATCCTATTGTTGTGAACAGAGTTACATCAGGTTTTTCGTCGAATCGTTCAATTTATCGTTGAATCGTTCAATTTATCGTAAGTCGTGTCTGATTGTTCATTTAATAATAAAAATTATAACTTTTCTGCCAACGTAAAAGTAATTTGGTATTATTGTATGATACTTAGGCATTAACTATACAAAATTAGGAAGCAATCCTATTGTTGTGAACAGAGTTACATCAGGTTTTTCGTCGAATCGTTCAATTTATAGTAAGTCGTGTCTGATTGTTCATTTAATAATAAAAATTATAACTTTACTGCCAACGTAAAAGTAATTTGGTAATATTGTATGATACTTAGGCATTAACTATACAAAATTTGAAAGCAATCCTATTGTTGTGAACAGAGTTATATCAGATTTTTCGTCGAATCGTTCAATTTATCGTAAGTCGTGTTTGATTGTTCATTTAATAATAAATTTTATAACTTTTCTGCCAATGTAAAAATAATTTCGTATTATTGTATGATACTTATGGATTAACTATACAAAATTAGAAAGCAATCCTATTTTTGTGAATCGAGTTACAGCAGGTTTTTGATCGAAATTCAGTATTTTTTGTTAGTTACGTACGTTTACTCATTAATTGTGTTAATTCTATTTTTTCTGCCAAACTAAAACCTATTTAGTATTATTGTACGACTCTAAATTAGGAAGCAATCCTATTGTTGTTAACAGAGTTACATCAGGTTTTCGTCGAATCGGTCAATTTATCTATCGTAAGTCGTGTCTGATTGTTCATTTGACAGGGCAGAAACTGGAATGTCAACAATAGCGAACTGGCTTAACAACAACCTTCTGACGCTTAATTTAAAAAAAAACCAAATTCATGTGCTTCCATAAAACTGCCACCTCTGCTCCACCTATTTCATCCAAACTGAAACTACACACATGTCATAATCCGTCCTCCACTACATGCGCTTGTAGTTACATCGATAGAACTCCTGAAATTAAATACCTTGGTGTCATGGTAGACCAAAAACTTAACTTCCAAACCCACATTAACTCCCTTTCAAACAGAGTAAGAAAAACAACAAATATAATGAGACAACTCAGACATGCTGCCTCTCCAGAAACACTTAAAATTACTTACTTTGCACTGTGTCAATCGCTTCTTACCTATTGCATATCCTGTTGGGGCGGAGCAGCCAAGTCACACATGATTCCATTGGAGGGAGCACATCGCGCTGTATTAAAAACAATGCTCAAAAAACCCAGACTATACCCAACCACTAAACTCTATGAGGAAAGTCAACTTTTAAGTGTCCGCAAACTTTTTATATACCATACCATATTACTTGTGCACAAAACAGTTATTTCATCCCCGGAATATAACGATATGATTAGACGTCGCCTCTTTAGACTACATGTATCTGCTTGTCGCACTAAATTTGCCCAACGCTTTTATCCGTTTTTGTCAGCCTACATTTATAATATTACTTCCAAATTCTGTAACATCCGTCTGAATACAGTACCAGAGAAAAAAATAAAAACTCATGAATGGTTAAGTAAACTCACATATGAAGAGACAGAAAAGTTATTAACTACTACAGCATAAAACATATTTATATATTCAGTTATTTATAATATTTAGAAGTATATTTTATTATATGATTTATAAGGGTTATATTTGTGTATGATTTATGTATGTGATTATATATATTATGATATAATTTGTACCTAATTTAAAGGGATCTCTTAATTTTAAGCATAATTTTTAAGCATTTATTTTTGTTGAATTGTCCAATTGTTTTATTTTAGGTAGCTCATGAAGGATTAGTTATTTTATTTTATTTTTCTGTTTTTCTAATTTGTTTAAAATTGTGAAGTGCAGGAGCTCTATACCTTAATGTAAATACGTTTGGGCTGGGACCCCACGATACAGGCTTGCCTAGTGTGGGGACCGCGTTAATATTTATCTGATAAGATCTGCTACACTAATTTCATGTCTTGTTAAGTACTTCTGTAATTTATTTTCTTTGTGTTTCTAAATAAATATTTTTTCATTTCATTTTTTTTTTTTTTTCATTTAATAATAAAAATTATAACTTTTCTGCCAACGTAAAAGTAATTTGGTATTATTGTACGACACTTAAGGATAAACTATACAAAATTAGGAAGCAATCCTATTGTTGTGAACAGAGTTACATCAGGTTTTTCGTCGAATCGTTCAATTTATCGTAAGTCGTGTCTGATTGTTCATTTAATAATAAAAATTATAACTTTACTGCCAACGTAAAAGTAATTTGGTATTATTGTATGATACTTAGGCATTAACTATACAAAATTTGAAAGCAATCCTATTGTTGTGAACAGAGTTATATCAGATTTTTCGTCGAATCGTTCAATTTATCGTAAGTCCTAACTTTTAAACTTTCGCGTTCCATGATAATTAATATTATTTAACGGGAATTAACGCGATCTCTTATTTAGGGTATTACATACCTCTGGTTTGCCTGACGTTTCGACCAGGTTGCACCGGCCGTGGTCACAGGCTGACTGGCTCAACGGCGCACGCCCTCCGTCGTCGAATCCGTGAAGTAGAAGGCTCTTCATCTACCCGCACATTTTCGATATTGTTTTTGTGTCGCCATGTACCGTCGATGCACCGAAAATAAGACGCAAGTATCCAGAAGTGAACAGGCAACCGGCCTATATGCCTTATGTCAAGGGAGTTACGGACAAGATCGGGTCTGTACTAAAGAAATATTCCATTCCGACAGTATACACACCAGGCATAAAGGTTCACAACATCGTCGGCACACCGAAGGATATATTGCCACTACAAACTCCGGGTGTTTATAAAATAGACTGCAGCTGCGGAAGCTCATACATAGGCCAAACTAAGCGGACTATTGCAGAAAGGGTCAAAGAGCATATCGCTGCTGTGAAGAACCGACAGACGAGCAAATCAGCGATTGCAGAACATGCACTCGATGCAGGCATCAACCACTGGATTGAATTTCACCGCACGCAAGTCCTCTCCACCGAACGTCACTTTTACTCAAGAGTTGTACGTGAAGCGATTGAGATTAAAAAGCATAAAACTTTCAATCGGGAAGATGGTTTTAAATTATCTACAGCGTGGAATCCAGTGTTAAAAAACATACCACCTCGCTTTTCTGCGCAATCGGTTAAACACCAGAATAGGGACTCATCGGTTTGCTTACAGAATAGGGACACTGTTAGTGTGGTATGTGACGGTACATGGCGACACAAAAACAATATCGAAAATGTGCGGGTAGATGAAGAGCCTTCTACTTCACGGATTCGACGACGGAGGGCGTGCGCCGATGACCCAGTCAGCCTGTGACCACGGCCGGTGCAACCTTGTCGAAACGTCAGGCAAACCAGAGGTATGTAATACCCTAAATAAGAGATCGCGTTAATTCCCGTTAAATAATATTAATTATCGTAAGTCGTGTTTGATTGTTCATTTAATAATAAATTTTATTACTTTTCTGCCAACGTAAAAGTAATGTGGTATTATTGTATGATACTTAGCCATTAACTATACAAAATTAGAAAGCAATCCTATTTTTGTGAACAGAGTTACATCAGGTTTTTCGTCGAATCGGTCAATTTATCGTAAGTCATGTCTGATTGTTCATTTAATAATAAAAATTATATCTTTTCTGCCAACGTAAAAGTAATTTGGTATTATTGTATGATACTTAGGCATTAACTATACAAAATTAGAAAGCAATCCTATTTTTGTGAAAAAAGTTAAGAGAAATTTACCATCGAAAAACTCGAGTTTTCGCTAATAAACAGCGTTTATTCATTTAATATGATTATGGCCTTTTAAGATTAAAAAAATATATTTAAACAAAATATATTTTTTTAATCTTAAAAGGCCCTGGTTCATTGTATAGTAATTTGATCCAGGAAAATGACTGTTTGCTCTCTTTGTTCATTAAAAAAAAACTCAATTTGAGGGGCGTGCCATATACTACGCAGGCTATGTCCGTCGGCTAGCTTCAGCTTCATCATCCAGATGTACTCTGAATGCGTATGCTGATGATGGTCTATTATTGGTGGAATCTGATACTAGGCCGGGGCTTGAGAAATTAGCCAATAGATGTTTGAACTCAATATTTCATTGGGGTGAACATAATTGCTTAACTTTTGCACCCAACAAAACCTTCCAGCTACTTTTAAAAGGTAACCTCAAACCACCACCGAGCATTAAATTTGACAATGTTACTATAAGTAATAAAACTTCAGTATGTTATTTAGGATTGGTTTTAGAAAGAAACTTTTCATTAAGCGAACATTTTAAATTCTTAATGTTTTCTTTGACTGTATGCCGACCTTTTATCTGAGTCCTCGCCTGCGCGGTAACAGGTACGCGGGGGTATGACGACAAAGGGGACTGAGACAGGTGCGGGCGGCGGGCGAATTTTTGTAATCGCTCATTTCAATCACAACGCGGACAGCGATCGAACGTGTTAATTGTTGCGGACGCCTTGTGAGAGATACACATGTGATAACAATCTCAAGATGAATCGTAAGATCTTCGGTCATAAAGTGAATAGTTAGTGCAAGCAAATGGCTTCAAACGTGTACGAATATTTTAGAAAAAAGAAACTGGACCCAAATTCTGTTGAATATCAACAAGACATACATTTAAACAAAACCGTAGCAGAAGTTACTGGACTATCGGAAAAGACTGTATCTAGAATCGTACATCAAGGGAAATTATTGAAAGACAGCGAAAGATTCAAATCACCGAAAAAATTGTTTTAGGTTCTGTTTTAGGTTCGCAAAAAAAGAGTAGAAATAGACGATTTCACAAAAGGAGTGGTAAGAAGAAAAGTCACTCGGTTTTATACAATTGATAAAAAAATACCTACTCTGAAAACGTTGAACGCTGTACTTAGAGAAGAGAATATATTACACTGCGGAAGGGAATATTTAAGGCTGTTGTTACATGACCTAGGTTTTAAATTTAAGAAATGCGGTTCTAAAAGGAAACTCCTTATTGAACAGCCAAATATAACATCGTGGAGGTGGAAATACCTAAGGACTATCAAAAAATATCGTAGAGAAGGAAGACATATTTTATATCTTGACGAAACATATGTAAATGAGTCTCATAACGTTTCAAAATGCTGGCAATCCAAGGATGTACATGGCGTACTATCTCATATTGGAAAAGGGAACCGTTTGATCATCGTACATTGTGGAGGTCAAACTCGATTTGTAGACGGAGCACTTGTGATATTTAAATCCAAATGTAAAACAGGTGATTATCACGATTCTATGAATTTCGTGAATTTCAGTAAATGGATAAATGAAAAGCTAATGCCCAATATAGCACCAAATTCCGTCATCGTGATGGATAACGCAGCTTACCATTCGGTTCGAGAAGAAAAAAGCCGACTATGGCTTCTACCAAGGCAGTTATGCAAACATGGTTACGACGACACGACGTGGTTTTTGATGATAAGCTGAAAAAGGACGACTTATCAAAATTGATTAAAAAGACAGAAACTGAAGATATTTATAAAATTGACGAGTTATTGAAAAGAAACGGGCATGAAGTGTTGCGTTTGCCTCCTTATCAGCCACACCTGAACCTTATTGAGTTGGTTTGGGGTGATATTAAGGGTCAATTAGCACAAAAAAGTGTGGACTCTAATCTAGACCAAAAAAAAACTATGTTAGGGGGATTATTTGCTGAATATTCTGCACAGAAGTGGGAGCATTGTGTTAACCATGTAATTAATATCGAGGACGAGTACTGCAAACATGATGGAATTCGGGATGATGCTGTTGATTTTATTATTAACACTCTGGGCGACTCTGATGAATCCGATGATGACTCCTTCAAAAGTGAAGAATCAAGTTCCACCGACATTGATATAGACATAACTGATTGAAATATAATTTTGATGATTATTCTATATAATAAATAGTACAATAGTTTATTACCAAATATTTTATTTACGTACCTTTATAGCTTTTAGTTAGTTAATTAAAATTTTGTATTATCATTAATAATTTTTCATTTAATAAATCACAATTTCTTTACTATGACGTCACATATCTTAGGAACTATCTTGGCGCATTTCATCTCGTGTGTATCTCAGTAAGCGCCTCCGCCGCCCGCACCTGTCTCAGTCCCCTTTGTCGTCATACCCCTGCGCCCCTGTTACCGTGCAGGCGAGGACTCAGATAAACGGTCGGCCTATAGTTTAACATGTTTGATAAATGAAATGAATTTGTGATCGCAATAAAATTACAAGATAGCTTCAACAGCAGTCCGATGTCTATAATGACCTTATATACGAAATGTCAACAACTCTCGGACGAATCGTCTAAGGGTGTAACAGTTATTTTTTTATCATATTTGTATTGCGTACGGAGTTGTATACAGCGACATCTATTGCCCCGCGTCGCATTTACTTGATTTATCCAAAGTAGTTTATAACTATAGTATTGATGTTCTTCGTTCGCCATCGGACCACTAGATGGCGTTGTTTTATAGGTAAGTCATCCTGTCAAATTGTATTGGTGTTAAAAGTGTCGTGTTATGGTAGGAAGCGAGTTACTTTTGATTTGTTTGTGTTAACCTCGTTGATAGTTTGAGTGACAGTTTGAAATGTCTAAAGTAGGGATTCTTTCTAGAAACTTCACAAACCGAACATATATAAGTCCGGCTTTCAGCCACAGGGGACACTGCTAATTCTTGTCTTTCAATCTTAAATAGTATTTTGTTTGTCTGGTGATTTCATCTTAGTAATATTTTATCTGTTCGAAGTACTCACGCCAGTGGTGAGTATATTCATAATTTTCTTGTACTTATTTGTTTCTGGAACCTGATCGAAATATGAGTGCTTATCCATTCGTAGGGCTCCAGATTTCGGGTCAAGACATTCGATCTCAGACGGCGTGCTTTTTCGTTTGTGGCCTTCTGGTGCGAAATCAAGTTTCTCAGTACCCTCTGGCAAACTGGCAGTCACGCGGCTCACAAAGCAAGCGGACAGCCGTACTCAAGGGTTACGTACTTCTCGTTAACGTCATTAATATCAATATTGAACCTTCCTTAATACCTAATCTAAATAGCCGACTCGGACGGAAGGGGAAGTGACCTCCTGGATTGAAGACAAGGAGGCTCCGAGCAGCATCAGCTCGGCTTTGACGCGCGCCGCTGCGGTTTTTTTATATACCCACTAATTATTATTATTTTTTTATTATTGTAACTTTAATTTTTTTTGAAATATACATGTATGTATGACTGAGGTGTAAGTTGTTTTCCTCTAAGGAGTCCCGTAGGTTTCCCACACGCACACACTTCTGTTCTCTTACAAGGCGCCCTGAGGTAATCTCGTGAATCTCTCCACTGGGTTGGCCGGTGAGTAGTCCGCCTGACAAAAAAAGCGGCTACAAGGGGCGCCACCTTTACCAGTTCTTTGTATCTGTTCGCAAACGGTTGTCTAGGACATGGCTTGAGGTAGATCACTGTGTTGCTCAATTTCTTACAGGTAACTTTAAGATCGATCAATGCTCAACACCTGATTCTAACTGTGAACAGTCTGCTCATCATATCCTCTGCTAATGTAGTCTGTGGTGTAATGAACGTAACATAATGCTGCATAGCTTACAGGTAACATCTGGGGCAGTATACTATAGGGAGGTTTTGTCAACTAGGGTGAATTTCCGTGCGTTTAAGCGATTCTGCCATACATATTATAGAAATCAAATATAGATCACTTAGTACCCATAATACTTTGTGGCTGTGGTGCTTCCCTCTTTAAAAGGTTGTGTGCCTATTTTACTTTATTTTGTCTCCCGCTCACTAAGGAGGGAAGTGGATTTATTATTTTGCAACTCCTCCAATTTTCTTCTCATCAATTTTTTTGCGGGTTCGAAGACATTTTAATTTTTTCCTGGGACTTCCCGAGTGTCATAACTCCGTGTGTTCGTGGGTGACTGCTGTTGATCCTGGTGTACTGGAGTTACATTGTTGGGCGATTAGTCCCATTTAAACAAAAATACAACTTTATAAGTCTATTTGCAGTTGGAAACTACAGATGGCAGGCCTATACTGGCTTGCTACATATGTAGTGCAAGGCTCAAGAACTGCTACGAGTTGAAGAAGAGCTGTCTCCACAGTGAGGAGCTGTTCACACAAATGCTGAGGTATAACAAGGTTGGTTATAGTTTCATAACATGGAATAGGGTTTGAATGACATGATTACTATTTTATTAAAACTATTTTCAATACAACAAATGGCTTAATTAATTTGTTAAAGGTTTGTGGTCAATAGCGATATGTTAGTGCGTGCATGTAATTTCATAGCTAACACTGCTACCTCTAGAAAATGATCTGGTTTTGAATAGTTCAAACAAATAAAACAGAAGCTACTACTCTATATGATTGAGTTGCAACTTCTGTATTTTAGTAACAGGTACAAGGGAAATAATATAAAATATACTAGCTGACCATTTTCTGTACATGAAGTAACGGTACTTATTATAAACCTTAGTGATTTTACAGTACTAAAAATCCAAAAATGTTATTAACCTACATTGTTTGTGTTAAATAACTTGAAAAAAAAAGCTGATGCCCATGACTTCGTTTGCATGGAATTTGAAAAGTGCTGCCTTAGTGGTGTAGTACGGGACGCTCCCGGACCGCTTTAAAGGTTATTTAAACTGGCTTTTAGAACATAGATATCATGCAAACAACTGTGTGAGCATGAAAAAACCTTTTTTTTACAACGTCTTATAAATTGGTTTGCCGGGTGACACTTCAAGAAACTGCGTTACGCTCCGCTCACGTTATGCGCTCACAATGAGAGCGAGTGAGAGGCACGCGTCCCTTCCACTCGGGCATGGTTAGCCCGCCTAAGAGCGAGAGAGACAGACTATACTATACGAATATACTATACGAATGAATATTTACATTAAAATTATTTTACCACTCAAAGTCGTTGTCACGTAAAACTTTCGCCCGTATACCGACTTTACAGGCAACCAGTTTTTACATTACAAATAGACACATAGACAAGTGTTAATATTTTTGTCTTATTTAATATAATTTTATATGGCAATAATTTTACAGAAATTTTAATTAAGTAATGTGAAGAACAGAATAATAATAGTCTCTAAGAAATGATGATCTTAAACTAAATACAATACCATGCCTCACGAACTACACTGTCTGTATTCACAAACAGGCCACACCCAGTGCAACTAGGCTGAATTGTCAGTCGATTCAAAGGTATGTTACCTTTTGTGTTGTATCTGTGTTAGTTATATGTAAATAATTTAACTTGCCAACAGCTTGAAGCAGTGAAACTGAAAAAAATAAACGATAAGAAGAGACTCACCATACACAATGTCCTGCACTTGAGCGTGGGACATGTACTGGAGATAAATACGGTTGATGTTGGTGTGGAGGCTCTGACGATTGATGTGAAATTCGAACAAACTGATCCTGAAGGTAATATTTTATATTTAAGTAAAATTTCTGGGTAATTCTTTCTCTACATTACAAACTCACTCAAATGGGACTCAATGTTGTTTACAGATATCAATGAGGACGCTCTGAAAGAAAACAATGACTCTGACAATGTACAATCTGCAGACTCAGACGATGATCCTCTGATGATTGTGAAGAAAGAACAGTCAAGTAAGTATACTCTGTATTTTTCCTATAAATACACAACTCTCTCACTAAGAGCGGTTTCTGTGCCACCAGGTACTTTATAAACATTTACACGGACACGAAACACCGAAAGCAAATTGTTGGGCGATTTGTCGGATGATTTGTTTATGGTTCCAAATTCAAATTTTTGTTGTTGTTGTTATTTATATTAAATACAGTGTTGTTTTTAGTTATATCATATCTAGTGTGTATTGCGAATTTTAAAAATGGACATAACATCGAACAAAGAGTTTGTCTTAAATTTTGCATCGCCAATGGAATTTCGTGTTCGGTGTCACATGTTTCAGACGGCTTACGGTGAAACGACTTTATTAAAAACAGGTGCTTATGCCACTCAGAGAATACAAAGCGTTCAAAAGCGGTCGAGATGTGGTGGAAGATTTGCCTCGCTCTGGTAGGCCATCAACGTCTGCAACTAACCGACCTAACATTCATGAAACGCATTGTTACTGGTGACGAGACGTGGGTACGTTACGAGTTTGACATGCAAACTAGTCAACAAGCTTCGGAGTGGCGCTTTCCAACTGAACCGAAACCGAAAAACCACGCCAAAGTCGATCAAAAGTCAAAGTCATGTTGACTGTATTCTTTAACTATCGCGGTGTTGTGCACTCTGAATTCTTGCCGGAAGGTCAAACGGTAAATAAATAATACTATTTTAAAATTCTTGGATTTTGCACCACGATAATGCGCCTTCGCACAAGGCCATCATTGTGAACGAATTTTTGACCAAATAATCAACGAATACCATCGAGCAACCACCATATTCACCAGACATGGCTCCAGCCGACTTCTTTCTTTTTCCTAAACTCAAATTACCACTGCGTGGCACCGTTTTCAATCGGTAGAAGACATAAAGGAGAATTCGCGGCGAGAACTGAACTCAATTCCGGAAACAACGTTTAAACAATGTTTTGATGATTGGATTATTCGTTGGCATAAGTGTATCGTTTCTGAAGGAGCATACTTTGAAGGTGATAAAATAAATTTGGATGAATAACAAACATTTTGTGTATTATTGATCTTTTCCCGGTACTTTCTTGACAGAGTAGTACCTAAATTTACAAGAGTTATTAACTTCATCAACTAGTGGAAGATATCTACGAATATAGTGATTATAAGTAGGAGAAAAACTTCAACAGGGATGCAGCACATAATTACAACGTCAAATAAGTTAATTTTAAAATAAGTAAAAATTGAGCATACCGAGGAAACGCTGAAGTTCCTTGATGGTCTTCGGTGACGCTGCATTTACCGATAGAGTACGCCGGGCACGCCACTTCTGGACAGTTTCATGTCGCTTTTTAATTTGCAATGTGCGGCTGTAAATCGTAACCGACATAACTCAGGCCATCTACGGCTTCTAGATGACCCCTCCTGTGTGGGAACCCGGATGTTCCCTTCCTGCACAGAAGGGCGCGCGCGCTCCGTAGCGCGTCGTGCCGTTACCTACCCCCGCCTGCTTCTGCTATAGTGACAGATGGCCTCACGTGTCACCCTCAGGCCTGCGCTTATGGAGGACGCAGGTCGCTCTGCAACTTCCGGCACCCGAGCCGTCTGCGGTACCTGGCCCGGTCTCGGGCGTGGCGAGCCTGGAGGGTTCTAAACCTCTCCCGGTCTCGCTCCGCCATCTCCTTCGCAAGCATAACCTGCTCGCAGAAGGAGACGGCGGAGTTCCACGCACTCTCGCTCCGCACCATGGCCGCAATCATGTTACCAAGCGAGAGATCTCCCACCCCTATGGCCGCCACAAGGTCACGCCTCTGCTCCACCCACGCCGGGCATTCTGCTAGAGTGTGGAGCTCCGTGTCTACGGTCCGGCCATCGCAGTGGTGGCACCCAGGCGTTGGCTCCTTGCGGATCAGACACAGGTGATCACCGAAGCATCCTTTCCCAGAGATCACCTGCGTCAACCGGTATGAGAGGGTCCCGTGATGCCTCACGAGCCAATCCTCCATAAGGGGTGCTTTTGATAATACCTCCGTGTTTTGTTGAGATGATTTACCTATTACGAGTATTAACCAGTGTTTAGTTTTCAAGTTAGTTTTTTAGGCCATTGGTTGAACGTTGGCTAATTAAAAAAATAGAACATAGTAGACATTTTGCATTCCCTCCATCTTCAGACGTTTTGAAATAATGCCCTTAGTTTTTTTAATTTTTCTCACTAACATCCTCCTGTACCGGTTTTGAAAGAAACATCCTTTAATATTGCCTGTAAAGCAATAATTTCTGACTTTGTAAACAACTAGTGGCTAGTACAAACAGTTGGCAATTGAAATTTAAAAAAATCATATTTAAATCAGTTAACGAATATCTATCAACTTTAAAATAACATCAGTGATTAAAAATTTGCCGTTCTCGCGTAAAATGGTTGGATTTACATCGTACAAATGGCAGTCCTGCGTATAATAAAGACAATACACACACACAATATTGGACAATGACGGTATCTTCCTTGGGGTTATAATAATAGTTAATTCGACGATAAGTAAACAAACAATATACTAAACTTGCGGATCGCCTAAATTTTACGTGGTTTTGTTTTTGTCACTAAAACAAAACCACGTTGACGAGTAACGCATGACATGTCGCGTCGTAGTGCGTGACACAAACTACGTGCGAGAGAGCGTGCAATTCAGACGCAAAACAAAAGATTGAACGGCAACGTCGCTTGTAAAACGCGTTGCTGAGTAGATTAAAGGCGGCAATTTGGATAAATTTGCACCGACTGATGCAAGGCCTAAAATTATGCAGGATCCCGCTGGATCGTGCGATCCCACTTGCTGGATTGCAATCCCTATTTTTAGCAAAATGCGTTTGTTTTTTGAGCCCCTGCTCTCCCAGAAAGTGAGAGGTTTCCCTTCAGTGAGCCAAGCACAGCAAGTGCAAAAATTGCTAACAATCAATTTTAGTAACAGCCTCAGAGAAAATCCAGCTCAACCGGAGTGATACTTCACTCCGGTTCAGCCGATCCATACATGCCGCAGCATGGCTCTTCCACGGCATCAGCAAATAAAGAGTAGGCGTACAAACCGAATTGCACTTGTTCATAGATATCGACGAGGATGCTCTAGAAGAGAACAGCGTCTCTGACATCATACAATCTGCAGACTCAGACGATGATCCTCTAATGATTGTGAAGAAAGAACAGTCAAGTAAGTATACTCTGTATTTCTCCTATAAATAAACAACTCTCTCACTATAGTACGGCCGCTGAGTTATTACCGATTTGATACATGACAAATTGACAATACTAGTAAAGTGACTGAACCAGTAACCCTAATATCATTTGGGAACAGTTTGTTTTTAAATATTCTAGTATAGTGTGTAATTAAATAAAATCAAAACAAATAATACTTAAAGACACAGGTTCTTTATTAGGTGGAGTATCCTTGATGGGCGTAGATAATTGATCGAGGACATATCAAAATAAAACAAATTTGTAAACACTGTTACACATTTTAATGAATAGAGTAGGTACAAGATGTTTTAATAAATGACTTCCTATCATTTATTAAAACAATTATTCAGACTCTGAACCAGATTCGCCAGAGCTGTCATCGCTATCAGTCACTTGTATGACAATTTCATTGTCTATAATGGTGTCCACTCTTATATGGCGTTCATAATCTTCTGTTATTAGTTTTCGAGTCTTTTCTACGACCTTGACCCAATCTTCTTTCGTTATTTACCTGCAAGCATCTTTTAATAGACCCATCATTTTATTAGTACTGAATGGCGGAGTCGTATTATTACGAGCTGCGTAACCTGTAATGTAAACATTAAATAACGTTAATTTATTACATTAAATAAACGAAATGTTACACAATTACCTACATGTAAGGGACATGAGATATTTATTTCTTAGTTATGTATCTTTTTACTTATATGCTGAATATTGGATGTTATAATAGTACAAATTATTCATATTCATAACTTATGCGATAAAAAACAATACCTTTGATTTGTGCCCATATTAGCTCAATGGCATTGTACTGGCAGTGATAAGGCGGAATTCGAAGTACCCGATGTCCATGTGCCAGAGCTATCTCATCTACTTCATAACGGACTCTTGATGTTTTATTTTCGCGTACCAACTTTACTAAGTCAGACTTTAGCATTTCGGCAGTAGTTTCAATTCCATTTTGGTGTAGCCATGCTACGAGATCAGCTTTCTTGTCGGCCTGAGTAGGCGCTTTATTCACTTGTTTCGAGTGATATGAAGCGTTGTCCATTATTATGATAGAAGGCTCTGGCAGGCTGGGTAATAATTGATTTTCGAACCAATTCGTAAAAGTGTCTGTATCCATCTCCTCGTGGTAATCGGAAGTACTTTTTGACGCGAAAGCCAGCAGTCCATTTTCAAAGAAACCACTTCCAGCAGAACCGGCGTGACAAATTATCAGTCGCGATCCTTTTCCAATTGGAACCTTTGAGGTTGATGCTTTTGTTTCGTCAGTCCAAGAGCGTGACACAGTGTGGTTCGCATTTAACCATGTTTCGTCAACAAAAACGACGTTGTCCCAAGACTCGATTTTTCTGGCTTCTCTTAAAAAGTCACTCCTTTTAATTATTAAATCAAATCTTTCCATTAATATTTTCCTTTTATTCGTTTTTTTTTATATTCAAACCCAATTTCGTGCAATAGTTTTGACAACGCCGTTTTACCGCCTTTAAACAAGCCAGCTTCTTTTAAAGAGACCAAAAGCAAACGTCTAGTTGGAAACTCGTTCCTAGTATGATAACCATATACCATATATGTGGTTTCTTATTGCATCTGCATCAAAAACATCAACACCTGTCACGGGCTTTTGTCTTCGTTTTTTCTTAGGAGTGCGTAAAACATTATCTTCACTTCCAGAAGCACCAAATTTTTCTTTATTTATATTATATAGTGTTTTTGCACCAATTCCAAGAGCTTGTGAAACCCGATCTTTCACTTGAGTGACAGGAATCAAAGGGCCGCCATTTTGTGACTCACGCTCAAAGTAATCCTGTAGCTTTAGTACAAGCTCACGACATTGACTATTCAATGTTTTTCCTCGTTTCGGCATTTTCAACAAAATTACTAAACACAAACAAAATTAGTCCAATAAAGCGCAACGATAAACAGGAGAAAGCCGAGTCAAAAAACAACGGTTACACAAGAGAACGTAGTCTGTGCGCACGAGAGTACGGAAGACGACTAAACAGATTAAAATAGCGGTGGTAAGGGTGTTGCCAGAATAGTATCGCCAATTACTTAAAAAAATACACCTATAACATCGCTTAATTGAGGGAGAAAATTATATTTATTAAATGTTGTTTTATATATTATAAATGTTAAAAATTATACATAATCATTTTAATTGTATTTATTTTTAAATCATAGAAAACAGTATTTCTGTCTTTGGATCACACATAAATCTTAAAAATTATAAGATACTGGCAACACAGTGCAATTAGGAGACGCAAAAAAATGGTAGCATTATATTTAGTCTAGTTGCTCGAAGGAATAAGTAAAATAAAAATATCCAAATAAAATAAATATCATATCTATTCCAATGAATTCGGACCGAATACTATCAAGCACATCACTATCAAAACTAGACGCACGATGTATCTTTGTACAAGCACGCCAAAGAACAAAAAATAAATGTTTTTATATTATTTACAAACTATTTTAAGTTTTGAAACAGAGTTTATTGGAAAATTACTTGATTCTGACATTTTGACATAAAGTTTTATATTAAAGATGTATTCTAAATCATTCGGCAAATGTGTCGCTCGTGCAAGGTTATATCGATTAATTTAAGAATAATCTGTCAAATCGGTAATAACTCAGCGGCCGTACTATAAGAGTGGTTCCTGTGCCGCCAGGTACAGGACACGAAACACCCAGACTTGAGACAACTATTTGTGGGCCCTAGCACCGAGTAAAATCTTATACGGGTTTTCTCTATTATCGATTATGGTGATGCTTGCTCTCCCGACCTAATCGTCCTCCTCGTCTCAATAATTGCATTCCAGACTGTTCTTCGTTTACATTAGTAAACGAAGAACAGTCCGGAGACTGGACAAGTATGTATATTGTGTGTTTTTTTAAACACAACGCTCGCATTAGGTGTATATCCCGTATATCTCTCAAGGGACGTTATAAACATTCATGAAACAGACACAAAGAACACCCAGGCCCAGAACAACAATTTATGGTTCACACCACTGTTTAATTTATACCAAAAATAACTACTGTTTAAACAAAGTTGACCTGACTTCCAACACCACGGCCAACGGGTACCAAATAAAAAGTGAAAAATAAACCTAACTGAACCTAAACAAGACTAACTAACTAAATGTGATACCCAATGCAATAGCTATCATTATAAATGCTATAGATACCTTCCGGCCTGTTGGCCTTCTTCTATTTAGAACTCGGTAATAAGTTTATGTACAAAATATTTGTCTTTTCGTTTTTTATTTTGTACTTATATTTTGTGGTTACTACATGGTTTACAAGCTTGGAAATAATCTAAACACTATTTTATCTTTTATTCAGGTGATCTAACCTTGAAGAGATTTAAAAAAGCCTTACAGAGGAATCCCGAAGATTTAACCTCTAGAAACTTGAAAAACCATGAACTCATACATGACACATTACAAGAAGTTAATAAATCCACTGCTGTAGACAAAATGGCAGCAAAAAGCACAAATGCAGTGACATTCACACTCAAAGATGACAATAAAGCGAGACCTACAAGTGTACCGCGCAGCGAACGTGTACAATATACGTGCGACACGTGTCAGCAATGTTACAGTTCTAAGTGTGAGTTAGAGAGTCACATTTGTGTGTGCTCTGGTGTGTGGAAGATAGATCTCTCACGTGACAGCGGTACAAGTACTCACACACGCACTGTTCAGAAATCACATCAGTGTACTATGTGTAAAAAAAAATTCTCATCAAAGGGTTATTTAAATAATCATATGCGTAGACAACACACGGGCGAGAAACCATATTGTGATATATGTAAACGCAAATTCTTATCACAGAGTTTGTTTACCACACATATGCGTAAACACACTGGTGAGAAACCATATCAGTGTGACAAATGTATTAGACGATTTTCATATCGGGGTAATTTAATATCACATATGCGTACACACACTGGTGAGAAACCATATCAATGTGACATATGTAAGAAACAATTCGCACTGAAGGGTACTTTGGTTACACATTTACTTGCACACACCGGTGACAAACCCTATCACTGTGATATATGTAATAACAAATATTTAAAGAAGAGTAATTTAACTTCACATATGCGTAAACACACTGGTGAGAAGCCGTATCGATGTGACACATGTAATAAACGATTCGCACATAAGGGAGATTTAAATAAACACATGTTTACACACACCGGTGAGAAACCGTTTCATTGTGATTTGTGCAAAAAAAAATTCGTATCAAAGTCTTATTTGAACACACATATGCGGAGTCACGGGGAGAAACAATATCAATGTGACAAATGTGATAAGCAATTCCTAAATAACAGTGAATTAACTTTACATTTCCGTTCACACACTGGTGAGAAGCCATATCAATGTGACATCTGTAAAAATAAATACGGATTAAAGAGTGGATTAATTGCCCATATGCGTACACACACTGGTCAGAAACCATATCATTGTAATATATGTGAGAAACAATTCTCACGATCGGATAATTACAGGCGCCATATGCGTATACACACCGGTGAGAAACCGTTTCATTGTAGCATATGTAAAAAACAATTCTCTGTAAAGCATAAAGTAATTCATCACATGCGTATACACACTGGTGAGAAACCATTTCAATGTGATGTGTGTAAGAATTTTTTCTCATATAAGGGTAATTTAGTGAAACACATGCGGACACACACACGTAAGAAACATGTTTGAGGACGAAATTCGTTTTATTTCTTCAAAATATAAGAAAGACAATGATTTATTGTAATGAGATGTACTAGTTTTATTTGTAAGCATTACAGTTCCCGACCCGTTTATGGAACTATAAAGCAAACAATTTCTTTCACTCTTATTAACACACACCTTCCAGTTTTATTCCTTTTGTTCCTAATAACTCGTATGATTATCCGTATACATACGTACGGTAGTGACATTTCGTATTCTTAATCCATCACGGATTAAGAATACGGAATGTCACTACCCCAATTCATCACGTGGGTGTCGTTAGAGCTGACTAAGGGCACAAAACAACGCAGGACACCAGCGCTGCAAAAAGAAGGAAAACTTTACACAAACCCTATACCAGCCCATCTGGCCAGCGTGGTATAGTAGGCCAAAACCTCCTTTCTCAGGAGAGGCCTATGTCCAGCAGTGGACTATGGAAGGCTGTTGATGTGATACATAAAAAAAACATTGAGTATGGCAGTTGTGGGAGAATTGTGGAGGTTAATTTTATATCAGTAAATACTCTTTAACCGGATTTTTTATTTTCTTAGGATTTCTCATAAAAAGCCATTCTTAGTGAAATTACTTTTATATAAGACTATCTGTGTTCTGCCACGATTCGCTGTGACACATTGTCGTTGCATTAATGAGAACTATTGATAAAAACCATCCAGGATTTTTAAGGGAGTGCAAAGGGAACGTCACGGCTAGAGCCCCAAGAGGAGCGATGAGCTATAAAGTCAGACTGACCAAGCGGGCAAACGTCGTTGACGGTCGTCTCGAAATATAGTAACATTTTGATGCGTTGTATTTATTTATTAATCTAACTTAAAGCACTTTTGTACATCGGCGGACTTAATGCCCAGAGCTTCCTCTTCCAGTCAACCTTTAGGTGGTGTGGAAATCTTGCAAGGTATGTGCACAGAGGTTACGTCTTAATATATTAAGTAATGAATGACATATATGTAACGGTTCGCTACACAAACTTACACATACTCATATACAGCACAACACATCTTAAGTACACACATATGTAATCATATACATACATATATATATTTATATAGATACATAGACATATTATATTCGCACTCTATGAAGACCGGAATATGAGGTATACTATCGATTACCATTTTGTTAAGAAGGAGATCATGTACCTTCTTTTTGAAAATAAAGCTGTTTGTGGACATCCTGACTTTGAGCGGGAGCGCATTCCAGAATAGTACTGCTTGAACAAAGAACGAAGAGCTCACGAAGTCGGAGTTATGTAAGGGACATAAGAGAAGCAGATTATTAACTGAGCGAAGATTTCTGTCGTGGTTAGTGTACTGGATTTATTCATACAGCAGGAGGCCGCCATGGCGATCATTAGACAGACACCTGGGTCTATGGCACAAAAGTGAGGGATCGCACTCCAAATTATGGGATCAATTGGTGGAATACGAACCACTGATAGCAGCTCCATGCGATAGAATCCCAAAACACCATATCTTCACAAGAAGATACTACATCCAGATACATGGCAATGACCGAGATCAATCCGGCTTTAACGAAGTCCGAATTTACACGGACGGTTCCAAGACTAGGTCATCAACTGGAGCCGGAGTTTTATCGCAAGACCTAAATATGAACATATCACTAGCGTTAGGCTATTGCCTAACGCTTACGCTGCCACAACTGCCATGTCAAGTGGTATCAAGGACTACAAAATCCGAATAATATCCGATAGCATGGCCGTCTTAAAGGCACTAGAGGGCAACACAATGACCTCTGATATTGTCTTCGAATGCCATCAAGCACTGGAACAGCTCGCTACATTCAATGAAGTTCTCCTCCAATCGATTAAAGGGCACAGTAACTCATACGGGAACGATGCCGCAGATGAGTTGGCAAGGAGGGGCTCGGCAACCCCGACTTCCGGCCCAACCACACTCCTGCCCATATCGTTGAACCAAATACGATGCTGGGTCAGGCAACGGACCTGTGAAGCACACAACCGGAGGTGGAAAAACTCACCCGGCTGCAGACAGTCCAAACTGGTGCTGAATCAAGTCACACCACGACTCACCTGCAGATTGATCAGTCTTAGCAGACTGGAAATCAGAATGGTTGTCGGAACTATTAACAGGACATCTAGCCCTGAACCGACAATCATCATCAATGCGACGGACAGTCCCCTGTGCAGTGGATGTCTGGAAGCTGAAGAAACGGCCGTCCACGTAATCCTGGAATGCGAGGGAGTGGCCACACAACGGGCAAGAATCATTCCCGATATAAAGTCGCTCCTAGAAGCCTGTGAACGCCCCAGGAGGCTTCTGCGCTTCTGAAAGGAGCTTGGCTGGCTCACCTAGTCAACCAATCCTCGACGCATAAAGGACCACTCTGAGTATAAATGCGGAAACCGAAGCCCACAACCAATACCAATACCAATAGTGTACAGGCAACGGAAGTAGGGAGTAAGGTAAGTAGGTGAGGAAGGTGAGTTGAGAAATGAAAATAGAGAGGTAAGTGCACGCTGATGGTGCTAGCTTATTAAGAAGATCTGCATTCAGGTCGAAATAACACACATCACCATAGTCAATTATTGGGATTATTAAGGACTGCATTAGTGTGGTTTTAGTCTTAGAAGGAAGGAAATTCTCGAGAAGATATAATGTTCGCAAATTGCCAGTAATTTTCTGACTCACGATAGTAACTTGAGCTCGCCAATCGAGGGCTGAGTCGATAAGTAAGCCCAGGTCTTTGACTGCAGGGCTGAATGGAATAATTAAACCATTGAAGACGATGGGTGAGATAGAGGCAGTATCCAATCGCCTGACATTTGGTTGGATTGACCAACAGTCAAAATCTCATCGACCAGGATTTTATGACCTCAAGGTCAAGGTCAATAAATATTGAGAATAAGAGAGGAGATAAAATTCCGCCTTAAAACTCTCCTCGTACACGCAATCTTCTTCAGATCATTCTAGCAACCTAATTTATAAACAACAACATCCCATTGTTGTTTACCAATTCCAAAAGTACCAAGAAATTTCCAGATACTGGACGAAGAAGACTGTTTTAAAGAATATGTCGGGCGTTTAGCGTTGCGTATCACCTGGTTGCACCGATTCCTTGCAGCCTTATAAAGGTTCCATTTATCTTCGCAGCGATCTCACTTGAAACGAAGGAAGGACTGGTCCATTAGTCTCACAGCAGTTCGGACCTCCTCAGTCATCCAAGGAGCCGGGGTACGTTTTAATTTTACTCTCCTAATAGGAGCGTGGACGTCATACAATTTTTCTACAGTGTTATTAAAAATACAGATTTTGTTGTCCACGTCAGTAACAGCGGCTACATCCTCCCAATTGATCTTAGCAGCATCCTCGTGTAATTTGTCATTATCAATGCGACGGCAACTGCGAATCTGTAGAAGTTTAGGAGGTAGTTTGGGAGGTTTCAGGATATAGGAAAAGAAGATCACGGGAAAAACCGGGGGCAAGGAGTTGTCCGTGGGAAGAGACGAGGTGTGGGGCAGAGATTCTAATTATTATCTGCCAAAAACTGTAGCATATCTGAATTATTATTAATAAGATTTTGTAATACTTTGATGGGATGTGAAATACACTGATAAGAGAAAGAATAACATGGCCATGGGCACTGTTTTCTAATATGAGTAAAAGTATTCTTTATTTCTAGCAATATTTTGGACAATGTTGGAGATTTGGCATTTAAAAGATTGTCTCCTGTTGTTAGAGGCCCAGGAGTTCCACTTAGAGAAGGTACAATTTTGTTAATAATTCCAGTGTGATTTGCAGCAATTAATTTAAGACAATCTCTCTGCAAGTAGAATGCGTCTCAGAATTAAGGGCATCAATTTCTTCTCTACTTCCATGGCCCTTATGGGAGTAGAGCACATAGCACCAGAAATAATTCTCAAAGCCCTGTTCTGCAATTGATCCAGTTTATTTACATGGGTACTGTTCATATACACTAGTGAACTATAATCAAAATGACTTCTAACTATACTTTTATATACATTTGACAATATTTTAGGGTCTGCTCCCCATGAAACACCTGCAAGACATTTAATTATATTTAAACCTTTTAAAGCATTATTTAATATATATTTAATATGTTCCTGAAAAGTTAATTTCCTATCTATTACTATGCCTAAAAATTTCTTTCAATTTACTGGGTTTATAAATTCGCCATTATAAACTACTTTTGAATTAGAATTCTCATTGCCAAATATCATGATACTGCTTTTAGAGGCATTAATTTTTATATGTAATACATCATTATAATATTGAAATAGTTGAGACAAGGCTCTGTTAATATTGTTAATTGCAATTTCTACATTATAATTACTACTGTACAAAACAATATCATCAGCAAACTGCAAAATATCTACATTACTATTCACATAATTACAGATTTCACTTGTATAAATAATTATATGTACTACGTATATGTACTACTAATTATACGTAAATTATTATATGTACTACGCTGAAATTTTACAGGTAGACAACTGAACTAAATAACTAATTATTGGCATAACATTCAGTTTATATATCCACACACAGGTTTATCGGTGGGCAAAAAAGGCCGCACACATTGTGATCATGAACGTGGAGAGCCACATTTCATCATAACTTTTTAGTCACTTACAGTATACTTACGAAAATTCGTATACATTTGAAGGTAGTTACAAGCAATAGAATAACGTTTGAAGTAAGTCTTTAGAGGTCTTATTCAAAGTGTTAGGACGTATTGAAGTGTTTTCATACTTACCGGTGTATAATATTTTTTTAACGGTCCATTTTTTTTTGTTATTTTATTGTCGAACAAATTAAAACTAATCCTTAAGAAGTTATGTACAAAAGATGGTTACAATCCGCTTACCCGTTTCAGAGATCCAGCAAACCCACAAACGTTACTCCAGCAGGATCTCGAATAACTTCGCAGCCGTAGAAAATACAAATACCAAATAAGTTGTAACATTTACCTAGTCCAGATAACTAATTATTTAGCTAACATTTATTTCAATATTACAATTGGGCACAGTAACTCATACGGGAACGATGCCGCAGATGAGTTGGCAAAGAGGGGCTCGGCAACCCCGACTTCAACTCCTGCCCATATCGTTGAACCAAATACGATGCTGGGTCAGGCAACGGACCTGTGAAGCACACAACCGGAGGTGGAAAAACTCACCCGGCTGCAGACAGTCCAAACTGGTGCTGAATCAAGTCACACCACGACTCACCTGCAGATTGATCAGTCTTAGCAGACTGGAAATCAGAATGGTTGTCGGAACTATTAACAGGACATCTAGCCCTGAACCGACAATCATCATCAATGCGACGGACAGTCCCCTGTGCAGTGGATGTCTGGAAGCTGAAGAAACGGCCGTCCACGTAATCCTGGAATGCGAGGGAGTGGCCACACAACGGGCAAGAATCATTCCCGATATAAAGTCGCTCCTAGAAGCCTGTGAACGCCCCAGGAGGCTTCTGCGCTTCTGGAAGGAGCTTGGCTGGCTCACCTAGTCAACCAATCCTCGACGCATAAAGGACCACTCTGAGTATAAATGCGGAAACCGAAGCCCACAACCAATACCAATACCAATAGTGTACAGGCAACGGAAGTAGGGAGTAAGGTAAGTAGGTGAGGAAGGTGAGTTGAGAAATGAAAATAGAGAGGTAAGTGCACGCTGATGGTGCTAGCTTATTAAGAAGATCTGCATTGAATAGACTGCACGGATGGCGTAGTGGTTTAAGCGGTCGCCACGCCGCTTCCTACTACGCCGAGTGTTGTGGGTTCAAACCCCACACGGGACGACACTTTGTGTGATCCACAAATTGTTGTTCTGAGTCTGGGTGTTCTTTGTGTCCGTTTCATGTATGTTTGTAAAGTCCCCCGCGACACAGGATTTATTCCTAATGCGGGAGTTGTCTTTTTTAAAAAAAAAAAAAGAAAAAAAAAAAAAAAAAAAAAAAAATTAAAAAAGAAAATGTCTGGCTGCGGTAACGTTTCAAACGTTACCCCAGCAGGAAATGATTTTTTGACATAACTTAAAAAGTTTAAGTGAAACAAATTTAAAAATGTGCTTAACAATTACAGAAGGGGAGCAACTAATTATCTATAACATTTAAATGACCATTTTCGACATTATTTTGCTGGGGTAATGCACACCATATTGTATATGTGGAATGATGCCATTAGATTCTAAATACCAATCCAAACGATTTTTAATCATGTTTTCAAATATTTTACCTAAACATGAAGAGAGTGATATGGGCCTATAAGAGCTTGCTAGCTCTGTAGGTTTATCTGGTTTGAGTATTGGAATGACACATTGTGTTTTCCATGATTGCGGAATAGATTTACAATGCCAAAGTAAATTAAGGATATTGAGAAACAATTTTTTTGCAGATTCGTCTAGATTTTTAATAATACAATAGGGGAAATCATCTAATCCAGGTGTAGTGTCTTTGCGAGATAACAAACTAATTTTAAACTCGGACCATGTAAAAGGATCTAGCAAAAATTTAGACTTTAAACTATCATTATTTAATTCGAAAATATTACCTAAACTACCAACATCATTTAAATTGCTATTGTCGGATAATTTGTCTAGAAATGGAGAGATAAACTCATGTTTATGCGATTTATTGCCAGCTTTTATACCTTTAAACATTTTAAGGAGGTTCCAAATCTTACTAATAGGAGTAGTTCTATTGAAAGAGTCTCTTTTGCTCTGATATAGTCCTTTTTTTAAGTGCATCTTTTCTTTTGTAATCTAAATAGTTCTCCATAGTAGGTTCACTTCTATAATGTTTCAATGCATTGTAAGAAGCAATTACACTTTTCTCACAAATGTCATTCCACCAGGGAGCTGGAGGTCTGCTTTTAAATTTTTTTGGTTTAGTGAGTTTAGGGATTGTCATATCTTTTAAAGTATTTAATCGAGAACAAAAATCATTGTAGGTTGAGATAGGATCATGTAATTTTAATACTAAATTGTTAAATATTGTTTTAGAAATAACTTCATACTTTGTCCAATCTGCTTTTTTATATATAAACCTATCAACAGGGGGATTAATATGATATTCATCTATACATAGCGATATCTCTGTTATTGTAGGGAAGTGGTAGCTGCCCATGGCATCATCGTGCACCGACCACTCGCATATTGAGGCGAGGTTAGCACTAATAAAGCTAACATCAATTGCAGATGGGTTTCGTCTTGGACTAGTACAAGTTGTAAAACTACCATCATTTAAAATACATAAATCCAAGTCATCAATGATATTAAATAAATCCTGACCTCTACTCTTAGTGGATAGACAACCAAATGCAATGTGGTGAGCATTAAAATCACCACTGACAAAGATGGGTTTTGGCAGATCCTTAATTATATTATGTAGTCTATTGAGATGTATGTGTCCACTAGAAGGAGGACAGTATACACAAAGGATAGTCAAGCTACCATGCACAGTAGATAAGGACAAAGCATCAGTTTGAATGTCTTCATAAAATCTGGTATTTAATACTTTGTACTTTAAGTTTGGCTTAATTAGTATTGCTACACCATTATGAACATTATTGGAATTTTTATTGTAAATATTATATCCAGGTATTCTAAATTTATTGTCTTTAAATCATGTTTCGTTAAGTAAGCAAATGTCTATATTTTGTTTTTCTAAGAATTGAATCAATAAAGGTTTCTTGCTATTAGCACTTTGAATGTTATACTGAGCAATACTTAACTTTGACAGTGTATAACTTGGATCCATTAATTTAGATTTTTAAGTAGTTTCCTTTATACTATTTATGGTAGTGGGCGTACTATCTCCCTTATTACCCAGTTCTACCAACGTCTGTACTAGGGCCATAAGTACATCGTTGTTGGCAACTATTTGGGCTTTGATGTCTACCTTTGTAGGGATGTCTTTAGGTTTATTTATATTATGCACAGGATTATTTACAGATACAGGTTTGTTTACAGATAAATGTACTGTGCCCCGAGCACGAACAACTTGCGAAAAAGTATTCGTATCGTCTTCGACAAAATTTGTATGACATTTGTGCAGCGCCCCTATCGTGCGTAAAAGTAACTAATTTTGGCAGCACGAACGTTTCGAATTTACTTTCGTATCGTCAACGTATCGTCAAGCATTCGATACGTTACACTTTATAAACAAAATTGGCAGCACGAATGAATTTTTGACGTACGTTCGAAGGCTGGCTATCGAGCACCTGTCAAACTTAGTCGAATGTTTATTCACCTAAGATTTAGCCGTGAGAAAAGTTTCGAAACAATCAATTTCTTTTAAAACTATTATTTTCAAGTATTAACGGTTATTTTTAATAGAGATAAAATGCAAAAACCGCCGCTTTAGTCCTATGTATGTTCTTGTCGCAAGTTTAATTGAAAATAAAGGTATTCAACAACTAGATTCGAGGTGAGCAAATCTTGTTTTATCTATAAAGTGTAAACTAAATATTTGTCAGAAACATTTGAAGAAACTTCTACTATATTAATAAAATGTAGTATACTTAGTATGTACCTATATATCTATTAATCTAATTAATTATTTTTTAGTGAAATGAGGCGAAGAGAAAAACAAAGAAAGATAAAAGTGAATAAAAATCTGTCTGTTTGTAATAGAAAATAATAGGTTTTTTTCATGCTCACACGGTTTTTTGCAAGATACCTATGCCTAAAAATCAGTTAACTATTTTTTTGGGTTCGGGTAATCTTCAAAACGGCAAACGGCGGTAGCTGTCTATATAAGGAGTAATTTAGGCTAAAAAAAATTGCCCGGTCCGGGAATCGAACCCACTAAGGCAGCGCTTTTCAAATTCTACGCAAACGATGTTTCGGGCACCAGCTAGTCCTTTAAATGACAAGGAATTTCGAAATATATCGCTTTAAGCTAAGAAGTAGTTTGACTTAACCAACGAAATAACTAAAAATGGTTATTTCGTTGCGTTATATGCCGTGGAAGTGGGGGCGAGGGGTATAAGAGCTAACTCCCTCTATAACCTGTTTAATGACCTTGGATTGCTCAGTAAGGTTTTTCCTTGAACAAATATCCAAAGCGCATTGCTAGGCTCGTACCAAATTAGGTTAGATAGAGGGGGTTACCCAGCAGACAGGGATGAAAGGTATATAGTAAAAAATTAGGTAGTATGAATATTTTTTATTTACCATAATTTTAAAATGAATTATACAGAGTTGGTTTTTATACATTACATACACATGTACCTACATGTAATTTACAGAGAACATTATTTACTTTGAAAAAGTTATATGTCTAGTTAATAATTTTAATTTTATTTTACACAATTACGATTCTATTAAAGGTTAAAATATCATTGCTTGTTTTGAGTTTATTTTTCTTCAGGAGACTTCCACTCCTCGCCACTGCGGTGACTGGAGAGGACTGAGAATGAACCTCAGATGCTGGTAAAGGAGGAGCCACAGTCGGTTGGCTGCTTGAGCCCGCAGTATTCCAATCTACAATAAAATATTGCAACATTTATTACTTATATAATAACGAATATAATATTTTCAGACATCTGACACACAACACCACCTAGTTTCAAACTAAGCAGAACTTGTACTATGAAACCTAGATTGACTGATATGAGACATTAGTAGTCACTGGTATGTTTATCTGTAGGATTGCTGTGGTGGTGTTCAAGTAACATTTATAAAGTGACAGATGTTATCTATATTTACAATTGAAACTTTATTTTAATGTCAATTAGCAGTGTAAGTCTCATAACAACGAGAAATTGAATTATAAGCAATAACGTCAGAAATTTATCATATTCTCAAACATCACATCTTTATTTTACATTAAAGTACATTCAATATTGCAAATAGTACATTTAATATACACTCACCTTTCCAGAATTCCACCATAGCTACGTATTGTAAATGGCTTGTTCTCACTTTGTCTTTTCTGATGTTGGGATTTTTGACGCAGAAGATGATGAAACACGTTTTCGTCTGTGCTATTCAACAGTTCGATTTATTGTGGCACGACTTACTGTGGTTTATTTTAAAGAATCAATTTCTTTTCACATAACACAACGATCTAGTGGTATACGACTTAGCTATTATTGGAAGCTTGGATTTTTGTCACAATCGACAGCCAACACGACGTAATAATACATAATATTTTCTATAAAATGCTTCTTAAAGTTTTAAAGGTTTACAAATATTCTTAAACTTGGTGATGAATTTACAATAAAAATAATAAACATTTTATTGACAAAGCGTCGTAGCCATGGCAATAAATTGTCAAGTGGAGACGTGTTTTTCAGAAACCGAAAAAAAATAACAAAATAATTATTTTAATTCTCCAAATATACTACATTTTAAAATGTCCCATACCTCATTTAAGATTTACTATGTGTTTATATAAGTATATTTTGTTTTAATTGGCAATAAATAGGTAGTTTAACCGAAAGTTATAAAAAGTTCACTATTTCATTAAGTTTTCGAACGTATAGTTCATTCAATAAGATGTTGAATTCGTTCTTAAGTGCTCATCCTTATTTACGTTAGGATGACGTCACTAACGTAATCGTATCGAGCTCTCGATACCTTAACGTTAGTGCTTCGTGCTACCGCTTATCATAAAACTCCGTTAACGTATCGAGGACTCGATACGTTTACGATACGCATTCGAAAATTTTTCGTGCTCGAGGCACAGGTCTATTTACAGATGTATATACAGGCTTATTTACAGTGGAGATTTTCATTTTTGGAGGTGAAAGCGGTGGAAATTGGGCTCAACTTTCCTTTTCCGTACATCGAGTTTGGGGCTGAAAATTTTTTTCAGGATATATTACACTATTATAAGCACACACGTAAAAGTTTCAACACGCGGAGACGCGTAGTTTTTGAACAAAAAAATATTGAAAATCAATTATTTTTGCAATTCTTCTGTCAATATTACACTATTAATGACAAGCTTTCCCATAGATTATATAAAATTCTCATCACGGAACGTTTCGTTTCATCTATGGTTAAGTTGTCATACGTTCCGTAACATTTTATTTTACATAAAGAACAATGGCAGAAACATATTTACCTAAAACTGAAGCGTTTAAAAAATTGACTAATACTAAACTTACTAAATATTTTTTCTATGATTTATCATTATACCGCCATGTGTTGTATAAGTCTAATAAGAGATTGGATATTTTTAAAGATTTTATTTGACCTAAGTACGTAATGTCAGAATCGCCATCACGAACTGACTAGGGATGCGTGATGATATTATTATATTATGGAACGTTTTATCGATAATCGATATCTATCGAAGGTTCACCTATTATGATTATGAATTTGCTTCTGCCCACGGGTTTACTCATACGCTACCGTAACTAGTACTGTAATGACTAAATCAACCTAATTAGAAATAATTTAGAATATTTTTGACTCTTTTTAAAAGATTTTTGCTACACCAAAATAAATAGAATATAGTTACGTTATTTTCCTACAGAAAAATACTAAAACAATATACTGTTTAGTGTGATGAGAAAAAGACATTGTAGGTTGGTAGGTTGATAACGGCACATAAATAGACATATATCGATATTTTTAAAATGTCGATACGTCGTCGTCGCACTTACTAGTCTTGTCGTTTGACACTTACACGCATGACTTACATTCCATTTCTCACAAGGCAATTGTAGTTTGTTTGGTTGTTTCACTTTTGTTTAGTATTAAACTCTCATATATGTTTATTTTAATTTTAATTTCATATAGTGTTACTCCAATATGCATGATGTGATGCCTTAAAATGTTGTGCATTAATCTCAATAAAATGGATGCATGCTTTTAGTAAATAATGTCACAACTACTGACTGTTGAATAACTAAATAAATAAATAAATGCTCCCGCCTTGTTTAAATGTGTATTGAAGTACATTTATTCAAATTATTATTATTAATTTATTTATTACACCTTTTATGTAAGCGAAGATTTTTTCTATTGTTTACCAATACATGCCAAGCAAATACCCTTCTTTCCTTCACCCATTTAGAGAGTCGGCTAACACTTTCTACAGCAAAATAGGGTTGCTTATAAGTAATAATAATGATGAATAATATTTTCGAATATATGACACACAACGCCATCTAGTTTCAAACAAAACATTGACAATATTTTAGTACTTAACCTCGAAACATTCAAAAGCCAATATCTTTTTTCCTAGACTTCTTTCACTAGTAATTTTTTTATGAGAATGTTCAAGAATAAATTCTCAAGGGTTTTAGGCATTTTTGATATTTAAACGCTGTCATTTCACTTCAAATAAAATTATGTATGGGGACCTGCCATTGTTCTTTACGTAAATAATTAAATGTTGTACTCATTTCATAGGTTTTCATGCACACATATATTTAACAGTTTATATATGATAAATTATAGCATGACAGTACCTGTTAGGGCAGATAACAAATAATTTAGGTTAGGTTCAACTTATGTCACAGAACCGAATTGATTGACCCCGACTCCACGTGGTACGACTCCGTCCTACCCCTAGAGTGTTTTTATAGAACCGGAGGCGCGTAGGGAGAGCAGCCTCCGGACGAGCCGGAGCGGCTGAGGCTGGTCGCCGAAGGCGACCAGCAAGCCGAAGCTGCGGAGGCGAGGACGGATGCCTACGATTTGTTACGCAAGGGCGTAGAGGCTGCATTTCCCGCAGCGCCGGAGACGTTTCAGAAAGGATTTTTAAGTTTCGTTCCATTAGTCTGCTACAGACGGTAAACACTACACATTTTATTTTTAATTTTAATAGCTTGTAATGAAAGTAATGCAGTAATTTCATATATAAAAACTTTTAAATATGTGTACATGAAAACTATTTCAATGAGTACAAAATATAATTATTTACGTAAATTTATTTAAAATAAAATGTTCCTGAACGTATGACAACTCGTTGCAGGACGGAGTTTTACGTTTCGTTCCACAAGTCAGCTAAAGACGGTAAACACTACACATTTTAATAGCTTGTAATGAAAATACATATTGCTGTAATTTAATATATATAAACTCTTAAATATATGTGTGCATGAAAACTATTTGAATGAGTACAAAATATAATTATTTACGTAAATTTATGTAAAATAAAATGTTACGGAACGTATGACAACTTAACCATAGATGAAACGAAACGTTTCGTGATGAGAATTTTATATAATCTTTGGTAAAGCTTGTCATTTATAGTGTAATATTGACAGAAGAATTGCAAAAATAATTGATTTTCAATATTTTTTTGTTCAAAAATTATGCGTCTCCGCGTGTTGAAACTTTTACGCGTGTGCTTATAATAGTGTAATATATCCTGAAAAAAAATTTCAGCACCAAAATCGATGTACGGAAAAGGAAATTTTAGCCGGAAATTGTGTATTATCTTTAATATTGTGTTGTTTCTTTAATGTAGCACTCGCATAAGTTATCTTATTTTTCTTTTCTAATATTTTATTTAACTTAATTGGACATAATCTAGAAATTGCAAGATGAGGCCCACTGCAATTGACACAGCAGATCTCTGTTGGTTTATCACATTCTTTATATAAATGTTCACCTCCACAAATGGAACATCTATGTTTGCCGTTGCCACAAATGAAACATTGCTGTAATGGTGGTATATATTCAAAAACTCGGTATGAGAATAAATCATATTGTACATTGTCTGGGAGTATATTCGAAAGAAAAGTAATACTGACTGTTTGTAGTGGTACTCACTCTTCTCCGACCTTCTTTGTGAATCTTCTTATAGCTACTATTTCATAGATTGATGATAGTTTTGTATATAGTCCTTTGTTTGAAATGTTTGCTGGTACAAATCTAATTATACCTGTTTTTTCTATTTCCGCAGCTGGAATGAATGCCTTCATGCCATGTTTGTTGAGAAAAGCCGTGTTGTTAATCCCCGCCCCCCTCGTTTCCCACCATTTTTCACTGTTTAGACCACTATTTAGTTGCTTTTAATCGACTTAACGACGAAAAATTAACGAATATTTAATAAAAAATAATTTAATGTTTCTTAACGCGCGCGCTTTTTTGGAAGTTCCCGCCAATCTCCTGTTACAACACCCACGGGCTGAATAGGGGTGGTGACACTCCGTGTTCTTATTCCATCTCCACATGGATACATCAATAACTAGCTATTGCCTGTGACTTCGCTCGATAATTTCTTATCTCGTTTTTATCTTTGAAAATGGCAAACTGCCCTACAAAGGTACATCCCTTATTTTACCCCCTTAGGGGCGAAGTCGCCAAAAACCCTTTATATATTTTAACGGTGCATTTCGCACCATTACAGAAAAGTTAATAATCGACGTGTTGTTACTCTGTATGATGCTTTGACAGACGGAATTTTCTGACATTTACACATTACTTAAAAAACATTTTTTTTTTATTATTACAATATTATTTTGATCTATCTGGTAAGGTTTAGCCAGTGTTTGCAATGTAATGTATTTTTAGGACTTCACATTACCAATCTTTGAAATTCTCAGATTTCCTCCACTTCGATGTATTATATATACAGAGAGTTTCATTTCCTTTCCCAAATACTTAAGCCACATATTCTGCCCTTAATTTTTAGGCGATTTGCAAAATATGAACAAAATATATCCAGTAGTTTAGCCACAGGACTAATTTTTGTGTTTCGTATTTTACAACACCATATGTTTACGCAAAGCTAAAGTACTAAGTGTCAATGACCTTCCCGCTGTCGCTATACAAACGTTACCGCACAAGTTACGAAATAATAATTAATAAATTAAAATTGTTGGTCAGTGTCGGCGAAAATAAATTATAGTCTGTTTTTTAATCTCGTAGACCAAATTGACACATGCAAATGTCAAATTTACAAATAATGTTGCCAGCTCTTTTGTGCAGTGTTGTACCTACGATACCGGTTTGTTGAATCGTAACTGTTTATTTATAATAGACGAATTTATTTTCCTTTAAAAGTTTTATATTATTTAAAATTCACGTACGTACACACGGCTGCACGACGTGCTACAAACTGCCAGGGAAATCTGACCTATTTCTGGAAATCTGAAGTTTCGATGCCTATAAATTAAACAAAAAAAAAATTATAGACGCCATCAGTGTTGTTCCCGTACGCGTTAAAACGGCAATCTTAACCCTTTTCTCTTACGAAACGGCAGAACTTAAAAAATACGGCAATTATGGAACTTGGCACCATACGAACAACTGCAATTTTTAAAATAATTATGATAATTTTGAAAGATTTTGAATACGGCAACCCTAAACACATACACAGGAACAACACTGGACGCCATTTTGTTTACCTTATTCGTCCTTCAACCTCTGAAGTGTTCGAATGCGTCCGTTGTGTCTTGATACAATTTCAAGTGCTATTTGTTATATTTTCGTTGAGTTTGTTTCTGTTTGTTTGTTTTTTGTTAAGTTTTGTGGTTTTGTTACGTTGCCAAACGTTTGTTACGTTACGTTTGTTTTCGCGGAATCATTTATGATGGACGCATAATCATTTATGTAGTTTTTTTTTGTGTCCCATGTTGGAAGCGAAGAGGGATTCGTGGATGATGGTCTATTAATATTCGAAGCGAAAAAGGGGCTAGATGATTACCACAAGGAAATGACTTCGGATATATACGAAAACTGGTTAAAAATATTTTTCAGAAATTAAAAGGAAACGCAGTAGTTGTAATAGATAATGCTCCATATCACACCAGGAAACTGGAATCGTTACCTACTTCTAGTTGGCGAAAAGGGCAAATCCAAGATTGGCTAAAATCAAAAAATATTTCATATGACGAGACAATGTTAAAGCCCGAATTAAATGAAATTGCCCGAAAGCACAAAAAAGCCCATGAAAGGAATGTCGTCGACGAGATGGCTACTGAACGGGGTGTCACTATTTTGCGACTGCCCTTCCACTGCAAGCTAAACCCGATTGAGTTGGTCTGGGCTCAAGTAAAGGGGCATGTCGCTAAAAATAATAAAACATTTAAAATGTATGAAGTACGAAGCCTTTTTGAAGAAGGGCTTCGTCAAGTGACCCCGCAGCGGTGGAAAGACTGTGTAGTCCATGTAATTAAAATTGAAGATCAAATGTGTCATCTGGGCCATATAACCGACGACATTACTGATAGGTTTATCATAGAAGTAGGTGGCGATTCTGATGATTCAGAATATTCCTCAGACATGGAGTCATTATCTGAATCAGATTAAAGCGATACCTGTAATTAAGTTATGTAATTAAAAATATATGTTTTACATTATTAATTTTGTATTATTACGTTTTAAATAAGTACCTACACATTATTTCAGGATAACTTATTGTAAAAAAACGATACTTGATTTTATTAACGCTAAGTTTCGGTTGTGCCACATCACTATTTAAGAATTGCAATAAACTGAGAACACTCGTAATGTCAGTTTAGTCTACGAGATTAAAAAACAGACTTTAGAAGCATGTAATTGGTTACTGTGTTATCGGGATCATCGCTACCAACCTATTAGCAGTATGCATCGTAAATGCGCGCTTTTTTCTTACATATTGATTATAAACAAAATATGCTAATAAATAAGTATTTTAATATTATTAGGCTGTGTAAATTATATTGTTTATATTAAATGTTTTATTTACAGTACGTAATGATTACTAGAGTCTGGCTAATGAAAGTTGATACTGAAAAAGCGCGGCAAATTTAAAAAATATCAGTATGGCAGCCCTAAAGTAAAAAGGAAAGTTGGAACAACTCACTTTGATACTTTGACATTTATTTTTATTTTACTAGTGGATGCTTGCAATTTTGTCCGCGTTATGACGAGATTAAAAGTAGCTTATATCACTTGTTAACTCTTTATTAACTCCATACCAAACATCACACGGAAACGTCACTCCATTGTGGCATATTAAAGGAACAAACAGGCTATCAAACACTATCATGAGTATAAATTTTATCATGAGTTTAAATATTTGTAAATCTATGTGAGTATGTATCAAAGAAAACAACACTATATATTTTTATACTGTTTTTTAATCACTATAATCAAAATCTGAATGTAAAAATTCAACATGAAGTGAATCGTCAGAATCACTGGAGTCGCTGCTGTCTCTTAAATTGATGATGAAGCTTTCTAAATTATTTTCAGTTATATTGTCTCTTCTTTTGTACTTGTCTTCCACATGAATGACATGGTCTGTCATTTTTTTCCAATCATCTGCTGTAATACACTCAAAAGATTGTTTTATGAGATCCTCGAACTCTTTTGGAGTTCGGCTTACATTTTTGCTTCCCACATTTCTTTTTGCTAGACTCCATATGAGTTCTATAGCATTTAGGTATAGGTATAGCATTTAGGTCACAATGATATGGAGGAAGTCTTAGCACTTCATGTCCGTTTAGGCTTAAAAGTTCATCAGCTTCATAAATAGGTTCTGGTGTGTTCTGTTTTACTAAGCAGAGCAACTCTGCTTTTGAATTGTATGTTTCAAATGAAATACCATTCAATGTAAGCCAATTCTGTATCTCTAACTTTCGATTTTGAGATGTGGGCGCTTTATTTATTATGACAGAATGGTATGATGCATTGTCCATTACAATTACACATGGTTCATTCAAATTGGGCATAAGCTTTTCTTGAAGCCATTTGTTGAAGTTTGTGGAATTCATGTCATGGTGGTAGTCGGCCATTTTCGATTTGGTGCTAAATACTAACAATGAGTTTGGAACAGGGCCTTTCTCTGATCCTGCATGCACAATAATATATCGTTTTCCTGACGATATATTTTCAACTATTCCACTTGTTGATGGACCTTGCCAACATTTTTTAGGCTTATAGGTTTTGTGGACATAAGTTTCATCTAAGTAGATTATTGGCTTGCCTTCTGCACGCTTCGATGCAATGGTACGCAAAAAGCGATGTCTCCATGCAGCTATATCATACCGTTCAATTAATAATGAACGTTCATTTTTGTTTTTCTTAAATACATAACCGTTGGCTAATAATATGCGACGGAGAGTTTCACGACATCCACCAAATTCTATACTTTCTTTTAACTCTACCAACAAAGATCTTAATGTTGGTACTTGTTTCCTCACAATGTAAAATTCGTTTATTTTATTTCGAATAACATCCATATCGAAACTATCTAAGTTCGACACTTTTGAAGGGTGGGGTCGTTTTTTACCTGGAGTCCTCCAGACCCCTTCGTTCACCGCACCTTCTTTTTTAATTCTCTTCAATGTAATAACACTTACATCTGTAAAAAGAATAAAATAAAATGTCAATTATCGTGAGTCTCATAACTAAGAAATAATAGAAAATACACAAGTATTACAAAACTAGTCTAAGATTAACGTTGAGTGAAAACTTACCGGTGAGTGAAGATAGTTCTTCTAAGTACTGGTTCTGCGATTTCATCATATCTTTTTGATCTAAATCTGTGATCTTTTTAATTGCTTGTTTTACTTCAGCAGTTCGTGCATTATCCTCAAGACTATCTGTAAAAGAACAATAACATTATATAAAGTAACTAAAACTAATATGTACTTATTTAAAACTAGCTGACCCGCGCAACTTCGTCTGCGTCTCTCAATAGTAATAAATTTTCTCCGTTTTTGAAACATTCTTCATTGGTGCTCCGCTCCTATTGGTCTTAGCGTGATGATATATAGCCTATAGCCTTCCTCGATAAATGGCCTATCTAACACTGAAAGAATTTTTCAAATCGAACCAGTAGTTCCTGAGATTAGCGCGTTCAAACAAACAAACAAACAAACTCTTCAGCTTTATAATATTAGTATTGATAAAAAAATATCAAGTCATTTTGACCGTACTAACCTAAAAAAACAGTCACAGTACGTAAACAATCCTGTTTTTCTCGCAATACGGCTTGTTTCACAAGCTTTTTCTCTTCATATTTCGAAATCATACAAAACAATAGTTTTCGCACTTCACTCTTTATAGTTTTATTCATTTTTATAGCAATAACACGGATATATCACAATAAAACTATACGCAAGTCAACCACAACGAAACATCAACAACTCGCCATCTTGTTGCGTCAGAGATAGGGATACCATACACTGATTCTGATTTTTCCAAATCTTTCGGAAAACCGTCGAAAATTAACTTCTTTAAAATAAAATTGCCAAGTTTTTCTCTAGTAAATAGTGTACTTAATTATTTAAGCTATTTATTAGACCAACTTAAGGCTTAGTGTTGCTCTTAAAATGATCCCCAACACGTACTACGATACTTATTTTCGATGAATACAATTTTAGCACACGTACGAATTTTTAAAACTCATTTTATAAAATGTTTAAAATAAGTTTGTTTTAAAAATGCCTTTTTGGAATTAATTGTTCATAAGTACTTTCTGCTTAAAATACCCCAATTAGTAGGGTAAATATCCGATGGTAGGAACACTTTAGTGTTGTCATATAAAAAGTTTGCAAAAAAATCCAGTATCTACTTTCGTTAGCCAGACTCTACAGGTAAACTCATTATAATAATGTTTTTCACAATTGGCAGCATTGATTTAATTATTTAATATTCGATGACTTCCGGGTTCTAGAAAGTAGAGTAGCGTCAATTAGTCTTGTGCTTAATCGGACATCTGCAGGTTCGCACCGTACCTACTAGTACAATTCGTACAACGTACTAGCACACCGTCATAGTACTATTAGTACAGTTTTAGTAGAAGTAGAAAACTTAAGCGTTTGTATTGATATTACCAACATTAATGAAACGGAATACTAATAATTGAATAAATTAAAATATGTAATTAAAAAAAAAGTGTTATAGTTTTTTTTAAATATAGATGGCTTTGTATTAGGCAGTTACTTTTCTTCAGTATAGAAATAATTACACAGTTCTTGATTATTTTTAATGTGTTATCCCTTTCTGAAGCCCATAAACCCTAACAGTTTGACTTTTAAATACGATTTTTTAGATTACTTTACACTCAATTTTTAAGCATACTATTTGATTTTCCTTCATACTTTACAACCCAACGTATTGTACTCGTAGTACAGCCAGTGTCGCTGTCCCTTTTACTCTCACACTGTTTACCAATACGGAACAATAAAGCGGAGCATTAATAGTACGTCGCACAGCGAACGAACGTAGACACTAGTAGACAAAGTAAACAACAGATAGTTTTAGTACTGTCTTGAAATTGACACTGTGTACTAATAGTGCAAAATGTCCGATTAACAGCTGCCTTTCGGAAACATTACTTTTAGTACAACACCCAGTACTAGTACCTATCAGTACATCGTACGTGTACTACCCAAGACTAGCGTCAATCGGTCTGCGGTCAGTTCTTGAAAGACTGTTTGTATTGCAACGAGTCCCGCTAATTTTATTTTGAGAGTAACAATATTAGTTTTGTTGTGGAGTGTGTGTGTGTGTGTAGTGTAAACTAGGTTTCTTACTAGTGTTTTAATTATATTGAATTATTAATATTAACATTCATAATGCCGCGAGTGACCTTTACAGCCCCGGAGTATACTGACATGGTCTTAATTTACGGGGAATGCCATCAAAACGCTTTTTTAGCTTTACGGACATACCGTGAGAGATATGGAACCACTCGTGTATGTCCTACAGACAGCCGAATTTTTGTAAGGGCGGTACAAAGATTACGAGACAATCAAAGTTTGGTGCCACGTGATGTTGAGTTTGCTCCCCGAACACCGATCGCCCTTGAAGAACGTGTATTAGACCATTTTACGCGTAACCCTACATGCAGTTTACGTAGGGCTGCTCGTCAATTCAGTGTTCACCACAAAAAGGTCCACGGTATTTTAAAGGCTAATAAACGACGGCCTTTCAGATTTCGAAAAGTATCGGCTTTATTAAACAGAGATCAACCCATAAGAGTGGCTTACTGTCAGTGGTTATGTACGAAGGTAACGAATGACCCTGAATTTCTATCTAACATCATGTGGACTGACGAGAGTACCTTCACACGTAATGGTATATGGAATCGCTAAAACTTGCGATATTGGGCCAGGGAAAATCCTCATGCTGTACGCGAATCTTCCCACCCGTACCGTTTTTCGTTGAATGTATGGGCAGCAATTCACGGCAATAAGATAATCGGTCCAATTTTCATTAATGGAAATTTGACCGCTATCAGGTTTTTGGAATTGCTTGATGGCCCAGTGTCAGATTATACAGATCAACTGTCTGTAGCTCAAAGCAGGCGTTTGTGGTACCAGCTAGACGGAGCGCCTGCCCATTCAGTGGTGTCTGCCAGGGCGCGTCTTAATCACATGTTTGGTGAACAGTGGATAGGACGCTATGGGCCTACACGATGGCCACCTAGATCACCAGATCTCACGTCCCTAGACTTTTTTGTGGGGATGTGTTAAAAATGAAGTGTACGCAACAGACGTCACTTCAATAGAAGACCTAAGATCGAGGATAATAAGTGCATTTAATAAACTAAAAGCTTTGGCAGCAAATGACAACTTGTGTGCTAGAATACGAGACAACATGATGCGAAGGTGTATTCGATGCATTGATGTGAACGGTAGGCACATTGAAAACCTAAAAATTTAAATTAATTTGATTACTATTGTATGTATGATGTACTAAACTGGTGTACAATAAAGTTTATTCTTATTAAATAAAATTTTAAGTAAAAATTGACCTAGTGAATAAAAACTGTTGCGAGTGGTATTCATATTTTAATAAATTGATTTAGTGATTTAAATAAAGCGCAAGTGAAGTAACTTATTAGTGATTACGAATGTAATATTCGGCTGCTCCACGCGGCGCCTCCGCCGTCGCGTCGCCGCGTCGCTAGGCTCATTTTGATGTTGGCGCCATTTTTGCATCGCCGCCGTCGCGTCGTCTACAGGTGAGTGACCCGTGTTATCAATGGTGCTCCAATTCGGCATTATTTTATTGTATTTATTTTGTTCTAAATTTGCATTTTTTTGTTTCTTTATTTATTTTAACCGACTTATATTGAACTGTGTTATCTGTAATTTAAGTCTTTGGCATAAGTCTGGTAACAGTCTGTATATAAACCCCCTCTTGAACCACATCATCACACATTTCTATGGGAGAAAACCGCAATCCGTTGCATAGTTTAAAAGATCTAAACATACAAGAACAAAAAGCAAAACAGGGGCAGGTTCTATGTTTCACTGTATAATAAATTATAAATGATGATAAATGACATTTATTTCTGTAAATAAATCTTTTTAGATATTTTCACAAGTTGGTATGTATTTTTTATACAATGTAAAGATGATACATTAAATTAGAGAGGAATGTGTAATGAGCTTACGTGTAAACAAGGAGTATCAAAACAGCCATGGCATTTATTTATTTTATAGCAGATGAGAGCAATTTATATTACGGCGCTTTAAAATTTTATGACGATTTTCCAGTGGTGTTACCTGACCAGACTTTGGTACAATCTTATAATAGTAGTCTTGGTTTTTAAGGTCTTGGTGTTTTTAATTATAAAACCGAGAAAGATTCGTAGACTATGAGATCATAGTGTTTCTTATAGTGCAGTTACATGCAAAGTGAATGTTGTTACACAAAAACCGGCTAAACCTTACCTTTATAAGGAAGACAACCAGAAAAGCACTTAAAGGCTGATGTTATAAGCAATTTAAAATGTCGTCTAATCCAAACCCAAAAGTAAGCAGGTATTGATTATTCACAGCGTAGGGTCAATCGTTAACGTATCTTAACACGGGGTCCAAGGGAGAAGCAGAGTTAAAGTTTAAAACAGCACAGAAAAGATAATTAGAAGCAGAGAAGTTTTGAAATAATTTGAAAGTTTGACGTACATCCACCAGGCAGTTTTTCGTTTACGTTTCGTTTCACTGAAATAAAAAAATGTGCCTGATGCTGATGTGTATCATGACAGGGAGAACCCGTTTCGTGTAAAAATATGGGAATCATTTGGCAAACCTCAAAATAAAATCTAAACCACTAAACTCACCAGACCAATAGTGTCAAGATTGTAATACCTATATATCAGTGTGATTTTGTTAATATGTTGTCTAAACTGTGAATGCAATGAAATTAAGACTTGGCTTAAAAGTCTTGTTACCAGGCCATAAAAATACAGAAAAAAAAAAAATTGTCACCAATGTACTCTGTGGTTGACACAGTTGTTAACCCACAGATAAAGAGATATGTACGGGGATTCTGGCGCGTCGTTCGTTTGGTTAGCACGTGCGTCTAGAATTTTTTCAAACCTTTGGTGATTTTGTGACTATTGGGTCTTTTTTTTGTTATTTTGTGCTGTCCTTTTGGTTACGGTGTGTTGTTTGTAACTAAACATTATTACCGGTAAGTGAACATGAACGGAAATAAATCGCCCGACCCTCCCGATATTCCATGTCCAGTAACCCCTCCTTTCACCCCTATTCCTCCCTTACCCGATCAACCTTCAACCCCTTAGAACCTTCAACCCCTTAGTTATTGGTTTTACACTTAATTTTCTCATGTTTGGTAGAGAGTTAATTTGTTGATGCTTCTCTACACCATTTTAGTAATTCTTTGTTAGTTTAGACCAACTTGAGTTTGTTAAAGGGATTTTTGTGCCCTTTCTTTTAGATCACTTAGTGATATTTTTGTTAGATTTGAGTCACATTTGTTAAAAGCGTATTGCGCATTGCTATATATTAAAATTATTAATATTATTAGTTGTTATTATATATTGTTATTATAAATTATTAATATTATTTGTTACTATTTCTATTTCTTTTGATGTTGGTGATATTGTTTGGAGAAGAAGTTTTGTTCAGTATAATGCTCCAGCTTATATTTCGGCAAAGCGTGCACCTAAGTCTGTTAAATGTAAAATTATAGAGAAGATTTCGGATAATGTTTACCTTTTGCAGGACCTTTTAAAGAACACCACTGGTCGCTATCACATTAAAGATATTATTAAATATTAAAATTTCACTATTCGGTCATTAACTTTTGGTCTTAATTTGATATATTTGTTAGATTCAACTTTTGTATGAGGAAGTTTGTAGCTTGATGTATGCTAGGCTATAGTTGTTTGTAAGTTGATGTAGTGTGAGGTATTCTTGACAATATATTAACTTTAGGGTTTAAAAGTTCGAAAGTTTACTTGGGTCATTTTGGTTTATTAATTTAGGAACTTCATTCATAATGGGAACCACATCAAAAGAATATTTTGTTTGTATTGTATTTGCACTTTTACCCATTGTAGAGTGTTTTGTTGAATATTTTGTTTGTATTGTATTTGCACTTTTACCCATTGTAGAGTGTTTTGTTGAATATTTTGTTTGTATTGTATTTGCACTTTTACCCATTGTAGAGTGTTTTGTTGAATATTTTGTTTGTATTGTATTTGCACTCTTACCTAGTGTAGAGCGTTTTGTTGAAGTTAGATTCGCCCTCTTTTCAAGGGTTGAATGGTTTGTTTGTTAGATTCACACTTTTTTTTCAAGTGTTGAATAATTTGTTTCTTGTTGGATTCACACTTTTTTCAAGTGTTGAATGATTTGGTTTGTTTGTTGGATTCACGCTTTTTTTCCAAGCGTTGAATATTTTGTTTGGTTTCTGTTGTATTGTGCCCGGTAGTTCGGTGGTTTGGTGCCGATCACAATACACAGGTTTTTTATATATTCACACCGTCTTGTTGTGTTGAATATTTTGTTTGGTTTCTGTTGTATTGTGCCCATAGTTCGGTGGTGTTGAGCCGATCACAATACACAGGTTTTTTTTATATATTCACACCGTCTTGTTGTGATGAATATTTTGTAGGTTTGGCATTTTTGAAATGTGTTTTTCACTTCGCCAATATTAGGGTGAAGCGTTGTTGTTTGTAACTCCATTAGAGTCGGTGACGAAGGTGTCCAACCGCACTTCTTGGATATTGATATCCTTTAAGATATTCAATTCCTAATTAATGTTGTTTTGTGAAGTTTATTTTGTATAGTTTGTAACTCCGTTAGAGTTGGTGACGAAGGTGTCCAACCGCACTCCTTGGATATTGATATCCTTTAAGATATTCAATTCCTATTGGATGTTGTTTTGTGAAGTTTATTTTGTTGTTGTTAGTTTTATTTTGTATAGTTTGTAACTCCGTTAGAGTCGGTGACGAAGGTGTCCAACCGCACTCCTTGGACATTGATATCTTTTAAGATATACAATTCCTAATGGATGTTGTTTTGTGAAGTTTATTTTGTTGTTGTTAGTTTTATTTTGTATAGTTTGTAACTCCATTAGAGTCGGTGACGAAGGTGTCCAACCGCACTTCTTGGATATTGATATCTTTTAGATATACATTTCCTAATGGATGTTGTTTGTGAAGTTTATTTCGTTGTTGCTTGTAGCTCCATTAGAGTCGGTGACGAAGGTGTCCAACCGCACTCCTTGGATTTTCCATTCCTAATGGTTGTTTAGTGTAGAGATTTGTTTTTTGATTTGGTGTGATTTTGTTGTTTTGTTTGTAGAGTTTTTTTTACTCCTGTATTTAGTTTTCATAGTCCTTCTTTGGCGTTTGGATTTTTGTATTCCTGGAGTTTGTAGAGTTTTAGTAGAGTTTTTTTGTAGAGTCAGTTTTGGAGTTTAGTTGTTTTCAAATCTTTTGTTTGTTGTATAATTTCTTTGAGTATTGACTTTTCGGCATAAAAGAAAGAGTCTTTTCTTTTATTTTTTTTTGGGAAGGTATGTAATGTAACGGTGCATTTCGCACCATTACAGTAAATTGAATAGTCAACGTGTTTTTGGTTTGTTAGCTGAATTTTTTGACGATTCAGCGAGTGCCGATGGTCGTAGAGGCGGACACGAATAATAGTCGATGCTGATTGTCTATGGTGGTTGTCGATTTGGTTTTTCTTGTCCTGGCAACATTTTTTTTTTAGTTTGGTTTATTCATTTATTTGGAACAGATTGCATTAACGACAGTACTAATTTGAGTATAAGAATTACCTATTGTAATTAGAGTCTTAAGATACCATGTACTCTACAGACACTACGGGATAATAATCTGCCACTAGAACTTAACATCTTTGTATTTATTAGCTGCCCCCGTCCTAGATTAAAGGTCTAGCGCTGACCGAGTTGTCCGAGGCATTTATTGTGTTTGTGGTTGGTTCTGTGTTCTTTTAAGGTGGTATCTGGCGCCCGAGTTGTTAGTTTGTTAGTATTTGTGATGCCACCAGTTAGTTTGTTTGTTAATAACCGCAGACCCAATACACACACATAATTTTTTTTTTTAATTTTACATTAGTTTTAAGCCGAATGTGTTCTTGGATGTGGGAATTTCTAAGGGATCTGCCTCGGCTGTTTCCACCTTTAACGCTTATGTGGATGACCACTTGGTAGGGTTTGAGAGGTTTTTTACAGATGCATCCAAACTGTCAAGCGATAGTTACACTGGAGCTGCGGTGTACTACCAAAACTCCAGAATCATTTTGCAGTTTAAGTGTCCAGAAGAGTCTTCTGTATTTACGAGTGTGTCGCGGTATTGGAGGCATGCCTATATGTTGAATCGCACAACATCTATAAGGCTGCTATATTTTCTGATTCTCTTAGCTGTCTTAAAGCCCTGCTAAAAGATCCATTCCATAGCAAACTCCATAGCCCCTTGATCTTGAAATAAAAAAAAGCCTCTTCAATTGCTCCAATAGTGGCATCATGGGCAATGAGTGTGCAGACTCGTTAGCCAGAAGTGCTGCTACTTCCCCAATGGCAGATCAGAAACATATGGTTCACCATCACTATGACCTCCTAGGACTGCCTCAAAGAGAGTTGAGGACATCCTGGGAGGCGGAATGGAACAGGTCCGCACAATTTAAAGGCCGGTACTACTTTTCAGTACAGCCATGCATTCCTCCGAAACCTTGGTTTTTTAATTTTAAAAAGGTGTCCAAACAAGTTGTCTCCACCATATGTAGGCTTCGTATTGGCCACTGCAGCTCACCTGTCTTCTTGAACAAAATTCGGGTACGGGACTCGTCTCTATGCGAGTGTGGCCTGGATGAAGGCAACCTGGACCACATCTTCTTTAATTGTAGTAAAAATAAACCATCCTTAGACCTTTATTCATACCTAACTAAATTAAAAATTCCCCTCCCTATTAACTTTGCATCCCTACTTACCTTTTCCTCCCCAAAACTTTTACAAGCCTTGATGTTTTTCATCCGCTGCAAGGGCATCAAACTTTGACCTGTGTACCTAATGTAATATTGTGATGTTTATTTGTGTCTGTCTACTAATTATCTCTTTATATATTACATACATACTTTATTTATTTGTATTTGTCTGTTTGTTTCAGTGTACTAACCACAATCAAAAGACCCATGTGCAGTCCACCTGCTAATTTTGGAAAAACGTAATGGTTGCAAATTCCTTTTCTCTGTGTATTTCTCTTAACCCACGTATTTCCATCGCACTTGACATTGGCAGAATTTTCGACATCGGCACAGTTTGCCATATAATAATAAGAAGAAGAAGAAATTGTGGTTACACTCTACCACAAAGCCATTAACCAAAAGTTGAAGTTGATATGTACATAACATAGTATGGTTCGGATCAAATTCTTATATGATACAGACGGTAAAAAATATAAAAGTAAAGTAAAGGGATTGTAGTGGTACAAGGAGAGAGCGTATACTTGCCATAGAATCAAAAATGGAAATGCTTTCAATGTGCAGAGTTTGTTTAGGAGAAGACATTCGACTGCGTTCGATTGTCGAAACTCATCTACAAGAAATGTACGAGTCTTTGGTTTTGATGCCGGTAAGTTATTGCTAAATCATTTCTTATACCGATGGACTGGTAACAAAAGCCGAAATTGTCTGTACAGTGCGTGGTGTTTCTCGTTTCATGTACAATGAGTGAAAATATTTATATGCAAACAATATAAAAAATCATTTAGTGAAATCCAAGTTAATACATGTTTGAGTGAGTTTAACTAATCAGCTACAAATGTGTGATGATTATCAGTCCTCATGCACGCCTCTGTCTGGCGTTTGTCATTGTTACTATTTGCTTTGCTAATATTTTACTCCAAGATAAGTCTTAAGAACTTAGCCTTAGAGACTGAGCATACGGAATGTCAGTACCCTGATTCATTCCGTGGGTGTCGTAAGAGCCGACTAAGGGAGCAAACTACGCAGGTCAAGAGCACTGCAAAGAAAAGGAAAACTTGACACAAACCCTATACCAACCCGTCTTGCCATCGTAGTATAGTAGCACAAAACATTATTACTAAGGAGATTCCTACGTCCAGCAGTGGACTATTAATGGCTGTTGATGTGATGAGATGTGATACTTGGTCATTAACTAAGTGAGTTCAAATCCAAAGGTTTAGGTTCCAAATCAACATGTAGACAGAAAGAATGTAGTAATGTGTAGTCCAAATCAACATGTAGAAATTAAGTGTAGAAAATTCTTTATTATGGTTGGTTGTTTGGCTAATATAGACCTTAATAATTCTGTTTACAGTTGGAAACTAAAGATGGCAAGCCTTTACTGGCTTGCTACATATGTTACGCAAGGCTCGAAAACTGCTATGAGTTGAGGAGGTGCTGTCTCCAGAGTGAGGAGCTGTTGACACTAATGCTGAGCAGCAATGAGGTTGGTTATAGTTTCAAAACTTTATATTGTCTTCTAAAAAAGATAAGGCTCATAAATTCGGTAGCATTTGATACAATTCAACAAATACCTCCATTGATTTGTAAAATGTTTGGACTCAAAAAGATTTTAATTATAGTTTAAAGGAGCAATGTTATGGTACTCCAGAATCGTAACTGAAAGGATTGACTGTAAATATAACTACGGATGCCATACAACTGTTTCAAATATATTTCAGACAGGGGCAAGATCTAAATGAGACACGATAAGACAGACCTTATGTTTTTGTCCAGTCGAGCCCACACACTAGCGTAGTTTATCATTTGTTTTGCTTAATCAGAACTGCAAGCCTACCATGAACTCTTATTGCGATCCAATTGCAGACCTAAACTGAATTGATTTAATTATTCACGTCAAAAATTAAATGCGCATTAAATGTTTCAAGTTACAATATAAACAAATGAAACCAACCTAAACAGAACTGCTATTCTTGTTTCATGCACTGAAATTTGTACCATAACCGCATACTATATTACAAACTGTACCATGTAACGGTGCATTTCGCACCATTACAGAAAATTGAATCATCGACGTGTTTTTAGTTTGTCCGTCGAATTTTATGACGTTTCAGCGAGTGCCGATTGTCGATGAGGTGGACGAGAATAATAGTCGGTGCTGATCGTCTATGGTAATTTATCGATTTAGTTTTTTCTTGTTCTGGCAACATTAGGCAAGATGGCGTCACATTGGTTTTTGTCCGAGTCGGAGTAAGGTTTAGTTTTTGAAAATGTAATTTATTTGTTTTAAACGAGGGCATATTTCATATTTTATTGTTTGGCCAATCTCGTTAAAGACTCAAGTTAATTGTTCGAATTGTTATTTCCATTGAAAAGGTAAGTCTTGTTAAGCCACGTGCTTCATACTTGGCTTATGGAGAATAGTTGTTCTAAATCTTTGTTTATTTGGTTACAGGAATTAATTATAATGCCGCTGCTTTGTTTGTGAAACGTTTTGGGACCCAGGTGAGTAAACTATTGTATCTTGCCAGATTTAGGATTCATCTTTTGAGATAGGCAAATAACCTATAATTTTCTTTTTTACAGATGAATCAGGGTTCTAGTTATACCTTAATTCTTTAATTTATATCTAAATTTTCCATTTATACCTTATTTTCTTATTGGATTGTAATGGCATTGCGTTACATTTGGATTTTGCCTCACTGCCGGCCTGACCCAAGGATTTAGTTTGCTGTGGAGCACCTATAATGGTAGAAAAAGCTGTTTAGCTGCAGTCCATTATCAGGAACCCGGGGAATACTAACCAGCCACTTCCACCACGTGGGAACCGGAGTGAGATTTATTAGCCTTAATTTGCCTTCATTTCATTCGGACTGAGCCAAGGTCATTAGGTATGTTTTTTTTAATTAATTTGTTTGACGTCGTGGCATCGGATACTGCAGGTCCCCAAGGGGTGTTATTTTTATTAAGGGAGTAGGTCGATGCTACAACTACCTTTAGATTCATTTCCTATTAAGTCTTTATGTGACTCTTTAAAACATATTTAATTTTAGTTTGTTTTATTTGTTTATTTGAAACAGATTGCATTAACGACAGTACTAATTTGAGTATAAGAATTACCTATTGTAATTAGAGCCTTAAGATACCATGTACTCTACAGACACTACGGGATAATAAACTGCCACTTGAACTTAACATCTTTGTATTTAATAGCTGCCCCCCGTCCTAGATTAAAAGTCTAGCGCTGACCGAGTTGTCCGAGGCATTTATTGTATTTGTGGTTGGTGGTCTGTGTTCATTTAAGGTGGAGGACCTGGCGCCCGAGTTTATTTGATTTGTTAGTATTTTTGGTGCCTCCAGTTAGTTTGTTTGTTTGTTTATAACACAGAGTACACCACATAATTTTTTTTTTAATTTTTTTATATTACAACCACAAGCTCACTAAATGTCCATTCATCTGTCAAAATAATCGGCTCAACTGCGATCCAATAAAAGTTGCTATTTATTAACCTAAACTGAATTGTTAAAATTCAGTTTTAAGTAAAATTTCGTATTACCTTCTGGTGATTTCGTATTATTAATTTTGATGTAAAAGAATGTGATAAAACGCGCTTTGTTTTAATACGATCTTGGTTATTGGATGAATGGATGGAGTGGTTTTGGATAACGATGATAATTCTTCAAGAAAAAAGTCATGATTTGATTTAAGGGAAGATACGAATCCTTTTATTGCCTTCAAAGATTAAGAATTTTTAAAAAGATACCTGCTTTCTAAGCAGTTAGTGTTAGATCTGTGTGAGGAACTAAGGCCAATGTTTAGAAAACCTGTCAGGTCTACGGACCTTTTTGTGGGAAAAAGGTAAGTTAAAACTGTGCTTTAAAATATAGTTATACGGACCATGTAATTAAAAAAGGTAACTGAACATAACAAAGCATATTACACACCGACCCCAAACTAGGCAAAGGCCTGTGTTATGGTAATCAGACTGCTGATAAATATACTTATATAATTTTTAAATAAACACATACATAGTATAGGAAAATTAACACCCAGATACAGAACAAATGCTTATCACACAATTATTTGTCTTGGGTACAACTTGGGTACTTTGAATCAATAAACCCGCCATAAATATACAAGTAATCTCAAAGTACAAAAACAATATAGTATGTACCCAACAACTTTCAGTTTATTTCAATTTAATTGTAATGTAACTCAATAATTTCCTTACAATTTATGTTGTTTAATACTTTAAGGTTTACATGCTAAATTTCATGTTATTTGTAAGACTTACTTAAATTTGTACCCTCCATATTTCTATCAAATGAGTTAAAATACGTTATTGTTTTAGATATTAACTGCCCTTTCATTTTATGGTTACTGGGTCCTATCAAAGACCAATTGGAAAGACTGACTGCACGGATGGCGTAGTAGTTTAAGCGGTCGCCACGCCGCTTCCTACTACGCCGAATGTTGTGGGTTCAAACCCCACATGGGATGACACTTTGTGTGATCCACAAATTGTTGTTCTGAGTCTGGGTGTTCTTTGTGTCCGTTTCATATATGTTTGTAAAGTCCCCCGCAACACAGGATATATTCCTAATGTTGTCTTATTAAAAAAATAATAATAATTGGAGACATCAGTACACATAGGGAGTGATAGCACTCCCTAAATGTTCAATTGGTAATTAGTAATACACAATTAATAATAATAATAATAATATTTTATTTCTTATCTCACACAGAAAATCATATCAATAAACTAGTAACAAAGTTACAGATTACTTTACAACAAGAAAATGCTAATCTGTGTGAGAGACTGGTATCCGTACTAGGTAAAAACCTGTATTACAGATGACCAGCCTCACCTGGCTCTAGACAAGTAGATGCAGCAAGTGAGATATTTTGTACAAAGTGATTATACATGTGAGATGAAATAAATGAATGAATGAATGAATGAATGTGTATTCTCTAACCTGTAATATGACTAAAGATATCGGTGTATGGGTGTGTGTAAGAAGATATATATATATGAATGTAAGTGTAAATATGTGCATGTTTTATGCTGCATGTGTAGGTGATTGTGTGTTGTGTGTGTGTGTATACATATGAGAGTGCAAGTGTCTCAGTGTATAGTGCGTGTGTGAGTTTGTGTGTGTTGTAACGGTGCATTTCGCACCATTACAGAAAATTTATTTATCGTTTTTGGTTTGACGGTCGAATTTTAGGACGTTTTAGTGAGCTCCGATTGACGGTGTCAAGGACGGGAATAGGGGTCGGTGCTGATCGTCTATGGTAATGTATCGATTTAGTTTTCTCGTTCTGGCAACATTTTTCTGACGCGTTATAGTGAAGAGCGGAGTTTTGGCTATGGCAAGATGGCCGTCACTTTGGTCCTCGGCCCGTGTGAAATTAGTTACGCGGGGCGATATATTTTTTTATATTAGTAATCACTATTTGTTTGCTGTAAACGAGGGCATAATTCATCTTTTAATGTTTGGCCAGTCTCGTTAATGACACGAGTTATTTGCTGGAATTGTTATTTTCATTGTAAAGGTGAGTTTTGTTAAGCCGCATGGTTCATGCTTGGCTTATGGAGATTAGTTGTTTTAAATCTTTGTTTATTTGGTTACAGGAATTAATCATAATGCCGCTGCTTTGTTTGTGAAACGTTTTGGAACCCTGGTGAGTAAATTATTGTATCTTACCAGATTTAGGATTCATCTTTTGAGATAGGCAAATAACCTATAATTTTCGTTGTTTCAGATGAAACAGGGTTCTTTTTATACCTTATTTTCTTTTTATACCTTATTTTCTTTTCTTATCTTATTTTCTTTTCTTATCTTATTTTCTTACCTTACTTCAGATCTTTGTTTACCCTTTAGTTTAATTCTCTTATTAGATTGTAATGTCCTTACGTTACAATTGGTTTATACCTCACTACCGGCCCGATGCAAGGATTTAGTTGGCTGCGGAGCGTCCCTATAATGGTAGAAAAAGCTGCTTAGCTGCAGTCCATTATCAGGAACCTTGGAATACTTACCCCGCCACTACAACCACGTGGGAGCACGAGTGAGGTTTATAAGAATTAAGTTTACTCTAATTTCATACGGACAGAGCCAAAGTCATTAGGTATGTTCTTTATTATAATAATTTTGTTGGCGTTGTTAAACTACCCTTAGATTCATTTCCTATTTATTAAGTCTTTATGTGACTCTTCAAAACATATTAAATTTTAGTTTGTTTTAACCAGTTAAACAGATTGCATTAATGACAGTACTAATTTGAGTATAAGAATTACATTTGTAACTATAGACCTATAAGTTACCATGTACCCTACAGACACTACGGGATAATAAACTGCCACTTAAACTTATAACATCTTTGCATTTAATAGCTGCCCCCCGTCCTAGATTAAAAGTCTAGCGCTGACCGAGCTGTTCGAGGCATTCATTGTATTTGTGTAGTTGTCTGTGTTCATTTAAGGTTAAGGCACCTGGCGCCCGAGATTATTAGTTTTGTTAGGATTTGTGGTGCCACCAGTTAGTTTATTCGTTTATTTGGAACACAGATAACATTAACATTACACAATTAACATTCAATAAAAAAAAAATTAATATTACAGTGTGTGTGTGTGTGTGTGTGTGTGTGTGTTTGCGTTCGTGTGACACGTGTGTGTGTGTGTGTGTGTGTGTGTATATGTGTGAGCAAACCCTATGACAGAGTTAGTTCCCAAGTTCATCTTGGGATCAGAAACAGCTGATAAACCACCAAATCCAGTAGCAACGGTAAATACTGGATGAATGAGACGAATGAAATATATCATATAGGAACAAACAGCAAGCTTTCAGTTTCCTCATAGTTAAGAGACTTCAGCCAATTAGAGATGGTATGTTTGCATTGGTACTTAGTGAAAGAATAGATATGCATTATTATAATTATGTGGAACTAAGTTAAGTATATACCTACTTTAAATTTTAGCAATCTGTGCAACTTTCTTTTAGATTTGTGATGCAGATATGCAAATTACCAGTGTGGATACTAGCTATGGGGGTGCCACACATGATTCTTTCATATGGAATGTGCACCCATTCAAAGAACTCTTCACATCACACATCACATCACATCAACAGCCTTTACTTGTCCACTGCTGGACATAGGCCTCTCCTCTCTAAAGAACACTCAAAAAATCTTAATGAATATACATAGTTGTTAGGGAAGGTTACAATAAATTCTGAAATAGAATTATATAGCTTTAGAAAAGACTTACAAGACATTATCGTTCCTAATTTATTTCAAGCTAACTAAACTACTTATTTGTTTATTTTTTGGTCATTGGTGGTAAATATAAACATCAAAAATAATCTAGAATAATTAATTTTAACGCTGAAACAAAGGAGCTTGACAAAAAATCCATTTACCTAATTATTATAAAAGTAACCAGTTGAACAATATAATAAATAAAATTCTCATGTCAAGGTGTGCGTGGTTGAACTCCTCCGAAACGGTTCGACCGATTTTCGTGAAATTTTGTGGAGCATATCGGGTAGGTCTGAGAATCGGCCAACAACTATTTTTCTTAACCATGTTTTTTTTTTGAAAAAGATATTGAAATAATAATAAATGGCAAAACAACGTTTGTCGGGTCGACTATACATATATATAAAACACCATATACATATAAATAATTAATTTTTATTTTATTTATTAGCGACAAAAAACAGTTATACTCGTACAATGCAGTCTTTACAATTGATTTAGCATAACCCACACTATTGTCCACGAGTTTATAGATGAAGTAGAAAAGGTAACGGACGCGCACTATACACAATCGGTGAATATGTAATAATATAAGATAGGTAGGTAGTTAACTGAAAATGTTATCATAGATCAGCAAGAATTTCAGTGGCTATTTTTTAAAATACAATTGAAAGGATTATCGGGATTCTCAAAGGCCGTTTTCGTTGCCTTCTCGTGCACAGAGTTCTACACTACAAACCGGACGTAGCTGCATCTATCGTTAATGCTTGTGTTATTTTACATAACATTTGTAATGGATCAAATGTTCTTGTGCCTGAATTGAGTAATGAAGAAATGCTTAGAGAAGCTTAGATGCATATGCAGTGGATCCTGATGCTGGAACTGTCCATACACATTATGAGTACCAGGAGTAGCCTTATTCGCTGCCTGTGGGGCACATATCCAATACATTAATTTTTTAAATGCCTGTAAACGTTTTTATATTTAATTGTTAGTAAATTATATTAAAGTACCTTTTATCAATATCCTCCATAACTCCATCCTCTTCTATTTGAGTTTGCCGCGGTGATTTAGTTATCAAAATACGGCGTGCGGGCCCCGCACTAAGCGTTGGCTCTCGCCTTAATCGCCGGCCGCCTGTGATTTAGTTATCAAAATACGGCGTGCGGTCCCCGCACTAAGCGTTGGCTGTCGCCTTAATCGCCGGCCACGTGGTTCTGTAGCTGGTGTGGGTTGAGCTAGTGCTGGCGTTGGAGAAAGGCGAGGAATGCTTGGATCTGTAGTAGTGCGTAGTTCATTGGTGGGCTTGTTAGGGTTGCACTTTGTGGTTGAGACGAAGATATAGGCTACCGGCGACTTGCGAATATACTACAAAGTCGCTCGTCTCGCCTTTGTAGTATGGATGTGGTCTGAGCGTGCGAAGGGATTAGGGGGGAATTAAGTGCAGATGGAATAGATGTTGGAGAGGAGATGCAGGCATTGGAGATGTTGTCGGTGTTGGGACATCAGTCTCGATGATGGCTCAGTTCGAACTGCACTGTGTTCGGATGGGAAAACCATATAACCGTATAACCATACTGGTGATTGTGTTTGTACATACGGGTATTTCGGTTTGTATTTACGACAACGACTAGCCAAGTATCGACTAGTAAGGATGATTGACTATATAAACGGTACAAATTTCAAAATCATCCATCATATATTACTAGGGGTACAGGATCTGCCGTACTCCTTTTCTCATATTGTTATAGGAATTGCTGAATTGTCCTGTACCAAATATTAATGGGCTTGAAGCAATAACAACAACATATGTAGTTTTCAATTTGTTAATAATTTATCTTGCCAACAGTCCGACCAAGTGAAACTGCAAGGAATAAACAGCAAGAAGAGACTCACCATGCACAATGTCGTACACTTGAGCATAGGACATGAACTGGAGATGAATGCAGACAATGTTGGTGTGGAGGCTCTGAAGTGTGAAGTAAAACTTGAACCAAATGATTGTGAAGGTAATATTTAACATTTAATTATTTGGTCTCTTTACGTGACATAAACATGACGTGGTTCAAAGGTATTTGCTAGTGAGTTGCCGCGTATCTGTATCCGTATCATACATGACTGTATCATGGTGACTGTACATTTTCCGTCACTTCCTCTTAGCAAAGGGTTGTCGTGTTAGATATGGTGACAAAAATGTTAGAAATAATTTAAATATAATAATGCACAACCTAACTTGCCAAATAAATGGACCCTATTGTAATAAATTACACCTAATCGACACTAACAAGCTTGTTAGTAATAATATTTCATTGACAAAAGGTAGACATTACCTTTCTAATTATTAATATTATTATCATATTATTTTTCCATTACAGCCAAGAACTTGGCTAAAACTATTGCTTCTATTGAGTAAATTGACATTACCCATAGCGACTTTGCCAATCCGTTGGCAGATATTTCTTTAGACGTTTATAAAAATTTAAATGACATATCTAATAAGTTGCATAATAATGAGATTGACATTTCAAATAATTTAAATTTACTGATAAGACTATAGAGGCTACCTCTTGCACTATTAATTTGAACACTAATAGAAAGTTCAATCGCAGTAAATTTATTAAAAATAATAAGATAAATAATATAAATTTGGCGCATCTAAACATTAGAGGAATGATGGGCAAAGACTTGGAGGTGGAACTGTTCATGAACTGCAATGCAATTGATATTTTTTGTATTACTGAACACTGGCTAAAAGGGGATCAGTTTATGTTCAATTTTGACCACCACCAGGTAGGCAGCTCGTTCAGCAGAAGTACAGCAATACATGGTGGCACTATGATACTCATTAATAAGAAACTTAAGTTTAAAGAGCGCCCTGACATTGTTAGTTTATCAGTTGAGCAAACTACAGAAATAGCCTGTTTAGAACTAAAAGGTTTCATAGTATAATAGTATGTGTATACAGACCTCCTTCAGCTATGTATGATTGTTTTGAACGTGTTATGGATGAAGTATTAGTTAAAGTAACAAGATCAAAAAAGAAGGTTATCATCTGTGGTGACTTCAATATTAACCTTTTGGAAAATTCAAGTATAGTAACCAAGTTCAAGGCACTTTTTTAATCATACAATCTGAAGAAATTGTTCTTGGAACCTACACAAATCACTGCCACAACTGCAATTCACAGATAGATACAATGGCATTATTAAATATACCACAACATTGTTTTTGATGTGTGCCAGTATGTCCGTTGTTAAGGACTAAATGGTAAAAAGACAATGAAGAGAAAACAAGATTAAGAAAAAAAAATCGAATAAAAGAGAAAATGAAGTGAAACATAAAAATTAAAAAAAAATAGATACGAGTATACAGCGCGCCCTTCCCCCCGCACGACGCCGCCGGCCGTTGTATTGTTTATAGAATAAACCAGTTCATAGCGAACCGGCAATCGTATTCCTTGTGTCGATGCCCTTGCCCTTGTGTCGATATCTAACACAAACCTTGCTCATCGTTTATTACTTCCACATTTTCGTCATCGATATCCAAATAGGTCAACGACTTATTTGTAAGTTCTATATCTCCTTCGACCCTTTTTTTTGTACAGAATACCGCACACAGCTAACTGTATATCGTGTGCAAACCAAAGCTTGACGCTTGCACCGTCAGTAGTCATGCCGATAATATCGGTTTTAAAGTCAAGACCAAAACTCGCCAAGCGATTTAACCAATTCAATACAATGCTCAGCAGTACATGAACCATGTATTCGAATCAGACCAAGTTTCTTTGTGATGAACATTTACGTTCAAATATCGGCGGTTTTTTTGAGATTTCCACTCGTCGAAGCCAAGCAAAAATCTTTGTGATTGTTTCTTGAGATGTGAAAATTCGATAATCATGTAATTTTTAACTGTATTTGAAACATTTGTAACTGTGGATCTGTTTGTATTAGGAAAGTTTCGAAGTTCAAAACCACTCTTTAATAACTAAACGAAACTATTTTTTGCATTGAATTTTCGTTATGGCTATTTAAGCCATCGATAGTTTTTTTACTTTTCTTCTTGGGAAGTTCTTCTTCCTCAACAATATTTTGTGATGATGTCGACGGTGAGGGTGCTCTAGATAATACCTCCGTGTTTAGTTGAGATGATTTACCTATTATTAAACAGTGTTTAGTTTTCAAGTGGGTTTTTAGGCCAGTGGTAGAACGTTGGCTAATTAAAAAAAAAATAGAACATTAGAAGATATTTTGCTTTCCCTCCATCTTCAGACTTTTTGAAATAATGCCTCAAGTTTTTTTCATTTTTCTCACCAACAGCCTTCCGGTTTTGAAAGAAACATCCTTTAATATTGCCAGTAAAGCAATAATTTCTGACTTTGTAAATAACTAGTGGCTAGTACAAACGTTTGGCAATTAAATTAAAAAAAAACATATTCAAATCAGTTAACGAAAATCTATCAAATTTATAATAACATCAGGATTTACATCGTACAAATGGCAGTCCTGCGTATAATAAAGACAATAACATATAATATTGGACAAGGACGATATCTTCCTTGGGGTTATAATAATAGCTAATTCGACGACAAGTGAACAAACATTATACTAACCTTGCGGATCGCCTACATTTTACGTGGTTTTGTTTTTGTCACTAAAACAAAACCACGTTGACGAGTCAAATCACAACTGACTGACATGTCGCGTCGTGATGGCGCAAATCAGACTGCGCGAGTGTGCGTGCAATTCAGACGCAAAACAAAAGATTGAACGTCAACGTCGCTCGTAAAACGCGTTGCTGAGTAGATTAAAGGCGGCAATTTGGATAAATTTGCACCGGCTGATGCAAGGCCTAAAATTATGCAGGATCCCGCTGGATCGTGCGATCCCACTTGCTGGATTGCAATCCCTATTTTAGCAAAATGCGTTTGTTTTTTGAGTCCCTGCTCGCCCAGAAAGTGAGAGGTTTCCCTTCAGTGAGCTAAGCACAGCAAGTGCAAAAATTGCTAAGCACCAATTCTAGTAACAGCCTCAGAGAAGAGCCTCAGCATGGCTCTTCCATGGCTTCAGCAAATAAAGAGGAGCCGTACAAACCTAATTGCACTTGTTCATAGATACCGACGAGGATGCTCTAGAAGACAACAGCGTCTCTGACATCATACAATCTGCAGACTCAGACGATGGTCCTCTAATGATTGTGAAGAAAGAACAGTCAAGTAAGTATACTCTGTATTTCTCCTATAAATAAACAACTCTTTCACTAAGAGCGGACACGAAACACCCAGACTTGAGACAACTATTTGTGGGCCCTAGCACGGGTTTTCGCTATTATCGATTATGGTGATGCGTGCTCTCCCGACCTAATCGTCCTCCCCGTCTCAATAATTGCATTCCAGACTGTTCTTCGCTTACATTAGTAAACGAAGAACAGTCCGGAGACTGGACAAGTATGTATATTGTGTGTTTTTTTAAAGACAACGCTCGCACTAGGTGTATATCCCGTATATCTCTCAAGGGACTTTATAAACATAACATTTAACTTTAACTTTACAAACATACACAAAGAACACCCAGGCGCAGAACAACAACCCGCCTGAGTGCCACCACTGCGATGGCCAGACCGTGGACACGGCTCTCCACACGCTGGCAGAGTGCCCGGCGTGGGTTGAGCAGAAGTGAGACCTCGTGGCGGCCATCGGAGTGGGAGTTCTCTCGCTCGATAGCCTGATTGCGGCTATTGTGCGGAGCGAGAGTGCGTGGAACTCTGCCGTCTCCTTCAGCGAGCAAGTTATGCTCGAGACGGCGGAGCGGGACCGGGAGAGGTTTAGGACTCTCCCGGCCCGCCAGGCCCGGGAACGGGCCAGGTACCGCAGGCGACTCAGGCGCCGGAGGTCGCAGAACGACCTCCGTCCTCCATAAGCGCAGGCCTGGGGGTGACAGGTGAGGCCATCTGTCACCCTAGCAGAAGCAGGCCGGGGTAGCGGCGAGCGCTTTGCGAAGCGCGCTCGCCTGTAGGGAGCACAGGGAACATGGGGTTCCCACACGGGGGGGGTCGTCTACCTGTTGCTGTAGATGGCCCGAGGTATGTCGGGGCAACAGGGACTTCCTTTCTAGGGTATACTTGGTTCCCCGGCTAATAGTACCCGAGACGGCGTGCGGTTTTAAGCACGGAAAAAAAAAAAAAAAAAGGCCCAGAACAACAATTTATGGTTCACACCACTGCTTAATTTATACCAAAAATAACTACTATTTAAAAAAAGTTGACCGGACTTCCAACACCACGGCCAACGGGTACCAAATAAAAAGTGAAAAATAAACCTAAGTGAACCTAAACAAGACTAACTAACTAAATGTGATACCCAATGCAATAGCTATCATTATAAATGCTATAGATACCTTCCGGCCTGTTGGCCTTCTTCTATTTAGAACTCGGTAATAAGTTTATGTACAAAATATTTGTCTTTTCGGTTTTTTATATTGTACTTATAGTTTTTGATTCCAGAGTTTACAAGCTTAGAAATAATCTAAATACTATTTTTATCTTTTATCCAGGTGATCTAAACTTGAAGAGATTTAAAAAAGCTGTACAGAGGAATCCAGAAGATTTAACCTCTAGAAACTTGGAAAACCATGAACTCATACATGACACATTACAAGAAGTTAATAAAGCCACTGCTGTACACAAAATGACAGCAAAAAGCACAAATGCAGTGACATTCACTCTCGCCGATGACAATAAACAGAGACCTACAAGTGTACCGCCCAGCGAACGTGTACAATATACGTGCGACACGTGTCAGCAATGTTACAGTTCTAAGTGTGAGTTAGAGAGACACATTTGCCTAAGCTCTGATGTGTGGAAGAAAGATATCTCACGAGGGTACAGTACAAGTACTGATACACACACCGCTCAAAGACTACATCAGTGTACTGTGTGTAACATTAGTTTCTCATCAAAGGGTTTTTTAAATTATCATATGCGTAGTAAACACACAAGCGAGAAAACATATTGTGATATATGTAAACGCAAATTCGTATCAAAGGGTTTGTTTACCATACATATGCGTAAACACACTATTAAGAAACCATATCAATGTGACAAATGTATGAGACGATTTTTATATCGGGATAATTTAATATCTCATATGCGTACACACACTGGTGAGAAGCCATATCAATGTGACATCTGTAAAAATAAATACATGGCAAAGAATGGTTTAATTGACCATATGCTGTACGCACACTGGTCAGAAACCATATCATTGTAATATGTGTGAGAAACAATTCTCACGATCAGATGTTTGCAGGCGCCATATGCGTATACACACCGGTGAGAAACCGTTTCATTGTATTATATGTAAAAAACAATTCTCAGACAAGCATAAAGTAAGTAATCACATGAGTACGCACACTGGTGAGAAACCATTTCAGTGTGATATGTGTAAGATTTTTTTCTCATGTAAGGGTAATTTAGGGAAACACATGCGGACACACACACGCAAGAAACATGTTTGAGGACGAAATGAAAGTCGGGAGCGAGATATGTTATTCGTTTTATTTCTTCAAAATATAAGAAAGACAATGATTTATTGTAATGAGATGTACTAGTTTTATTTGTAAGCATTACAGTTCCCGACCCGTTTATGGAACTATAAAGGCAAACAATTTCTTTCACTCTTATTAACACACACCTTTCAGTTTTATTCTTTTGTTCCTAATAACTCGTATGATTATCCGTATACATACCGTCATCCGTCACGGATTAAGAATACGAAATGTCCCTACCCCAATTCATCCCGTGGGTGTCGTAAGAGTCGACTAAGGGCGCAAAACAACGCAGGACACCAGCACTGCAAAAAGAAGGAAAACTTAACACAAACCCTATGCCGACCCGTCTGGTTAGCGTGGTATAGTAGGCCAAAACCTCCTTTAGGAGAGGGCTATGTCCAGCAGTGGACTATTGAAGGCTGTTGATGTGATACATAAAAAAACATTAAGTGAATATGGCAGTTGTGAGAGAATTGTGGAGCTTAATTTTATATCAGTAAATACTCTTTTACCGGATTTTTTTATATACTTAGGATTTCTCATAAAAAGCCATTCTTAGTAAACTTACTTTTATATGGGACTATCTGTGTTCTGCCACGATCCGCTGTGACACATTGTGGTTGCATTAACGAGAACTATTGATAAAAACCATCCAGAATTTCTAAGGGAGTGCAAAGGTTGCGTCACGTCTAGAGCCCCAAGAGGAGCGATGAGCTATAAAGTCAGACTGACCAAGCGGGTCAACGACGTCTGCCCGGTCGTCTCGAAATATAGTAACATTTTGATGCGTTGTATTTATTTATTAATCTAACTTAAAGCACTTTAACTTTAAAACCCATTTGATTAAATTAGAACGTGCACAAAGAGCAGTCCTCAAAGTTGCACATTGCCTTCCTTTTTTTCATTCAACAAACGAACTCTACGCAAAATGCAAGGTACTAACGGTCCGTCAACTCTTCGTCCTCAACACTATACTGCGCAAACACTCAGAGATAATCTATCAACCTACTTTACAGTCTCACAAACGAATTAAAACTAAAGTTTGCCCTAAAATATTATGTAAAAGTAGCCTTTCCCAACGCAGCTACAGTTTCCTAGGTAATTATTTATATAACAAACTCAATTCTGTCCTTAATTTATATCCTTTAACCAGGGTTAAATGTAAGCAAGTACTTACTTCACATCTTTTAGAATACAACTACGAATCTACTGAAAAATTACTAACTATCGCAAAATAAAACCTAAGCTCTTAAAGCAATATACGCTCACACACATACACACACACATACACGAACATACACACATACACAAATATACACACACGGGCGCACACACGAAAGCGCATACTCATAAAAATAAAACTAATGACTAAATGTTTTAACTGGCAAGATGTTTTATGTGTATTTTTTATTTTTGTCTTTTTTTTTTAATTATATTTTTTTAATTTTTCTTTTGCCAATAACTAGACATAAGCATTGACGACCGGATGGCGTAGTGGTTTGTGTAACGGACTGCTATTCCAAAGATCGCGGGTTCGATTCCCGCTCAAGTCAAACATTTGTGTGCATGAACATTTGATGTTTGATTTGGTCTGGGTGTTTCTATGTATAATATGTATGTATTTACAAAAAAAAAAAGTATATATGTATTTATATCAGTTGTCTAGTACCCATAGTACAAGCTCTGCTTAGTTTGGGACTAGATGGCGTTGTGTGTATGTGGTAGAATATTATTATGATACAAACTTTGTACTATGGGGGGCCTGGCAATCTGTGTGACAGGGTTCCCTAGTGCAGATGCCAGTCTCCCACAATGGTCTTGAGCAATTACTGTAATAAGCTAGTATTAAGTAATCTTTGTGGAAGAGAAAATAAACTTTATCTTATCTTATCTTATCTTATCTTACCTATTTTAATAAATCTATTTTAATATTCTTAATATATTTTAACTTGTACATCGGCGGACTTAATGCCCAGAGCTTCCTCTTCCAGTCAACCTTTAGGTGGTGTGGAAATCTTGCAAGGTATGTGCACAGAGGTAACGTCTTAATATATTAAGTAATGAATGACATATATGTAACGGTTCGCTACATACACAAACTTACACATACTCATATACAGCACAACACGTCACAAATACACACATATGCAATCATATATATACATATATATATTTTATTTTATTTATATAGATACATAGACATATTATATTCGCACTCTATGAAGACCGGAATATGAGGTATACTATCGATTAGATAGTTCTGCCATTTCGTTAAGAAGGAGATCATGTACCTTCTTTTTGAAAATAAAACTGTTTGTGGCCATCCTGACTTCGAGCGGGAGCGCATTCCAGAATAGTACTGCTTGAACAAAGAACGAAGAGCTCACGAAGTCGGAGTTATGTAAGGGACATAAGAGAAGCAGATTATTAACTGAGCGAAGATTGCTGTCGTGGTTAGTGGACAAACAACGGAAGTAGGGAGTAAGGTAAGTAGGTGAGGAAGGTGAGTTGAGAAATGAAAATAGAGAGGTAAGTGCACGCTGTTTCCGGCGCAAGCGAATAGGTAACCAGTTTAGTTGAGAACGCAAAGCAAACACATGGTCATGCTTCCGAAGATTGAAAATGTATCGAATGCAGTTATTGAGAAGACGGTCTAGCTTATTAAGAAGATCTGCATTCAGGTCGAAATAACACACATCACCATAGTCAATTATTGGGCTTATTAAGGACTGCATGAGTGTGGTTTTAGTCTTAGAAGGAAGGAAATTCTCGAGACGATATAATGTTCGCAAATTGCCAGTAATTTTCTGACTCACGCTAGTAACTTGAGCTCGCCAATCGAGGGCTGAGTCGATAAGTAAGCCCAGGTCTTTGACTGCAGGGCTGAATGGAATAATTAAACCATTGAAGACGATGGGTGAGATTGAGGCAGTATCCAATCGCCTGACATTTGGTTGGATTGACCAACAGTCAAAATCTCATCGAAGAGGATTTTATGACCTCAAGGTCCCTGTGGACCTCGTCAATAGCCTGCGTTATGTCCTCTTTCCTTGCCTGTGAGTACAGCTGTAGATCATCAGCATACAGCTGATACGCACACTGAAGATGTTGAGTTATGAGGTTAATAAATATTGAGAATAAGAGAGGAGATAAAATTCCGCCTTAAAACTCTCCCCGTACACGCAATCTTCTTCAGATCATTCTAGCAACCTAATTTATAAATAACAACATCCCATTGTTGTTTACCAATTCCAAAAGTACCAAGAAATTTCCAGATACTGGACGAAGAAGAAGACTGTTAAAGAATATGTCGGCGTTTAGCGTTGCGTATCACCTGGTTGCACCGATTCCTTGCAGCCTTATAAAGGTTCCATTTATCTTCGCAGCGATCTCACTTGAAACGAAGGAAGGACTGGTCCTTTCGTCACACAGCAGTTCGGACCTCCTTCGTCATTCAAGGAGCCGGGGTACGTTTTAATTTTACTCTCCTAATAGGAGCGTGGACGTCATATTTTTCTACGGTGTTATTAAAAATACAGATTTTGTTGTCCACGTCAGTAACAGCTGCCACATCCTCCCAATTGATCTTAGCAGCATCCTCGTGTAATTTGTCATTATCAATGCGACGGCAACTGCGAATCTGAAGAAGTTTAGGAGGTAGTTTGGGAGGTTTCAGGATATAGGAAAAGAAGATCACGGGAAAACCCAAGGAGGAGCAAGGAGTTGTCCGTGGGAAGAGACGAGGTGTGGGGCAGAAATGAGCATTAGATCTAGCCAGGTGTCCTGGTAGTCTAAATTAGGTTGCTTGAATGATCAGAAGGAGATTGCGTGTACAAGGAGAGTTTAGGGCTAGGAGGTCAGTGTTGAAATGGCCCATGATGATGTGATGCGAGTGTTCCGACCCTAAAGATTCAAGAACTGTTTCCAGACTGGAGAAGTAGTTAACAGTTGGGGGGGCAGTAGACTACACCTAGAATTACGTTGACACCCTTGACACAAACCTCGAGGAAAAGGTATTCCGCGTAGGTGGGTAGATTGAAGGAGGAAGAGGCGAGAATTTTGAAAGCTAAGAAACTACGAAGGTAGATAGGGACGCCACCACCTCTTTCATCTAAACGGTCATTGCGGATAAGTATAAAGCCAGAGAGAGGATATGAGGTGGAGGGTAGGTGGGGTTTGAGCCAAGTCTCCGAAATCAGGATGGCATGAACGGTGTGCGTTGCCCCAGCGGAAAAAGTTCTAATTTCATTGTTTGAGTTTAACAGATATTTAGTGTATGACGTCGTGTAATTTTGCATGGTAAGTAAAAATTTGTGCTTTTTTGCGGAGTTATTCACGAAAAACTGAATAGAAAAAGTGCCGTTAGTACAACGTTGTCCCAGCGGCACTTTTTTCTCCTGTGGACTTAGAAGAAAAAAATGGTATCAAAAATTAATGTATGACGTGAGGTAATGCAGAAACAGTTTTTTGTAAATAACTCCTCAATGGTTATATGCACAATTATTTACTTAAGGTACACGACGTCATACACTAAATACCTGTTAAACTCAAATAATGAAATTCGACCTTTTTCCGCTGGGGCAACGCATACGTTTTTGCAACATTTGTTTCATGTCGAATTCTGGTATTCCCAACTACCTACTGATATACCTAGATACTTGTAGGTTTCGGTGGCAGACAGAGATCTGTGCTTAGAGGATTCAAAGCCAGACAAACCTACAAGGGACTCAGACTATCACCTTGAAATATACCCCGCTTGATCTTTATTAGTACATCGTTTACCACAGTCTGCCGACATCCTGGATAGCGAAGTACTGTTCTCCATTGCCCTATACATGACTCCAAGAAAGTGCACAAAATTTTATCAATTTTATACAACTCTAGCACCTTCAAAGGCCACATATGTGGCACCGAGTCATAAGCCTTATATCTATTCAACATGTCTTATATGTCTATGATAAGGAGCTCTTTAGTGCCACGGGTTCCACTTCTACATCCATTCTGAGAAACTGACAATGGAATTATTATTACATTGGAATCACCACATATTACAACTTTCTTTTTACCAGAACAACGCGTCTTAAAAGTGAATTTAGTGTGAGAAATGAATGAAAATGGTGTTCATTTTATCATCAGGGACGCCAGCACTCTGTTCGTGTTAACGATCTCCTCAGACTGGTGCGATATCCACTGGTGTCCCTCAAGGCGCTATATTTTCTCATGTTTTTTAATATCTTATCTATTGAACTTCAAAGTGCGCATGATCTGTATGCTGACGAAATAATAAAACATACATAGCTAATAAAAGCGTGTTAAAAAGAAAATAAACATGGCTCATTGTGATTTGTTTTGTTTAGTGTTATTGTTTGTTCCCCAGTAGGACCGGTCTCGGTAGGCGTGAAATGTCGTGCGGTGTTCCACAGGGGTCGGTGTTAGGGCCACTCTTGTGGAACACCGGCTACGACTGGGTGCTTCGTGGTGCCTTCTTGGATGGTGTCGCCGTCGCGTGCTACGCGGACGACACGCTCGTGACGGTGCGTGGCAAGACGCACCACGAGGCAACCCTGAGGGCCACGGCCGGGGTTGTCCAAGTCGTTGAGCGAATCCGGCGGCTGGGTCTCGAGGTGGCTCTGCACAAGTCCGAGGCCCTGTTCTTCCACGGGCTTCGGAGGAAGCCACCTGAGGGATCTAGTCTCACGGTAGGGGCAGTCGCATCGGCATCGAGCCCTCGATCAGGTATCTGGGGCTCATACACGATGGCCGATGGGACTTCGGATATCATTTCCGAGGTCTGGTCCCCAAGTTGGTTGGGGCAGCGCGTACGTTGGCGCTTCTGCTGCCCAACATGAAGGGACCCGATGACTCCTGCAGGAGACTCTACTCGGGGGTTGTGCGGTCCATGGTCCTTTACGGATGCCCAGTATGGGCCCTGGAGGCCAGCAACGTCGTGATACTGCGATGACCGAAGCGAGTGCTGGCCATCAGGCTCATAAGGGGGTACCGCACGATTTCCTTTGAGGCGGCGAGTCTCCTGGCCGGAACTCCCCCGTGGGACCTGGAGGCGAGAGCCCTTGCGGCTCTATATCAGTAGCGCAAGGAGGCGCGGGAGTTGAGTCGGTGTCCCGAGATTCGAGAAATCGATGACTGGAAATCCCAACTCCTCCAGGTCAACATAGGGGAGTGGAGGGAACGACTCGGGCAACCGAGCGCCGGGCACGCCGATAGTTGATTTTTGACATACCAGAGTCTAGCAGGTGTGTCCCCATTTAGTGCTTTTGTAGGTGACCTATTTATTGTATATGCTGCGCATCTCATGGCCTCTCCCCATAAATATTTTGGTAGATTTGTTTCTAACAACATAGCTCTTATTCATTTATTATTAGATTCATTCTTTCACATATCGAATTTTGTTGTGGAGTATATGCACAAGTAGTTTCCTGTTTTATACCATAGTCTTCATAGAATCTTTTTAACTCTTCATTTACAAATTCCTTGCCTCTATCCGTTCTTATTCTTTTCACATGAGTTCCATTATTTTTCATTCTTTTAATGTATTTTATAACAAACCTTTTGCTTCATCTTTTGACTTTAACAGATAAACTTCCATGAAATGTGAGTAGTCATCGATTATTGTCAAGTAATATCTTTCTTCATCTTTGTTTGTAGGTGTGACTGGTCCTCCAATATCACAGTAGACCAATTCTCCAATTTTCTTTGTTCTTGGTTTTGGGGTGAAGCAAATGAGCAACGAGCTCCTTTAGCTTCCATGCATATTGAGCAACGTTCTTTAGATAACGGCAATCCGAGTATCTTCATACCTCCGTAGTTAAGGTGTCCCATTCTTCTATGCCATAAATTAGAGTTTGTCTTTTCAGTTAGTAATGCACTTTTATCATTCAAATTTAGTGTTATAGTATATAGTTTTCCATTATTTTTACCTTCAACTCTTACGCCCGGACCACTTATCAATGTTTTTGTATAAAATTGAACTTTCAATCCTTTTTCATTCAATTTCATCACAGACAACAGATTGTGTGACAACTGTTTCATTATGAGGCAGTCTTTGATAGTAATTTTAATTCCTTCATTTGATGTAAAAATCAGTTTTCCTTTTCTATTAGCCGATATTAAGTTTCCATTAGCAACTTGAATTTTTATTTCTGGAATTTCTTCTATGTTTACTGGTTTAAGATCTTTATTTCTCATAAGAATTACAATAATTCACTTACTGAGAAACAATATTCACAAAATAGACTTAAAAGCGTGTACAGAAACAAACTTAATTATTAATAGCTTAAAGGTAAACAACAAAAGTACGCAACAATAAAAGCTACAAAGTGGGTATACTGCAAACTAGTTCTAACGAACGCTCGAATGTTATCGACAGTACACGGACGTTGCAACTACACCGCTACTGGATGTGGCACGCACAGCTACGCACAACTTATAAAATATATTGAGTTTTCGTTTATATCTTTAGAAATTAACCAAATACATCACGTAGTATTTATTTTTATTTAGTGTTTATAAGTATGTATGTATAGGTTTTTTTTAATTATTATTATTATTACTTAATTTATGTTTTGTCAAAGATATATGATTTGAGCCTTTTTTTTAAAATAGTCATGCTAGTAGATTCTTTTATTAAAAGTGGCAGCGCGTTGTACATTTTAACCCCTTCGTATTCTATGCTTTTTTTACCGTAGTTAGTTCTGGGTGGACGTGTTACTAGGTAGCTAGAGTTACGTAGCTTGATTTTTTGTGATTCTTGTTTTTTTGTAAATGACAAGGTGGTGTGAATCTTTCTTTAATATTTTTCGTATTAGTATGCATGTATAGTATGTGAAAGTTTGTTTTATATTCATTATCTTTGTGTCGTCATATATTTTTTGTGTGGAAGTCCGGTATTTATAGTTAAATAAAATTTTTATCAGTCTGTTTTGTGCCCTTTGGATAGGTTCAAGAATTGTTCTAGCCGCCGCCCCCCAGACCTCTATTAAATAATCAATGTGAGGTTTTATCAATGAATTATATATTAAGAATCTTACTTTATGGGGGAGACATTTTTTTATATGGTGGAGAGCCCCCGAGAGTGATATTAATTTAGATCTGACACCTTCTATGTGAGACTTCCAGCTCAAGGAGCTATCTAATGTTAGGCCTAAATATCTTTCTTTAGTTTTTCTATGAATTTGTTGATCGTCGATATTAAGCTCAATATTGTCAGGAATAATTTTATTTTTTGCAGCAAATATGACATAATTAGTTTTAGTGATGTTAATTGTAAGGAGGTTTGATTTGCACCAGTTATTTAACAAATTTAAGTCAGTCTTAACGTGCGGTAAAACATCATAAACTGACCGTCCAAAGTAAAAAAGGCTTGTGTCATCGGCGTAAAGCGAAACATCCCCTGTAAAGCCAATTTGGGACATACTATTTATGTAGATGAGGAACAATAACGGTCCCAAAATCGAACCCTGCGGCACACCGAAATTCACAGAGCTGGAAGAACTTTGATGTTCACCTATCTTCACTATTTGCCGCCTATTGGACATGTATGATTTAAAAATGTCGAGTGCTTTGTTTTTAACTCAGATGGCTGATAATTTTTGTATTAATATATCTGGACTAATAGTATCAAAAGCTTTTTTGAGGTCAATAAAAATGCCTAGGGCAACTTGTTTTTTATCAATGTTCGTTTTAATTTTTGTTATGAGGTCTACTGTGGCCGAAAGGGTGTTTGATTGTGGTCTAAATCCGTATTGCTTATGGTAGAAGAAGTTTTTCGAGTTGAGAAACGTTTCTAAGCGGTTATAAAGAATTTTCTCGTAAATTTTTGAGATGGCGGGGAGGACAGATATAGGACGGTAATTACATGGATCTACTTTGCTTCCAGATTTATAAATTGGCACTACTTTTGCTATTTTCAGTTCGTTGGGAAAGATGCCTTGGTCGGAACAGAAGTTAATAGATTGTACCAGTTTAAGAGCAATAAACTTTTCGACACACTTTAGAGTTTTAGTGCTAATGCCGTCAATGCCAGTGCCAGTATTTGGATCTAGGCTGTCTATTATTTTAATGACTTCTTCCTCAGTTGCCGGTGTAATGTATCTCAGTTCTGTTTCATTGTTTCGTCTTGCTTCAGATAAATTATGTTCGCATGTTTCAGCCAAATGTCCTGTAGATGTATTAGCGATGAGATTTGCCAGGGACGATCCGATTGTCGAGAAATAAGAGTTGAGACTTTCACATATTGTCCTATGGTCTGTGATAATACCATTTTCAGTTTCAAGTTTACTAGGTCCATTCATATCTCTTGTTTTGTTTTGTGAGAGATCGTTGACAAGTTGCCACATTTTTCTAGGTTTAGTCATGTTGTCCTTAAAGAATTTGAAGTAATAAGCATTTTTTGTTTGTTGTATATTATGTAATACACTAGCCTTCGTTTTTTCATAACACGTTCTTGCCGTAATATCTAACATATTCGATTTATATAAATGCCATAGTCTATTTCGTTCGTTAATACCATCAATAATTTCTTGTTTTATCCAGTCTCTGCGAGAAGGATTTAATACTTTTATTTTCGTTATTTTACTCATGTTTAAGCCCATCTGTAGCTCTTTGACCAACTTCTCGTAAGTCGGCCCTTCGTGGTTGGTCTTGGGCAGTTCTTCAAAATACTTGAACAATGTTGTGTAATTGATTGCGGTGTATTCTATTTTCGTGACCAGTGGTGGATTGTAGTGCTTAATTTCTACGAATAACTGCTTGTGGTCAGACATCGAAGAGTCCATAATCGCAAAGTAAAAGTTATTGTCTTGGAGGTTCGAGGATACATGATCTAGTATAGTTTTGCTCGTGGCTGTTTCTCGAGTGCAGTGCTTTTTATCAATTTTGTTCAATATTTTATAATTACTTTCTCTTATTGTGTTCTTATAATTACGAATAGTATTATCTGAACCTAATAAATCCAAATTAAAATCGCCGAAAACTATTGCTCTTTTCATCCTCTGGAGCTGCTCTGAATATGTCTCAAGAAAGTTACTAATGTTTGTTTTGTCGGGTTTATACACCGCACCAATATTCAAGGAAAACTTCTTAACGTATATCCAGAGATATTGTATCTCGTTGATGCAACGTTCTTCAACAAGGTTGTGCTGTAAGTTGTTGTGGACATAGATTGATACACCTCCTCTTCTATTCGATCTAAAGTTATAGTAATGCGTGTATCCTTCAATATAGAGTCTTTTAGCTTCTTCTTCGCTTTTGATCCAGGTTTCTGTCAGTATAATTAAATGTGTGGTAGATTTTAAGGAAGTAATTATACATTTAAGTTCATCAAGCCTGCCAGGCTTGACAATACTACGTACATTAGCATAAAAGAATTTAAGTGATTTTTTAGTAAAAGCCAGGTCTTCGTAATTATTTATAATTTGGTATGATATTTTCTCTGTATTCATGATTAGTTTTTTGAAGTAGGAATTGAATTTTCCGTAGATTTTATAATTTTCGGGGTGCCCTTGATATATTTGATTCTGAGATCTGCTTCGCCGTTAGCTGTTCTTTTCTGTAGATTTTCTTTTAGGTCTTGCAAGTACTTTTTTTGATATGGGGTCTGATCGGAATAAAGTTTGATGGAATCCGTGTCAAGGCTATTTTTATTTCGCAAAATTGTTTTAACAGTCTCTTCAGATGAGAAACATATTTTAATTGGTCTCGTAGTCTCCGGCTTAAATTTTCCGAGACGAAAGATTTTATCTGGTTGGATACAGTCTTTATGTATCAGGTGTATTATTTTCATAACTTCTTTCTTTTCATATTCTTGTCGTTCATGTGTTGAGTTTGATTTGCACTCGGGGATTCCAATAATTATAATATTTTTAGCACGCAGTTTCCTTTCTTGAATTTCTTTTATAATTTCTTCTTGACATACTTGTGCTGGTTTGAATTTAAGGTTATTAACATCGCCCTCTAATATTTTTATTTTTTCTTCAGTGGTTTCTGTCATAGTCTTTAGAGTAGTTATTTCGACTTTTAAATTTTTGTTTTCTGAGATGATGCTTTCGATAGTATTACTAATATTTCCGACCTCATTCTTTATATCAGCAACATCTTGACAGAGTTTATTAATGTTGTCTCTTTGATCATTGTTCGAGGACGTCAAAATTGCCATCATATCGGTCATTTGCTTTCGCAGCTCAGATAACTCATTTCTAATCACTTCATTGTCATCAGGTAATTTACGTTTGCTACGAATAGTAATTTGCGAAACATCGTTTGTGTGTAATTCAGATAAGTTTGGCTGAGAACCTCCCCGAGGCGTATTGGAGCCACTTCCAGTAGGTGAGCGTAGGCAATTCATTGTATATCTGTGTATTGTTACTACTCACGTGCGATGTGAAGAGGGCAGCACCGAGGCCTGCGCGGGATGCTCAGAAAGCTTTCGTCGCAACTACTTCGATAATCCGCAGGCAAAATGATGCACTAAGCCGGTTGCGATATGATTCAGAATAGGTTGCAGTGAATTTAATATATTTTGCAAAAATCAGCGACACGTCTGCTCTGTACCAACACTTATGTTTACCATGTACTTTTCATATTATTCATTTACCATATGATACGATACTCCTGAATCTATCACAAATTCTATAGACTTGTTCTCGTGATCTGTATTATTAACTGTGTATGCTTGTGCAGCAAAGAGAGTTATGTCTTCTTTCTGAACATGACCTTCTCCAACATTAGCACTTAGTTTTCTATTATTAATTCCTCTATAACCTCATTTTTGATAACCTCTTGTTTCAATTTCGGGCAAAATGATTTGGCTCGCCACAATTGTAACATTTCAGTGATGCACTTTGAAACACATATTCATTATGAGGGTTAGACTTTTCTTGAATGTTTTTCTGCTGGTTTTTTTCTTTCAATTCAGCATCTAACAGTTTACCTTTAATAAATTCCACTGTGAGCTTTGTATTTGACATCTCAAGTGCAGTGACTACTGGCTGGTAAGCTTCTTCTACGCTTAATAAAAGTTGACATACTATGTCTTGTTCTTCCATTTTGGTTCCATTTATTTCAATGTCTTTTATCAACTTGTCGAATTTACTGAAGTGCTCTTCAACACTGTCCTTCTTGCATTTTAGACTTAATAATTGTCTTTTTAGGTATAGGTTAGATAGTGTGCTTTTGCGTTCGAAAATATTCTTAAGATTTTCTATCATTTCATGTGCCGTGCTTGCACTTTTGACATATTCAAGATATTTGTCTGGTAGTGTTTGTATAATTGTATTTCGTGCCTTTGCGTAATTTTTAATTAACTCTTGATCTTTGTCGTCTATTTTTCTTTTTATTACCTCTCTGGCTCCTGTTTCATGCAGAGCAATCTGTATACGAAATAACCAATTTCGGAAATTTCCACTTTCTAGCTGTGGGATATTAATTAATTGGGCTGCCATTGTTATTATTTTTATATTCTGTCAATGTATTTTCTCGCTGAAATACAAACCCCTTTTTGTGACTTGCCGTGTGTGACCCTTTCTTGATGGCCGTCTTCTTTCTTTGTAATCCGAAACTTTCCTAAGGTATCCTTTGTCCATCTGACTTACGTATGGGTTCTGGGCCCATAACCTATTGGAATATAAGTAAAAGTCCCATAGTAAAGTAAGATGGTATTTAATTAGCAATAAGAAAAGCCCTAAGCATGTCCGCCGCGATACAGTACTTTTTCGAGAACGAACCACAGACTACTGTCTGTCTACCACTAAAGTGAGCACAGGGTATATATTAGTTTACCATAGACTAAACACATGTTTAATATCCAATAGAGATAACGCCTGAGTGCTACCACTGCGATGGCCAGACCGTGGACACGGCTCTCCATAAGCTGGCAGAGTGCCCGGCGTGGGTTGTGCAGAGGCGAGACCTCGTGGCGGCCATCGGAGTGGGAGTTCTCTCGCTCGATAGCCTGATTGCGGCTATCGTGCGGAGCGAAAGTGCGTAGAGCTCTGCCGTCTCCTCCTGCGAGCAAGTTATGCTCGCGAAGGAGACGGCGGAGCGGGACCGGGAGAGGTTTAGGACTCTCCCGGCCCGCCAGGCCCGGGAACGGGCCAGGTACCGCAGGCGACTCAGGCGCCGGAGGTCGCAGAACGACCTCCGTCCTCCATAAGCGCAGGCCTGGGGGTGACAGGTGAGGCCACCTGTCACTCTAGCAGAAGCAGGCCGGGGTGGCGGCGAGCGAACACACGGGGGGGTCGTCTACTCGTCTGTAGATGGCCCGAGGTATGTCGGGGCACCAGGGACTTCCATTCTAGGGTATACCTGGGTCCCCGGCTATTAGTACCCGAGACGGCGTGTGGTTTTAGTCGGTTCGAGTCCGTCATGCCACCGATAGGTGGTATCCGAGGGGATATCCGCACGGAAAAAAAAGTTATTGTTTGTTGTCGTACAACTGTGAGAAAAGTACGTGAGTGAAGTTCCGATAATCACATTTATTGTTTGGTAAGTAAGTTCATGGTTAAAGCTTTTTAATTGATCGTGATGCAAGTGCCTATCTTAAATGTACGAGTATTAATAACTACCTATTGATAATGATGCGATAATATGAGCGAGCATCTTTTAGGTGTTTGAACAACTTCTCTTTGACAATTCCGAAATCAATCAAAGTTCCGTAAAAGATTTAGGTTACCATTGTCAAAGCTCGAAAGGTCGTACTATGCTATGTCCTACCCATTAAAATTTGTAACTTTTTCGGCAACCTCGGGCTGAAAACCAAGTGAAGACTGTACTCAAACCGCCGTAAGCTTGGCCTATGGTTTGCGGGACGCGGGGCGGGGGTGCGCTCAACCGAGTCTTGTGCTTAACCGGACATCTTCAGGTTCGCACCGTAAGAGTACAATTCGTACAACGTACTAGCACACCGTAATAATACTATTAGGACAGTTTTAGTAGAAGTAGAAAACTTAAGCGTCTGTATTGATATTACTAACACTAATGAAACGGAATAAAAAAAAAGTAATTAAAAAAAAGTGTTATACAACTTTGGTGACCGCGCTTTTTCTTTTTCTTTTTTAATATAGATGGTTTTATATTAGGCAGTTGCTTTTCTTCAATATAGGAATAATTACACAGTTCTTGATTATTTTTAATGTGTTAGCCCTTTCTGAATCCCATAAAATACGAATTTTTAGATTACTTCACATCAAAATTTTAAACATGTGTATTTGATTTTCCTTCATATTTTACAACCCGACGTATTGTAGTACATCCTGTATCGCTGTCCCTTTACTCTCACACTGTTTACCAATACGGAACAATAAAGCGGAGCATTAATAGTACCTACGTCGCACAACGAACGAACGCAGACACTAGTAGACAGAGTAAACAACAGCACTGCAAACTAGAGAAGAAAAACTTGAAACAAAATCTATACCAACCCTAAAACTCTCTCTCTCTCTCCTCTGTTAACAATATTCAAAAACGAAACTATTAAACGAAATATTTAAAAAAAATTGAAAACGGTCAAAGAAAGAATCTAAACCTTTATATATTTTATATTATTATTATTTTTCGGACGTCTGACACACAACTCCATCTAGTTTCTTTACAAGTCGAATATTTCTTTACAAAATCCGCCTAAGTCGAATACCTCCGTAAGTCTAAAACTCTATGACTAGAATTACATACTTACACAAGTTTTACTGTTTAAAATTCTAATGAAGAATATTGATTTTACTTCAAAATTAAATTATATATAAAAATATTATGATCAAGAATGTGATTTTATAAAAAATATTTTACAAGTATTCAAATTTTAAAATTAATCATTAAAACTTACAATATACTGAATTTATAATATATGGAATTAAATACGATTTTTATTACATCGTGTGTAAATATCTGAAGATATCGAGTTATCGTGTCGTGTATAGCCGAGCGCATCACTCGGCCCGCGTCCCGCAAACCATCGGGAGGGCCAAGCTTACGGCGGCGGCGGTTTGACTATAACCATGCCGATATCTTTTTTAATAAAAAAAGGAATAATAATAAGTTACACTTACAGCAAAAATGTAACATTTCAAGGAACGAAACGTAACTTACGACTCAAGAGCCCTGGCAACACTACTTGTCTAATGTCTTAAATATATAAAATAGTTATAATACTTATAAAATAAGTTTTCTGCGGATGCGGAGCATTCTGTGAAACATTGTGCACGAAATTACTTAAAGTTAGGATGAAACAGTGGTCTGTAGTACTAAGAAGCGTGGACTCACCATAGAATAAATAATGGAAAGGCTTTCGATGTGCAGAGTTTGTTTACGAGAAGACATTCGTCTGGTTTCGATCGTCGAAACTCATCTACAAGAAATGTACGAGTCTTTGGTTATGATGCCGGTAAGTAATTACAAAATCTACATTTAAATCGTGGTTGTTTTGTAGAATTTCTCGCTCTCGAGACATGTGTGAGAATCTTCAATATTGTTTTTATACCTTGGCATAATACGAAAAGTTTCAAAAGGCTATCATGGGAATTTCCCATGTATTTAGTGACGAATGTGTTGTGCCTTGTTGATAAAAGTGTCTGTTTGAATGAGGTTAAGTATTCAACAACAAAAGCGTGATGATTATCAGCCCTCCTCCACGGCTTTCTTTGCCGTGTATCACTGTTACCATCTGCTTATATTTTTCTTTAAGATAAACGCGAGTCTGATATTTGAGAATGGTTAAAGCAATATAAATGTACTCTTTAGAGTACTATTTTTCTTACAAGATACATAAAAACTAACGATAATATAATCTTTATTAACACAATAATAGTACTTTTACTGAATCATAAAAAATAAATCAACAAAAACTTCAAAACTTTTTCTTTTTCTTATAATTAGGATATTTTTACAAAAATCAACTAGTTTTAAACTTTTTTTCAAAAATTAAATTAACTTGTAATAATACTATATTAGTCTCATAAAAAAAAATAGCCTTTATAGACAGTCTTGACAAATATCAATATTGTGTTCTCCGCATATGGCCTTTTGGCATTTGCAACACTGCGCTTTAGTCATCCGCCTATTTTTATATGAACAAAATCCGCAATAGCGTCGTTTCTTTGGTTCTGGCTCATCATTACTATTTTCTGGAGATGCTGGTACCACATTTTTTAAAACATTTGTTATATTGTCACGTAGAGTCCTCTTCAAAGTGGGCGCCTCCAGTCGTTTTTGCATCCAAGGTGCCGTCAAGTCTGTGCTTAATTTTTTCATAAAATCTTTGCGGCTCATTGGTTTTTCTTGTTTATTTATCTTATTATGACAGTATATGATATAGGAGTTCACCAAAGCCATATTTAACATTCCGTAAAATACGGAATGTTAAATATGGCTCTCTCGGCTCATTACCGATACATACCGGGTGCCAGAGAATGAAGCGTCAAACAACTCATCAGTTGAGAGGTGGTTATCTTTCATAACAGCCGTCAGAGTGAGTATTCCAATTAACGACCAGACCTCCATTGCATTTGTATCACTATAGCTTGCCGAAATTTCATTCAAATTTTGTCGTTTTATTATCATCTCCACATTTGTCCACTTGACTATTTCATCAACTATCTCGTCCGTTATAAAAAGTTGAAAACAGAGCAAAGGGTCAAAAACATTGCTACACATTCGCGTTGGTCCTCTATTTGTACGTATAATATTGATAGCAGAAGTCCTTCCCGTCGTACGTCCCTTTGTAGTTGACCATACATGGTTATTTTTGCCACGTATTGACCGCTGAGGCAATGTAATAATTCTATGTGAAGTAGATGAAGTTACCTCAAGATTAGTCGATTCCAGAGAAGCAACATGGTTTTCGGGGTCATCTTGTCTGCTTGTAGGGCTTGTATCCTCAGTGAAGTCGACCATCGCGTCTTCGTTATCACTCCTGACATCATCTTCAACTAAACAATCTTCTTGCTCGGAGTCCGAATCCAGCGGAGAATAATCGTCATTATTTTCTAACATTGAAGCTATTTCGTCCTGGTTTAGATGTTGGCGGGACCCCATCTTGTATTCAACCTAAAATAAATAGTATATTATGAGTAATGTGCCTAAACTAAACAATAAACTCAAATAAATCACTACAATAAAAAATTGGAAACCATTACAAAAGTTACGCAAAGCCCAATTATACGTCGAAATGACGTGCAACATCGTCATTGCAACAAAATGGCGGAACTTACTAAGATGGCGCAACCGTGTCCTGCGAGGTCTTGACGGCTACTGAGTTGGTTCGGGAGTTCGAAGCGATCCGATGGTAAACGTGAAAGAGATAGAGATATTTCGCCGCGGTATACGTCTATTTTACGTAGATTGGGCTTCTAGGGTTAATAAAAGTTGACATACTATGTCTTGTTCTTCCATTTTGGTTCCATTTATTTCAATGTCTTTTATCAACTTGTCGAATTTACTGAAGTGCTCTTCAACACTGTCCTTCTTGCATTTTAGACTTAATAATTGTCTTTTTAGGTATAGGTTAGATAGTGTGCTTTTGCGTTCGAAAATATTCTTAAGATTTTCTATCATTTCATGTGCCGTGCTTGCACTTTTGACATATTCAAGATATTTGTCTGGTAGTGTTTGTATAATTGTATTTCGTGCCTTTGCGTAATTTTTAATTAACTCTTGATCTTTGTCGTCTATTTTTCTTTTTATTACCTCTCTGGCTCCTGTTTCATGCAGAGCAATCTGTATACGAAATAACCAATTTCGGAAATTTCCACTTTCTAGCTGTGGGATATTAATTAATTGGGCTGCCATTGTTATTATTTTTATATTCTGTCAATGTATTTTCTCGCTGAAATACAAACCCCTTTTTGTGACTTGCCGTGTGTGACCCTTTCTTGATGGCCGTCTTCTTTCTTTGTAATCCGAAACTTTCCTAAGGTATCCTTTGTCCATCTGACTTACGTATGGGTTCTGGGCCCATAACCTATTGGAATATAAGTAAAAGTCCCATAGTAAAGTAAGATGGTATTTAATTAGCAATAAGAAAAGCCCTAAGCATGTCCGCCGCGATACAGTACTTTTTCGAGAACGAACCACAGACTACTGTCTGTCTACCACTAAAGTGAGCACAGGGTATATATTAGTTTACCATAGACTAAACACATGTTTAATATCCAATAGAGATAACGCCTGAGTGCTACCACTGCGATGGCCAGACCGTGGACACGGCTCTCCATAAGCTGGCAGAGTGCCCGGCGTGGGTTGTGCAGAGGCGAGACCTCGTGGCGGCCATCGGAGTGGGAGTTCTCTCGCTCGATAGCCTGATTGCGGCTATCGTGCGGAGCGAAAGTGCGTAGAGCTCTGCCGTCTCCTCCTGCGAGCAAGTTATGCTCGCGAAGGAGACGGCGGAGCGGGACCGGGAGAGGTTTAGGACTCTCCCGGCCCGCCAGGCCCGGGAACGGGCCAGGTACCGCAGGCGACTCAGGCGCCGGAGGTCGCAGAACGACCTCCGTCCTCCATAAGCGCAGGCCTGGGGGTGACAGGTGAGGCCACCTGTCACTCTAGCAGAAGCAGGCCGGGGTGGCGGCGAGCGAACACACGGGGGGGGTCGTCTACTCGTCTGTAGATGGCCCGAGGTATGTCGGGGCACCAGGGACTTCCATTCTAGGGTATACCTGGGTCCCCGGCTATTAGTACCCGAGACGGCGTGTGGTTTTAGTCGGTTCGAGTCCGTCATGCCACCGATAGGTGGTATCCGAGGGGATATCCGCACGGAAAAAAAAGTTATTGTTTGTTGTCGTACAACTGTGAGAAAAGTACGTGAGTGAAGTTCCGATAATCACATTTATTGTTTGGTAAGTAAGTTCATGGTTAAAGCTTTTTAATTGATCGTGATGCAAGTGCCTATCTTAAATGTACGAGTATTAATAACTACCTATTGATAATGATGCGATAATATGAGCGAGCATCTTTTAGGTGTTTGAACAACTTCTCTTTGACAATTCCGAAATCAATCAAAGTTCCGTAAAAGATTTAGGTTACCATTGTCAAAGCTCGAAAGGTCGTACTATGCTATGTCCTACCCATTAAAATTTGTAACTTTTTCGGCAACCTCGGGCTGAAAACCAAGTGAAGACTGTACTCAAACCGCCGTAAGCTTGGCCTATGGTTTGCGGGACGCGGGGCGGGGGTGCGCTCAACCGAGTCTTGTGCTTAACCGGACATCTTCAGGTTCGCACCGTAAGAGTACAATTCGTACAACGTACTAGCACACCGTAATAATACTATTAGGACAGTTTTAGTAGAAGTAGAAAACTTAAGCGTCTGTATTGATATTACTAACACTAATGAAACGGAATAAAAAAAAAGTAATTAAAAAAAAAGTGTTATACAACTTTGGTGACCGCGCTTTTTCTTTTTCTTTTTTAATATAGATGGTTTTATATTAGGCAGTTGCTTTTCTTCAATATAGGAATAATTACACAGTTCTTGATTATTTTTAATGTGTTAGCCCTTTCTGAATCCCATAAAATACGAATTTTTAGATTACTTCACATCAAAATTTTAAACATGTGTATTTGATTTTCCTTCATATTTTACAACCCGACGTATTGTAGTACATCCTGTATCGCTGTCCCTTTACTCTCACACTGTTTACCAATACGGAACAATAAAGCGGAGCATTAATAGTACCTACGTCGCACAACGAACGAACGCAGACACTAGTAGACAGAGTAAACAACAGCACTGCAAACTAGAGAAGAAAAACTTGAAACAAAATCTATACCAACCCTAAAACTCTCTCTCTCTCTCCTCTGTTAACAATATTCAAAAACGAAACTATTAAACGAAATATTTAAAAAAAATTGAAAACGGTCAAAGAAAGAATCTAAACCTTTATATATTTTATATTATTATTATTTTTCGGACGTCTGACACACAACTCCATCTAGTTTCTTTACAAGTCGAATATTTCTTTACAAAATCCGCCTAAGTCGAATACCTCCGTAAGTCTAAAACTCTATGACTAGAATTACATACTTACACAAGTTTTACTGTTTAAAATTCTAATGAAGAATATTGATTTTACTTCAAAATTAAATTATATATAAAAATATTATGATCAAGAATGTGATTTTATAAAAAATATTTTACAAGTATTCAAATTTTAAAATTAATCATTAAAACTTACAATATACTGAATTTATAATATATGGAATTAAATACGATTTTTATTACATCGTGTGTAAATATCTGAAGATATCGAGTTATCGTGTCGTGTATAGCCGAGCGCATCACTCGGCCCGCGTCCCGCAAACCATCGGGAGGGCCAAGCTTACGGCGGCGGCGGTTTGACTATAACCATGCCGATATCTTTTTTAATAAAAAAAGGAATAATAATAAGTTACACTTACAGCAAAAATGTAACATTTCAAGGAACGAAACGTAACTTACGACTCAAGAGCCCTGGCAACACTACTTGTCTAATGTCTTAAATATATAAAATAGTTATAATACTTATAAAATAAGTTTTCTGCGGATGCGGAGCATTCTGTGAAACATTGTGCACGAAATTACTTAAAGTTAGGATGAAACAGTGGTCTGTAGTACTAAGAAGCGTGGACTCACCATAGAATAAATAATGGAAAGGCTTTCGATGTGCAGAGTTTGTTTACGAGAAGACATTCGTCTGGTTTCGATCGTCGAAACTCATCTACAAAGTAGAATGTAACGTACCTTGGCTATACGAAATT